>LR738713.1:721512478-721551582 GCA_902687465.1 Secale cereale | reverse complement strand
CCCCCCGCGACAGCGAGAAAGAGTAGAGCACGATAGGCCGTCGGTGCTCGGGTCTCAAGAAGGCCACCACTCCTCCCCTCCTATTGAAGCTAAGCTTGCCCAGCTCTTCTTCGTTGGCCCATTAGTCGCTTGAAGGCTGCGGAGGCGGAGTTTCAGTTCCCGGGGCTCGTGGCCGGCCGTCGATCATTTAGACTAGATTTAGGTGAAAATCATCCCTTTTATGTCTCCCTGGGTCCGCTGATGGATACAATGTCAGATTTGGGATTAGCTTTGGAGATGCCCTATGTTACGGTCCAATTTTGAATACGCAGCCACTAACGTGTGGAAGTGATTATGCACGCGGGGGTAGTACGATTTGTAATTCTGTGTGACTGAGGATAGTTCGTGCAATCTTTGGTTTACAGCGGAACGATTTGCTTGTGGGGTCGGTGAGCTGTTGTAGTCATTTTTCAGGACAATAGGAAGCCAATTCTTAGTACGTACTGTATATGATAAGACTCATAGAGTACAATATAAAAGCGTTTTTTGACACTATAAGACTTATCATGTAGAAATGCGCCTGATGTGTAAGCACGGTTCCATATGCACTCCGTCTAATTCAAAACAAGTGTTACAGTTCTGAATTAAGGTTGAATGGTGATATTGATTGGACTGAACATTTATCAAAACAACACAGACTCTAAAAAACATGATGGACATGTTTTACACACAATGAACAATATTTTTAAATACACGATGAAAATATGTTTGAAACACAATGAACATTAATATATGCACGCTTAACATTTTTTTTTGGATGCATGATGAACGTTTTCTAAACACACAATGAATACTGATTTATGCAAGAGGGATAGTGTTTTTAGGGACACGATGAATGTTCTTTAAATACACGATGGCCATTTATGAAATACCAATCAATTTTTTTAAATCCACGACAATTATTATTTTAATAAACTCCATCATATTTTGTAAATACGCGATAAGAAGAGGAACGAGAAGAGAAGGAAAGAATAAAAAAAGGGAAAGGAAAAGAAAATGATATGGTAAAAGTTAAATAATAATAAAAAACAATTCATAGTACAAAAAGTTTATTTAAAAAATAATATTCATGTAATTAATTTGGAAAAATAAATAAACAAATAGATGAGAAAACGAAAATGCAAAAAAGGAAATGGAAGAACATAAATAAAATTAGGAAACAAAAAAACAAAAAGAAAGAATAAAAAACAGATGAAGAACAAAAAACAAACGGCTGAAACTTCTTCTCGTTCGTCTATTACTGGGCCGGTGCAAGCAAATAGATTTTGGAGTTAATACACTGGAGGTGCCTTAACTTGTCCTGGGCAGTCAGTGTAGTGCCTAAACTTACAAAATACGTGAAACTGGTGCTCGAACTTGTCACGTCGTGCAAATACGGTGCCTCCACTCGTATCCAGAAATACATCCAGCCCGTGTGGCGTACAAACATGACGATGGCCCGCCTATTAGTTTTTAAGAGGCGCTGGGTGGCCCGCATGTGGGGATTTTTTTATTACAAAAATCCCTCGCATTTTTTATTTAATCAATAGAAAAGCCATCAAAAACATTGTATGATAGCAAGAAATAACATGAAAGAAAACTCAATGGAGGGGTATCGAACCTGGCACGTCATGTTCAACAACGGCACTATCTAGCCAGCCAGCCGGAGTATGCTTCGAATTCAACTACTAGCTACAAAGTTGTGTAAATACTAAATACAATCTACATATCAGTCTACAATTTTTTTTCAAGTTCCTGTTTAGTTTCATAACGCATACATTTTCCCATATGAAAAATACAATTACCAATATGCAAATATTTTATATTTTAAATCTTTTTCCATTATCATTATTTTATACTTCGAAGAGGCTGAACTTAATTTATGTGGATAATATAAATTTTAAGAAATGTATCGAACATGTAAACTGTGTTTATAGAAATGTAAGGATAATTTACACAATAATTTTTTAACTCACGTTGAACCCTTTTTAAAATACATGTTATAAACTTTTTAATGCACGCGGAACATTTTTCAAAAATGCATTTTTAATACATGTGAAACATTTTCCAAGAAAATGTTGAACATTTTTCAAACGCACTAACATTTTCTTTAAGTTTATGGCAGTTGTATTTTGTTCTTACATTTCTTTTTGAAATGGTAAAAATAATATAAAAATAAAAATAAAGAACTTGAAAATTAAGTGTGCAGACCCATACGAGTGCCATATATATACAGCAACTGAGCACGTTTGAGAGGTACATAGCAACCAAAGAGGAATTTTGGAGCACGCTGGCCACTGAGCATGTTTTTGTTTTGGAAGTTTAAAAACTAGCTAAAAGTTTCATACAAATTTTAAAATTGTCAAAAAAAATGTATGCATGTGCTCTAAGTGACTTTCAAATTTTGTTATGTTATACCCTGCAAAAAAAAACAATAATCTGGCCAAAAAATTAGCTGATGTTTGCATGTACTCCCTCCGTTCGGAAATATTTGTCATAAAAATGAATAAAAGGGGGTGTATCTAGATGTATTTTGGTTCTAGATACATCATTTTCTGTCCATCATAATCTGTCCATTTTGTCATAAAAAATATTTGTCTTTTTCGTATCTCTCACATACAAATACAGTTTTGAAAAAAAATGTCTGAAGTTTTTTAGCTGTAAAAATCCGTTTCTTTGACCTTCGAAAAAATGGGCACAATGTGTCGGTGCTCCAAAATTACATTTTGCATAGCAACGTAATATATAAAGTTTGACTTAATCTATACCTACTGACAGTTGGGCCATCCAGAGACTTCCCCGCTCCCAGCCACCGCCACATTGGCACGCCACATGGGCTGGGCGTACGTCTGGATACGAATGGAGGCACCATATTTGCACGGTCAGACAAGTTCAAGCACCCGTTTTATGTATTTTGTAACTTTAGGCACTAAAGTGACCGCACATGACAAGTTGAGGCACCTCCTACATATTTAACTCTAGATTTTGCGAGCACTCTTCTGTAACTTCACATATATTTATTTCGAAAACCAGGCCGACACCGAAATCCACACAACTCTTGAGATAGCTGAACCGAGAGGGCACGTCCTCCCCTGCAAAAAAGAAGAAGATAGGGCACGTCCTGCACGCATGGGCATTTGAACCTCTTTTCAAAAATTGCATTTTAAACACTTCTTAAAATATCAAAAAATTCAAAACAAAATCATGCATACTTCTTCAGAATATGTGTGTACGGCATGAAGTTTTGTGACAAAAATCTATTTTTATTTTTCCTAAAAAAACAAATTTCTAGTGCTTTTAAATAACGTTTCACGACACATTTTTTGGGTCTAATTTGCACCGGCCAAAGAAAAAGTTATTTTTCCACGAAACTTTCTGCCTGCACATAGTATGTGAAGATTGTATGCGTGGGATTTTGTTCAGATTTTTTTGGCATTTAGAAATAAGTTTTCGAAAGTGGGTTAATATGCCCATGGTTTCATCGATGTAATTCTCCAGCTGAACCCCACTATTATTAAGACTAGCCCAGTTCCCCTTAAAAAGAAATGAGATTAGCCCGGTAGTACAACCACAATAGACTGAAGAAAATATTGGTTTGCTGGAGATGCTCTGATGATCCCAAGCACATAATTCCAGTCTTAAAAGTTTCTCCTCGTTTGTCCTGGACTAAGTTAATTGACCATGTCCCTGACGTACGGGTTTACGTTAATTGATCATGTCCATGACGCACGGGATGGATGGGAATGCCTTGCCATGGCCACTGGTCAGGCCAAATGGTGCTTATATCGTCCGAACCTTGGATCTTGCATATGGCACCCCCACTTCGTCCCCTTGCTTCGTATCCAAAACTTACGAGCCAGATTGAATCGAGGACCTCATCAAATACCGCGCAAACAACCCACTGAATCCACCGAGAAACCAGCTCTGCTCCTTCCAAGTTCCAACGGCATGGACACGGTCACCACCCTCGCCGGCGCGGCCGCCCTTTTCATCTTCATCACCTCACTCCTCCGCGGCGGCAAGAGCAAGAGCACACAGCTGCCTCCGAGTCCCGTCGCCATCCCCTTCCTCGGCCACCTCCACCTCCTCAAGAGGCCGTTCCACGCCGCGCTCTCCGGCCTCGCCGCGCGCCACGGGCCGGTCTTCTCCCTGCGCCTCGGCTCGCGCCCCGCCGTGGTCGTGTCCTCGGCTGCGGGCGCCAGGGAGTGCTTCACGGACCACGACGTGACCTTCGCCGGCCGCCCGCGGTTCCCGTCGCTGGAGCTGGTGTCCTTCGGCTGCACCACGCTCCCGACGTCCCGCTATGGCCCGTACTGGCGCAACCTCCGCCGCGTCGCCACGGTGCAGCTCCTCTCCCTGCACCGGGTGGGTTGCATGACCGCAGACATCGCCAGCGAGGTGCGCGCGCTGGCGCGGCGCCTGTCACGTGCCGCCGCGGCAGCCCCCGGCGGCGCCGCGCCGGTGGAGCTCAAGCGGAGCCTGTTCGAGGTGTCCCTTAGCGCCTTGATGGAGACCGTGGCGCAGACGAAGACGTCGCGCCCCGAGGGGGCCGAGGACACGGACATGTCGCCGGAGGCCCAGGAGTTCAAGAAGTCGCTGGACGAGACCGTGCCGCTGCTCGGCGGGGCCAATATGTGGGACTTCCTGCCGGTGCTACGGTGGTTCGATGTGTTCGGCGTGAGGAACAAGATCGTGGCCGCGGTGAGCAGGAGGGACGCGTTCCTGCGGCGGCTCATCGACTCACAGCGGCGGAGGCTGGGCGACGTCGTCGGCGAGGGGGAGAAGAAGAGCATGATTGCCGTGCTGCTCGATCTGCAAAAGACAGAGCCGGAGATCTACACGGACAAGGTGATCATGGCTCTGTGCATGGTAAGGGCTTCCATCTCACTGTCTAATTGCTACCAACCTCAGTAATTTAACTGCTCAGTGGCAGTAACTTTTCTTGTGTTCCTTTGCTTGGCAGACCATGTTCAGCGCGGGGACAGAGACCACGGCCACGACGGCGGAGTGGGCAATGTCACTGCTGCTCAACCATCCGAACGCCCTGGCGAAAGCGCAAGCCGAGATGGACGCGACCGTCGGAACCACCCGCCTGCTCCGCGCCGACGACCTGCCGCGCCTCGGCTACCTCCACTGCATCATCAGCGAGACCCTCCGGCTGTACCCGCCCGTCCCGGCGATGATCCCGCACGAGTCCTCGGCGGACTGCACGGTGGCGGGCTACCACGTCCCGAGCGGCACGACGCTGCTCGTGAACGCGTACGCTATCCACAGGGACCCGGCGGCGTGGGAGCACCCGACGGAGTTTAGGCCGGAGCGGTTCGAGGAGGGGAGGGCCGAGGGTCTGTTCATGATGCCGTTCGGGATGGGGCGGCGCAAGTGCCCCGGCGAGGCCCTCGCGCTGCGGATGCTGGGCTTGGTTCTGGGCACGCTGGTGCAGTGCTTCCATTGGGACAGGGTTGGTGATGTCGAGGTTGACATGGGTGAAGGAGGTGGGCTGACGCTCCCCAAGGCCGTGCCGCTGCAGGCGATGTGCCGACCCCGGGTAGCCATGGCCGATGTCCTGCCGGGGCTGTGACCGCTGGGGAGGCGCGCGTCCTGGAGGTAAATTGTACCGCGCCACGGATTTATATATATTTAGCCTTGCTCTGACAAGCATTAGCCCTTGCTTTCAATGCTAGCGTGTTCGTGCATGGCCATCACGCCAGTCGCCTGAAAAATTTGTGTACAATTTCCCAAAGCCGTTGAGTTCGAAACCTATGATTTTTTTTTTTTTGAATTTTCCGAAACCTATGATTTAGCCTCTTCTTCCTCCTCCAGCGGTCCTCCTCTTCCATGTGACCGGTCCCCGCTCATCCCTACATCTCCTTCCACAGCGCGACGCTCCAACAAGCCACAACGTACCCTCTTCTGAGAAAACATGTCGTGGACATTTTCGGCAAGGTCTTGGCTGGCCCTCGCCGGCGACGTGGCGACAAGCCGCGTCGTACTCGGCTCCGACAAGATCTTGAGTAACGGTTCCAAAATATGTAGGTATTTTAGAAATAGCAAGCACGAAACGATGGAAGTGTTGGAATATAATTTGGTCTTAACATAAAGGGATAAATATATTTTCCGTCCTCGAACTCTTATGAGAATTTAGAAATCATCCCTCAATTCAAAATCGGATAGTTTTTGTCCCTCAAATATCAAAACCGGATAGTTTTCGTCCCTCACGCCGCTTCGGGCGGTTTTCGTCTGTCATGAACAGTAAACTGATGAACAGTAAATTTGAAAAAATAGCAATAAAAATCTGAAAAATTGTGGGATCAAAGTTCCTCGGATGCGCAAGGTGCGTACAAATTTTCATATTGTTTGAAAATTTATGGGATCAAAGTTTTTTTCCCAGCCAATTTTTTTTACCACGAGCTCCCATAATGTCCAAACACCATAAAATTTTGCAGGCACATTGAGCACCCCGAGCATCTTGTATGTCAACATTTTTCATATTTTTTGAATTTACTGTTCACCAACGTACATATTTATGTTTTTTCTTTGTCACGAGCTCATGGAATGTCTAAATAACACAAAAAAAATCACGCACCTTACGCATCAGAGGAACTTTGATCCCACAAATTTTCAGATATTTGTTAATTTTTTTTGCTATTTTTTTTGAATCTACTGTTTATCAGTTTACTGTTCACAAAGATGAAAATCGCCCGAAGCGGCGTGAGGGACGAAAACTATCCGGTTTTGGTAGTTGAGGGACGAAAACTATCCGGTTTTGAGTTGAGGGATGATTTCTAAATTCAGGGAGAGTTCGAGGACGAAAAATATACTTATCCCTAACATAAAGATAAGGAGATGAAGATTGAATATGTTTAGAGCATGTATTACTTGTTTTGTACTCCAAGCCTCTACCCCTCATGTACTCTCTATATACCTCACGAGGAGCAGATCAATGCAATATATACATTTAGCTTTCCTATGATTTCACATTGAATCAAAGCGGTTAGTCAAACGACGACACACCTTCCTTCTAACCATCCAACGTGCGACTGTAATCAACTTGCTTCCTACAAATCAATTCCTTAATCCACGTGAGTGTGATTTTTGTTCTGTCAATTTATTACCTTGATCATATATTAACGAGGCAATATGATATAAAAACAACATTGAGTAGAGACAGCAGAGGCATCTCAACTCTTGGCTAAACCTAAAACAACAATAACAAACTACAAATGTGCCTTCATAAAAAAACATAGTTCAAATGGGAAAAAAAGGGGATTCCACTCGTAATTTGATTTTCTATGTAAAAGAAAGAAGGACGCTTATAAATCACCAGGTCCAATGTTGAGTAAATCATACTTCTCACCGGATCAACGATGTGCAACGTACGTACTACATGCATTCACCACAATATACCCAGGTAGATGTGTTTTTTTTTACGTCTTGTCTGTTGCGCAACCATGCATCTTCCCCATTTGGTGAACCTTAGTCCCCTCATTGAAAAAACATCGATTAGATACATACGTGAATGCAATGGAATCAAATTGGTATTAAAAGGTTGCATCGGAATGGTGGATTCTTATAAAAAGGGGGAGGGGGGAGTTGATGAGCTACCTCTCTGTATGCAATGGAATCAAATTAGGATTAAAGGGTGCTTGGAAAAATGAAGATTCAATGGAACGAAGGCATCTAGCGCAATTATGTGGCTTATGGGTAGCAAAAGAGACTTAGACAGGAAGCGTAAGAGAATGAGAATGAGAAAATACGGGCGTTTGGGCTTTCGGAATCAGACGATCACATTAACAACACTTGAAGTCTAACGAATTGTTGGACGGGGACTCATGGTACATGTCTGGAGTGGATAGGCATATACAGATAGCAAAAGAAGTACAGAATGATGTGGCTGCTTGTGAGCGCACGAAAAAAAATAGTTGATGGTTATTTTATAACAGACTGCATGGCATGAAGAGTTAAGGCCTGTCCAGCAGTCCTCCGTGGAGCGGAGCGCGCGGAGCGGCCTTTAATCAAATCCGCAAATTATAAGACTACCCATAGTGGGAGTAACATAGGTAGTAACATCACACATATCTAGATAAAAAAGATGATGTGGCAAACAATAAATGAAGAAAGAGAGGCATGTGGTAACATAGCTAGTTAGGCTAGTCATAGTGGGGAGTAGCTTATACTAGTAACATACACGTATTACTAGACTATGTTACTACCTCCATAGTGGGTAGAAACATAGATATGGTGTCATGCAAGAGTTCATTTATTAGTCTATAGACTCAATTTGCATTGGTATGTGTGATGTTACAGTAACATAGCTAGTTACCACAAGCACTTCTCTCCTCATTAATTACATGCCACATAAGCAAAACTGTGTTGGGATGTGTGATGTTACTAGCTATGTTACTCCCACTATGGCCAGCCTTACTACTAGTATGAGTAACATCACACATATTAAGGTAAGATGAGTCTATGGCCTAATAAATGAAGTCTTCCATGTTACCACACATATGTTACTCCCCACTATAGAGGTAGTAACATAGAGTAGTAACATGGGCATGTTACTACTCTATGTTACTACCCATTATGGCTAGTCTAACTGGATTGCCGCTCCGCTCCGGCACGGAGCCGCGGAGCGGAGGGAATCCGAACGCAGCCTTAGTGGGAGAATGTGCATGAAAAAAAATATTGGGAGACCATTTTCATATGGTGAACCTATTTGATGATGTGCATAGGCTGGATGTCAAGATAAATATGATTGGATAAATCTCTTAGTAGGTATATACGATAAGTGTTATTGAACCTATTTATTTAAACATCCGTGCCGGATGATTAAAAATTAAATGGGACTCTGACACAGTCAATAATTTTCACTGACATGTCATGCATGCGGTGTTCCATACTCCCATGTCATGCATGATGTGTCCCAGATACTTGATTATGTCAAGTGAAGTCAAAAAACAGCCGGCTGTATCCCAACCCCCTTGTTCTCCACGAATATGCAAATTCTTCGTGTGGCTGGTTGTTGTAAGATATTTTGCTTGCCGCAAGAGGCTTAGATATCTCCGTCACTCACTTGATTCATCACAGCCAACGAAAGCTAGTGTGCAGTGATAAAAGCACCACAAGTGAGAGGTGTCCATGGAGAGCAGCAAGGCTAGTCCATTTCTTGAAGCATCGCGGCTAGTCTCTTACTAATTAGCATGCTACTCACGTATCACAATCCATGGCTGAGATGGTCAAGTCTGTCATTGTTGGGGAAGCAGTGAGCCGGATTATTTCTGGTATTTCCCCCACCAGTAAAAACGAGGACAAATCCTACGAGGAATCATCAGGAGGAGGTGGCATAGAGAGACTGGAGATGGCGCGCATCAAAATGGAGGCCGCGCTCCAGACATCCAACAAGTGGCAAATCACCGACACATCGATGCTCCATTGGCGAAAGAAGGTGAAGCACTCTGCCCAGGACTGCGACGATGCAGCGCGCAGATGCAGGCAACTTTTCCGGGAGGAAGACGAGGCGGAGCAGGTGGCAAGGAAATCCTCATTTCCTAGACGGGTCGCTCACACAACCAAGACATTCATCACCTCTTTCGTCGGGCGCGGCAATGATCATTGCTCCGCGGGCAGAGTCACCGCTGCTGCCGTTCGAAGATTCGAGAGGCTCGCGCATGATGCTGGTGAATTTATGAGGTATGTGCAGCTCGGCGGGACACCACGCCATCACCTGTTCTTGGACCCTCTCATTGGGCATATCTTCGCGGGGAAAACATTGACCTATCAGGTGTTGCATCCCGGAGGTCAGTATCACTTCTTTCGCATACGCTCAGTTGGCTTCAATGATCGTGGGCTAGAGGCCACGGTAACTTTTATCTACGAAGACCGCAAGGTGCCCAAGAACAATTTTAGGCTTGGGGTCATGATGCGTCTTTCGGAGAGTACAGACATAATCGGAACTACAGTCAAGTGCTTGCGACTAGTGACACCTCACTTCAAGTGCACGGCCGACGTTGTCATCAGAGAGATCACCCATCTCCCTACACAAGATTTCTCCTATTTTGCACACGTGCAACATTGTAACCATATCCACAGAACTTTGACTGAATGGTTCCGTCCAGATCCATTATGTTGTCAAGGATACGACCACGACGTGGTGCCTTCTAGTAATGCTGGTAGCAACTGCAACAAAGGAGGTGGAAACAAATTTAGATTTTCAAGCATATTTCCTGAATCTGTCTGCGAAGTGTTTCTGTTGCGTCCCATCTCACTATCCGAGTACTTGTCGGGGTCAACCATAGTTACTGGTCATGACGACATGTCTTCTTTGGAGAATTTCCCGCCTTTGAAGCTTGGAATTCTACTCCTGCCTCATGACTCTTTGGACGACCCCAAGTCTCCCCGTCCCACGATAGAGGTGATCGATGGAAAGAAGCAACCTCTCACACATGTAAATGTTCACCCAGACCAACTCGACAAGATCTTGTTACCTAAGGCGATAAATTATCTTCATCATAATGCCGAGGCTATGACATATCAGGTATGTTGGAGGTCTAACCATGGCAGCGCGCACCTATGTGTGGAGAAGACAAGCATGGAAAGAACATCTGGGGCACGCAGATCCACACGACAAGGTAAGAACATTAAAAGTACTGTGATGATTCATCGGGTGCAGCAGGATCAGCTGATGCATAACTGGAAGACGGTAGCCGAAGCTTTTCTAAAATTATGGGTTGTGTTTTCCTCTGAGAAGTTGCGGAGATCATTTACCTCTTGGGTCAACGTGTTAGGACAAAACAAGTGATTAATGGCCTAGTTACATAGCAATCAATAATCCGAATGTCGTTGATCACATTAATTAGTGGTCGGATTAACTCTTACCTTCTTACCTCTCATGTGAAAAGAGGGGGTAAGAGGGACCATGCTAAAATTTGCCTTTACCACATGTTCCCTTTGAAACCATCAGCGGCAAAGCGAGCAGGTCACTTGTTGAGTTGTATCTCTTCTATGCTTATCATTGTGTGGTTGTATTTGGGTCACATTGTTGTGCCGTCCGTATTTTTATATAAGAGAAATATATCAACAGATATATTTATTATTTGTAACTTCGGGAGGCAATGTTACAAGTGGAAATTATGTGGTGATAATTAGGAGTTAATAATACAATCATAAAAGTGCATTCTAAATCATGATGATTATACAATACCAACTGCAGCCGAATGGTTCTCAAACCTGTCGGACACGAGATGGAGTCTTTCTAAGAGCATCTCCAGCCGTTGCGCCCCCAAGACGCGCCGAAAATCGTGGCTTGATAGCGAGCCGGCGCTAATTTCGGCTTGGGTGCCAGTGCGCCCCCAGCCGCCGCCCCCCAGGTCGTCCCCGTCGATATCGGGCCAGTTTCGACGCTTTCAGCCCATTTTCGGCGCTGGATTGGCCCAATTTCCGGCGCAAAACGGCCCACCTCTCGACGTGTTTCGGCGCCTATTGAAATAAAATCACAGAATAAGAATCTAGGCGCAAATAAAATCATCACAGAAAATCAAATAGTTCACTTCATAGTTCTACAAATTTATAGTTCAAACAAATAATAAAAACACTCATATTTCATTGCACGTCGAGCTAGGCGTTGCCCTTGAGCCTCCATAGGTGCTCCACTAGATCCTGCTGCAGCTGATGATGCACCTGTGGGTCTCGGATCTCCTGACGCATGTTGAGGAAGGCCGTCCATGTTGCTGGGAGCTGGTGATCCACTTCGGCTAGAGGACCCTGCCTGTAACATGGTTCAGTGTCAAACACCGGCTCTTCCTGCTCGCTCTCAATGATCATGTTGTGCAAAATGACACAACAAGTCATGATCTCCCACATTTGATCTTTCGACCAAGTCTTAGCAGGGTACCGGACAACAGCAAATCGAGATTGGAGCACGTCAAATGCTCGCTCGACATCCTTCCTGCAAGCCTCCTGAACCTTCGAAAAGTGGGAGTTCTTGCCTCCTGGCACAGGGCTTGAGATGGTCTTCACAAATGTTGACCATCTCGGATAGATGCCATCTGCTAGGTAGTACCCCTTGTTGTATGGGTGCCCATTGATCTCGAAGTTCACCGGAGGAGAATGGCCCTCAACGAGCTTGGCAAAAACATGAGAGCACTGCAGCACGTTGATGTCATTGTGAGTTCCTGGCATATCAAAGAAAGCGTACCAAATCCAGAGGTCCTGTGTGGCCACTGCCTCAAGTATCACACTGCAAGCTCCTTTGGCACGTTTGTACATCCTCTGCCAAGAAAACGAGCAGTTCTTTCATGCCCAATGCATGCAGTCGATGCTTCCAAGCATACCAGGAAATCCTCTTGCTTCATTCTGTGCCAGGATCAGAGCAGTGTCTTCAACATTGGGTGATCGCAAGTACATCGGTCCAAACACTGCCACCACAGCCCGGCAGAACTTGCAGGTGCACTCAGTGATCGTGGACTCGGCCATGCGCCCATAGTCGTCGAGTGAATCACTTGGAGTCCCGTATGCAAGCATTCTCATAGCTGTCGTGCACTTCTGGATTGAGGTGAATCCAAGTGTGCCGGTGCAATCCTTCTTGCACCTGAAGTAGTTGTCGTATTCTCTGTGTTCGTTGACAATCCTGAGGAAAAGCTTTCGGCCCATCCGATAACGGCGCCGAAAAACTTTGTCGCCGTGCAGGGGAGCGTTGGCGAAGTAGTCGGAGTAGAGCATGCAATAGCCTTCGAGCCGGTGCCGGTACTTTGCTTTCCGTCGCCCCGGCGCCGAGCCCCCTCGCCTAGGCTTCGAATCGCCGGCAAGCAAGCCGGCCAGGGTGGCGAGGACCATGAGGTGCTCTTCGTCCTGGGCGGCGGCGACGGCTTCCTCCTCGAGCGCCTCCTCGTCGTCGGAGTCCATCGCGGCCGGGGCAGGCAAAGCGCCGAACACCTAGTGGGCGTGGAGGGCGCAGGGTCGCTGGCACGGGCGCCGGAGCGGCGAGGGAAACTCGGGGAAAGTGGCGTCGTGGGGATCTTTCTTTGTTTCCCGGCGAGGAATGGCGAGATAGCGGCGGCGGCGGCGGAGAGGTGGCTGGCGACGCCGGGATTGGCAAGGTGTCGGGGAAGGAGAGGGGAAAACGGGGGCGAATCAGTGTGACTTTTCGCCTAACAGTGGGGACCCGGGTGATTTTTCCTTCCGCCGGTGCCCCCGAGCGCCCCCCAGTGCGCCGGGTTCGGCCTGGGCGCGCCGGGTCAGAAAACGGGCCGAGCCGGCGGATTTCGACGTCTTGGGGACGCGACTAAGCCGTTTTTTCGGCGCCGACGCTAAAAAAGACCGGCCTGGGGGACGTCTTGAGAGCGCAGCTGGAGATGCTCTAATAAGGTGAAACTTCTTTTGATATGGAGATGGGTGAAACGGGGCGGATTCGGTTGGATAGTGCTAATTGTTTTTTAATTTGGAAATGGCATGGATAGCGATTGGACGTGGATTCAAATAACCTGATTATGTTGGATTTTAACATGATACAATAAGTTCGGATTGGTAATGGTGATATATGCCACATGCATATGTAATAGTAAATATATAATCTTTGGCTCATGTCTCTGGCGGTCTTGTTTGCCTCCTCTCCTATATATGTGACCACGTCATCAGGTCTCTCGGTCCTTTTTGCTTGTCAGCATGGTCAACACTCCATAATGCTAAACATACAAAGGTTTAAATATTTTTACACGCTGACTAGGATCTTTTCAAACTAACTAAGCTCTTCTTCCTTGATTTTCATGAGGGTGGACCCTTTCTCCCCCTTAATCTTCAATCAAAACCTACCTTTATGTAAAAGCCTATATCCTTTTGTACGTGTAGCATTACTCGTCAACACTCCTTGATCCCGAGCGGGAGTGCAGAGGGCTCTCTCCGACGGTAGTTTGGTGGGGATGTTACGACAAAGCACCGATGGTTCCATCCAGGAAATACGAGTTTGTTTGTCATCGGTGGCCTTGATAGCTTCTAATTGTGGTTCTATCATTCTTATGCCTGTGGTTGGCGGCTAGCTGGCAGCGGCCAGTAGTGCGTTCATGGTGCATTGTCCGCGGTGTTCGCCTTGCACAGTCTAGTTATCTTTGATTAGTTTTTTTGATGATTATCTCAACATCTAGTATCGTTTGATCGTTTGACTTTATATATAAAGGAAGGTGAAATCCTATTCTCAGTGAATCGTTGATCACACCTCTCTGCCCTCTCTTCCAGCTCGTGCAAGTTGTTGTTGCACGTGGTGTTTCGCCTAGTGTTGCCAGGTAGTACGTTTGACTTGGTCAAGATTTAATCCACTTCCCTCATTGAGCTCAGCGTTAGAAAGTGTCCCGTCGGACAAAGAGAGTAGCGGGAACGAGGAGGCATGTGATTGTGGGTCTCCCTTGCCAGCGACGACAAGAGTAGCGGGCACGAGGATATAGGGCCAGTTTGGTTGCCTTCCTGGCGATTTGGTGCCTGGCCACATGCACGCCTGAAATCTGCCTGAGACATGTTTGGATAGTACCCTGAGCATGTGACGAATGCCTGGCCTGGAAAAGCCTGTCGCCATCATTAGCCTGGGCAAATCCAGGCACCACCATTAGCCTGGGGCCAGGCGAACGATTTCACACGTCTGGGGCGTGCCTGGTTATACATTAGTATTAAAATATTTTGCTAATTCGATGGGCTCCACAACTGTACATATTCTTGACCCTATAAAATATTCTCTAATACTTTTTGTGGCCAGTGCATCAACCAAACGTGCTTGTCTCAGGCTAGCCTGCGCAGGCATAAAACACAGATGCTCTCAGGCCCGCTCCAGGCATTGACTTTTTTCAGGCACGGTGTCCTGCAGATGTCGCCGACTTCCAAGGCTCCGCCATGTATGGGGCCTCAGGTCATGATGGGCGAGGGGTGGTACGAGGTGTAGCCGTGGCACGGTCTGCGGCATCCGGCATCACTAACCCCAACATTGGCTCTCCGGCCCATTCCGTCTTGGTTTCATGGTAGATGTTGCAAATGTCTGGCACCTGGACACCGTGCAGGTATTTACGGAGATTCTTTTCACTGTTTTGAGAACAGTGGCTGTGCTCGCGAAGCTCCAGGTTCATGTGAGGGTCCAAAGAAGTTCGGACTCACCTTCGAGGCGCTTCGTCATGGGCTTGGGCATCAGTCGTCTCTACTACCACTGGCATGGAAACTCAGCCTGATGTGGTACTGCAGTCTGCTATGGCAAATTAACGTGAGGTGCTGCGAATCTGGCTGGCACAGGCAGGGAGCTTTCTGGAGCAAGGGGAGGCTGCTCTGAGGAGCAGGCTCTCCCTTCTGCCGACTATGTTGTAGACCATTTCGAAGCGGTGTTCTCCGGATATGTCTAGCGTTGAAGACATGTGGTGAAGCTATATGGATGTTTCTCCCCTCGTGCAGGGGACAATTCGTCGTCAATGTCTATGTTGTCCCGTGTGTTGTCTACCTATGAGGGTGAATCCATCCTCGTGTTGATGGCTTCGGTAGTGCAGATCATGCCCAAAATGAGCTATACGTAAGCCCTACTTCACCTCCATGAAGCATCTGAAGGTCGACACGTCGGCTACCTCGTGCGAGGGACATGATTCACCTCCCTCGTGCGAGGGACATGATTCACCTCTGTCATGTGAGCAGCTGGACACGTATATATCCATCGTGCCAGTGGTATCTGAGGTTGATGATGTTGCAGTGACCGATATGTTGGCAAAGGTGGTTGCCAGTGAGGAGGGTGTTACTCTTGACAGTGCTCCCACGCACTCGCCTGAGTCCATCAGGCATATGGTTCACATGAGTGAGATGTTCATGTGGCTGATGATATTGTTGGGGCCGGTGTGTTGGAGCCTAACCTGGGAGACTTGTTCGCCATCAAGCTTGTCGAATACCTATCTAATTTGGATGCTAAATCCGAAAAATGATTGGATGCCTCTTGAGGCATAATGCATTGAGGGACAAATGCAAGAAGGATGACGTTCACCCTCAATCTAACATCCGCAAAAAGAAATCTAGCAAGTGCAATAGCAAGAAGGGTGACGACAATGGGAGGGTGCAAGTGCTTCCATGATAAGTTGTCTAGGCTGTAAATGTGCACTCAAATGTGTTCATTATCTCTGTTTTTAGATGCTTCTGAAGTTCTAGTGAACCGTTGGGGTTTCATTGGTGGTTCTATGTTGGGGTGTATCCCTTGGGTGGTCATGTGGCTGCATTGCTCGGAAATAGTTCACATGAGTGGGCAAATTTGTGATGGTTTTTATCTGATTTTCTATTAATTACTCCAACAACTCTCTTCTTCTTAGTTAATGGATGAGGTAAAACTTTTGCTTCCGTTTTGATTTTTTTTTCCGAAATACGCATCAAATTTGTCCACCACCCTCTGTTTTGTACTACATGCACATTTTACTAACATCTGAACATGGATGCACAGAGCCGCTCCAAAAGAACAACAATAAGCAGAGGACTCGTAACAGTACTGAATGATTAACCCCGACTCTGATCGAAGTCTCTGAACCCTTGAGATGCTGTAAAATTGACAAGCCTGTAGGAAGTGTTGCAGTCACGGTCAGCTAGACCGTTTGCCCGGGATGATGATCGCCACGCAGGCAGAGCATCGCAGGGGCAGCAGTCTCCTTGTCCTCCTCCTCCTCCTCGGCCGTCAACCCCATCGCCGGCACCAACCAACAGACGTCGACGGCTGCGACTTGATCGCCGCAGGAGACCGGCACCAGGCACAGCCCCCGGCTCCTCAGGTCGCTCGGCTCCACCACCGCCTGCACATCGTCCGTAAAACCACACGTCAGATCAGTATATGTTGAGCTTAATGGTGCCGGCTCGATCGGCGTCTGCTCTTACCGGGAATGGGACGCCCGGCGCGGGGGGCGGCGAGCTGAGGGCCTGGCAGGGGACAGTGTTAGCATGCGGTGTTTAATAGACGAACAAGTCATGTAGGTATGTGGTATACGCACGGACGTACCTGAACCTGGCCGTGTAGGAAGCGTATGTAGCCGACCACCTCGTACAGGATGCAAGCCGTGTCGGTCTGAAAGCCAGCGGTAGAAGGTTAGGTCACTGAAGCTGTCGCCTCTCCTAAGTTCAACAGATCAATCAAAGGTCGAACTGAGGAGAGGCGACAGCTTCAGTGATCCGTAATCTGGCTCAATTACTTTGCTAGTATTCAGTAGTACTAGCATCCCAAACTGTATAGCACCGGCCATGCGCCTTTCAGTTCACGCAATTTTCGCGGACAATAGAAAGTTCACACAAAATTAATCAAAATGGGAAGGGAGCGACGCGAGGGCCTTTTCAGTCTACGTACGTCTCATATTAATCCAATCTAATGGTTGATGTAGAGGACATTTTAGTCAATTCTCATCCAATTCAAAAAAAAAATTCAATTAATATATGGTCTCGTTGTCTTCCTCCCCGCGATCACCGCACACGACACCAATCATGTCTACCTTCCCCTCCTCGTTTCATTGTCCTGCTCCGCTGCTTCCCAGTCACTCGCCTCCACCGTGGACAATCGCTCGTCCCAAGTATAGCCGCAGATGCAGGCCTCGCCGTCGCTTGCTCGTCACTGTATCATCTTCGCATGCTCTCAGGCCAGGGGCCCAGGGTGATAGTTGAGCCGCAGCGAAAGTGGACCTACCAGCTCGGGGATGGGCAAAGCTAATCACTGGTGGCTCTTTCTCTCGGGGAATCAATAAGGTGTAAGAATGGTTCTCCGAGACGATTCTAGGGCGATCATGTTGTCAAGAGGTTTGCTGCGGAGAGGAGATACGTGCATGTATGGAAGGAATCTTACTTGTATTGCAATGCTGTGAAGTCTTTTTTTTAGGCTTGCAATGGTGTGACGTTTTTTTTGGAACGAAGGCTCGCGAAGAGCCCGACTTTGAATTAACAAAGCCAACAACCGGCCGAGGTTACAACCCAACTTAGAGCATCTCCAACAGCGGCACAAAAAACCAGCGCCAAATTTTTATTTAGTGCGCCACTGTAGCACGTTTAGCGCCGGATCCAACTTTGCTTTAGCAGATGCCCAAAAACGCGCGCCTAAAAAACCACGCAGTGTAAACTGTGAAGCGCGCGCAATCCGGCGCCTCAAATTTGCAGCTTTCGATTGCGCTTTTCAGCGCACGCCCAATCCTTTTTTGCGCCCGCACTATTTTACAGCTTCTGTTGGAGCTGCCCGGCGCCCAAAAATCTCGAATTTTAGCGCGCGGAGTACTTTTTGGGCGCCTGTTGGAGATGCTCTTACACGCGACAGAAACTGGTACAATGGGGACGAGACTGAAAATCAAATCCTAACTACCCGAGAACAAGCTGCCAAAACAACTTGCAAGAGGCAGCACACTCCACACTAGGATCATAGAAAAAGGCCTGAACAATCAGATCAGACAACACCGACCGTCGAGGAAGGACCTAGCTCAAGAAGCACTTTGGGAGGGAGGAAACAAACATCTTCCTTCTCTGGCACCAAAGGGGATCCCTACCCCCTCGCCATGGCTCGTGGCGCCGTACCGTCAGGATCCAGAGAAAGCTCACCCCGAGAGCTGGAATAATGTCATCCTCGCTTCGCTAGGTGACCACCGACTGACCCCCTCAACTTGGGAAGTGCCTGCCGATTGCACCGCCACAGGAATACACCCAACTAGCTGTTGAAGATTGCTTCAAGTCGTCGAACGCCGAAAGGAAGGCCGCACACCCCCACCCCTCACCTGCAGACCCTCCCATCCGAATCCAATGTCCCCGGCGCCGCCTCCAGGAAGGTTACGGTGCATGGATCTTAGGCTTTCACCCGGACATGGGTCGGAGTGGAGAGATGGTGTCCTCAGAAGTGCCCCCAAGGAGGAAAGCGGCGCCAAAAGGTGGCATCGCCGCTGCCGGCCAGCCAAGGCAGCCAAGGTTTCCCTCGGACCCCGATCTGCTCCACCAGAACACACCGGAGGCGGATTCGGCAAGATCGACAACCGAACCGGGGACTGGGAGGGGAAGCATGGAGGGGAGGGGGCAATACCTTCAGATCTGGCACGGGAAGCTCCGCGTCGCGCTCGACCACCACCTGTGGCTCGCCGTCCTCACGGCCGAGCCCCAAGGCCAGCCGTCCACCTGCGCACGCCGCCGGTCGCACGACGGCGCCGCCACATGATACGTATCCAACGTATCTATATATTTTTATTGTTCCATGCTATTATTTATGATGTTTTGGATGTTTAATGGGCTTTGTTATACACTTTTATATTATTTTTGGGACTAACCTATTAACCCAAAGGCCTAGTCCAGATTGCTGTTTTTTTTGCCTATTTCAGGGTTTTACAGAAAAGGAATATCAAACGGAGTCCAAACGGAATGAAACCTTCGGGAGAGATATTTTTGGAGCGATATCTTCACGGGAGACTTGAGAACCACATAATAGGGCACACGTGGCGTCCACGAGGGTGGGGGCGCACCCCCCCTACAGGGTGCGCCCCCTGCCTCGTGGGCCCCACGTTTGTCCCCCGATGCCTTCCTTCCTCCTATATATACCCATGTACCGCGAAAACATCAGAAGAGGAGATAAAACCCTAATTCCACCGTCGCAACCTTCTGTTCCCGTGAGATCCCATCTTGGGGCCTATTCCGGAGCTCCGTCGGAGGGGGGATCTACCACGGAGTGCTTCTACATCAACACCATCACCTCACCATGAGTTGTGAGTAGTTTACCACAGACCTTCGGGTCCATAGTTAGTACCTAGATGGCTTCTTCTCTCTCTTTGGATCTCAATACCAAGTTCTCCTCGGTCTTCGAGGAGATCTATTCGATGTAATCTCTTTTTGCGGTGTGTTTGTCGTGATCCGATGAATTGTGGGTTATCAAGATTATCTATGAGAAATATTTGGTTATTTTCTGAATTCTTTTATGTATGATTATAATATCCTTGCAAGTCTCTTCGAATTATTGGTTCGGTTTGGCCTACTAGATCTATAGTTCTTGCAATGGGAGAAGTGCTTGGCTTTGGGTTCAATCTTGCGGTGTCCTTTCCCAGTGACAGTAGGGGCAGCAAGGCACGTATTGTATTGTTGCCATCGAGGATAAAAAGATGGGGTTTATATCATATCTCTTGAGTTTATCCCTCTACATCATGTCATCTTGCTTAAAGCATTACTCTGTTCTTATGAACTTAATACTCTAGATGCATGCTGGATAGCGGTCGATGTGTGGAGTAATAGTAGTAGATGCAGAATCCTTTTGGTCTACTTGTCACAGACGTGATGCCTATATATAATGATCATGCCTAGATATTCTCATAATTACTCGCTTTTCTATCAATTGCTCGACAGTAATTCGTTCACCCACCGTAGAATTCTGCTATCATGAGAGAAGCTACTAGTGAAACCTATGGCCCCCGGGTCTATTCTCAACATATCAATCTACAATCTACTTTATTTTACCGTTTTTACTTTCTGTTCTTATATCCAAAAATATCAAAAATATCAAACTATCATATCTATCAGATCTCACTTTCGTAAGTGACCGTAAATGGATTGACAACCCCTTGTCGCGTTGGCTGCGAAGTTCTTATTTGTTTGTGCAGGTGCGAGGGACTCGCGCGTGGTCTCCTACTGGATTGGTACCTTGGTTCTCAAAAACTGAGGGAAATACTTACGCTACTGTGCTGCATCACCCTTTCCTCTTCGAGGGAATACAACACAAGCTCGAGAAGTAGCAAGAAGAATTTCTGGCGCCGTTGCCGGGGAGGCTTACGCAAAAGTCATATACCAAGTACCTATTACAAACCCTTATCCTTCATAGTACATTTATTTGCCTCTCGTTTTCCTCTCCCCCACTTCACCTTTGTCGTTTTATTCGCCCTTTTCCATTCGCCTTTCTGTTTGCTTGTGTTGCCATGTGCCCTGTGACGCCCGAAGACCGACGCTCCAGAAGATTCCAGATGTTCCGGGTTTCGCCGTGTGTTTTATTTGCTTGTTTCATTTTATTTTGCATTGCATCATGTCATCATGCCATCATGTCATTAATCTTTGCATCTCAACTAAATGAATTGCATAGATCTTTTGATCTATTTAAATCGAGGGAAGAGTGACTTCTCTTTATAACATATCCTCCTAATATTATCGAGCTATTATAAATAAATATTCCATTTGTTTGGAATTAACCCAAACACACTTGCATATATTCCCCATGCCTTTTCTACTTCAAGTTTCACCGTCAAAACCTTGTCTATAATTCTTATCCGTTTTATCGAGGTTCCTCCAAAAATTCGAACATTTTTGGACACTTTTGAAACCTAGTCCTAGTTCAAACTATTTGAATTTAATTCAAATGAGTTTGACTTTAATCTTGCAATCTTGCCACTTCTGTTTTTCCTGGATAGGGCTCATTTTTATGAGTCCGGGAAAATTACCCGCTTGCGCAAAATCTTTCCCTAAGCCTCCCTTTCTTTTCCATCTTTCTTCTTTTTTTTTTCTGTTAAAGAAAATTAAAAGAGAGAGAGGTAGTCCAGCTGGACCTCCTCAGCAGCCCAGCCGCACCTCCTGGCCCATCTGCGTCCTAGGCCATCTGCCCCCTCCTAACCCTAGCCCCGCAACCGTTTTCTCTCCATCGACCCCATCCTCCTCGTTCCTTCCGCCGCCAGCCTCCCCGCTCTCCCCATCGATCTCTCCTCCCGATCCCATCTCACTCTCCCTCGTCCCTCTCCCTCCTCCCGCTCTTCACCTCGTCCCTGACTCCCCATCCTCGCGCTAGCCGCCTCCCCATCGATCTCCACCTCGCCTCCCGCTCCTTCTCTTCCGCCACCAGCACCTCGCCGTCTCCTTCCCCGTCGCGCCAAGAGGCCGAGGCCACCTCGCGCCGGCCACCCTCCGGCCTCCTCCGCGCCTCCACGGCCACCGGCGCCGCCAAGGCCGCTACCCCGCGTGCCTCCTCGCCCTTCGGCCTCCTCCGCGCCTCCACGGCCACCGGCCCAAGGCCGCTGCCCCGCGCGCCTCCTCGCCCTCCGAGCTCCTCCACGGGCCAGTGCCGCAGACGCCGGAGCTCTTCTCCGCCTGTGCTTCGAACCAGGGACGCCTCTTGCCTGGGTTCCGGTGCTCCTCCTTGCTGTTGTTGCTTCGAGTTGGGTGTTGCCATGAGCAGTCAACGCCGAGCTCCGCTGTTGGCTCGCCACCATCGCCCTGACAGGTGCTCCGCCTCCCCGGTGTTGTTGCCAAGACCGGCCAGATCGCCTACATGGACGCAAGTACCCCGGCGACCGCTGTTTTTGGAAGACCAAGTACCACGACACGATGAACATGAACATCTACGAAACGAGAACGACTACATCCTCTACCGTCGACCTCGGTGACCCGTGGATGCGCCAAGTACCCCTTCGGTTCGGAACGCGGCAAGTACCACGACACGATAACGTGAACGGCGACAAACGTGTACCACGACCCGCGAGTACCACTACTTCCTCTACGACCTCGAACCGCCCCGAAACAAACGTTCCGAAGGTATAACCCCGAGATGATGACCCGTGGACTACATGTGTTGTATGAGATGAATCGGATGTTTGCATCGTGTCCGTTGTGCCCTCGTTTGCCTTGGTAGCGACCCGTGGGAACCCGGTGACGGGATCACCCCACCTTTCATCTTGTTCGACTCGCTCACGCTACCTTGCTTTTGCATTGGCATCTCGACGAGTGTCGGATCATCGGAACGTTGTCGTGGCATCGTATCCATTTTCGCCGCCACGACCCTCTTTTCTTTCCGTCGTGGCGACAAATACTCCTTATCATCTTCATGTCAACTTTTAATAAAATTTGCATAAAACTTTAATATGTCATCCGCATCATGATAACAACATTAATATGTTTAAAATGTTGTTTGCTTTAAGAATTGCTAAATATGACATATGGGGTGTTACCGGAATTGTTGTTGTTATTTCCGGCCTCATTTGAAATGCCTAAATAGTGTAGTTTTATTATGCTTCCTACCTTGCCATGTATTGCATCATATATAGACTTGTGATGTTTTTCTGTGCTTCCTACCTTGCCATGTATTGCTTCCTATATAGACTTGTCTTGCATCATACCTTGCCATGTATTGCATCATATATAGACTTGTGATGTTTTTCTGTGCTTCCTACCTTGCCATGTATTGCTTCCTGTATAGACTTGTCTTGCATCATATCTTGCCATGTATTGCATCATATATAGACTTGTGATGTTTTTCTGTGCTTCCTACCTTACCATGTATTGCTTCCTGCATAGACTTGTCTTGCATCATACCTTGCCATGTATTGCATCATATATAGACTTGTGATGTTTTTCTGTGCTTCCTACCTTGCCATGTTTTGCTTCCTGTATAGACTTGTGGTGCATCCTATATAGAACTGTCTTGCATCATACTTGGTTGAGCATGTTGTCATGATTCTTGTGTTGTGTGTTTACCATATTGCTTGCTTCTTCTCGTTAGTGCTTGTTCCGTTGCGTTCGTGAGGATTCGTTCGTCTACCCGTGGTTCTTCTTCAAGGCTTCTTCTTCGTCTTCTTCATGGACTTGTTCTTCTTCCTCGCGGAATCCCAGGCAAGATGACCATCACCTTGGATACCTTTACTATCATTGCCATGCTTAGTTGTCTCGATGCTATCGTTACATGTCGCGCTACCCATCATTTTGTCAGCCTCTCCTTGCTGCCATGAAACCTCTAACCTTTGACACCTTCCTAGCAAACCATTGTTTGGCTATGTTACCCGCTTGCTCAGCCCCTCTTATAGCGTTGTTAGTTGCAGGTGAAGATGAAGATCGTTCCATGTTGGAACTTGTTGTTGGAATATCACAATATCTATTATTATTATTATTAACACACCTATATACTGGGCATGGGTGGAAGGCTTGGCCTTTTGCTCGGTGTTTTGTTCCACTCATGCCACCTTAGGCGCCGATAAACCGGCATTATGTTCCTTGATTTTGCGTTCCTTACACGGTTGGGTATATGGGGACCCCTTGACACTTCGTCGTTGAATAAAACTCCTCCAGCAAGGCCCAACATTGGTTTTAATTTGCCTCATAATAATAACTTAATTAATTAATTAAATTGCATAAGGGGGACGCTCCTTGGAGATTCTTTTCTACATAGCAGGGGGGCCAGTGTTGATGGTGTTGGTCCCAAACGGGGGTTCTGCGGGGCCGCCACGGGGAAACTCGAGGTATCTGGTATAACCTGTAGAATCGCCCATCCGGTTGTGGCCTGAGACGAGATACGCGCGGCTACTATCAGGGTGTCGGCACGCCGGGAGGTCTTGCTGGACTTGTTTTACCATTGTCGAAATGTCTTGTGCACCGGGATACCGAGTCTGATCGGATTTCCCTAAGATAAGGGGTAATAATAATTATTACTTCAGCTGATCGCGAGGGCTTGTGATGGGCTAAGTTGGGACACCCTTGCAGGGTTATGATCTTTCGAAAGCCGTGCCCGCGGTTATGTGGCAGATTGGAATTTGTTAATGTCCGGTTGTAGAAAACTTGACAGAGGATCCGTAGTAAAACACACAACTATGTGAGTAACCGTGACGGTCTCTTTTCACTTTGAGAAGAGAACACGGTGGGGTTATGTTTGACTCGTAGGTAGTCCAGGATCTTTAGCGATCATTACTAGTTGCGACCGCTTGCGTAGATGCTCATCTTATTCTTGTACTCGTAAGTTAGCCACCATATTATGCTTAGCTGCTGCTGCAACCTCACCACTACCCTCTTCCATACCCATAAAGCTTTGCTAGTCTTGATACCCATGGTTATGGGATTGCCGAGTCCTCGTGGCTCACAGATACTTCAACACCAGATGCAGGTACTGCTGAGATCAGCGCAGGAGTTGGTCCAAGAACTTCAGTGGGAGTCCGATGAAGAGAGGGCCGTATGCTTGTGATGTTTTCGACGATCAGTAGTGGTTTCTACTAGGGGCGATTCGGACCTGTGGCTTTATGTATTTGGTATCTTTCTTTTGGATCTTCGCCCATAGTCGGGTTGTGATGTTTTGAATGATGATTTGCTTATGTAATGTATTGTGTGACGTGACGAGTGTAAGCCAACTATCCTTTTGCAATTTCATCCCTATTTTTACATGAGTCGTGCAAAGATACCAAACTTGAGATCATTCTAGAATGGGCTTATACCTTTAAGTCGTGCCTCGACACGTAGGAGGTATAATCCCATCCTGGGCATTACAGGTTGGTATCAGAGCCTTCTCCGACCTAGGAGCCCCCACTGATTGATCGAATCGTTGACGGTTGAGTCTAGGCACACACTTGAAAATGTTTTGAGTCTTATATTTATATCGGAGAGTAGGATTTCTTTTACTCCTCATCCTTTATCACTCTGGTGAGGACTCCTGACGATTACTTTATCTCTTCTACTCTCAAAAATTCACTAATTTTTTATTTAGGATCACGCGAGTATTGTTTGGATTGTTCCGATGTCTTTGTGACGAGAACATTGTTCTCGATGCCTCCTGTCATTTAGGGGTTGTGGCAGTGTCCCGGGGAGTTGAGCTCCGAGGTGTTATCGTCACAAATATATCGCAGCAGTTCTGGACTACTTAAGACGGCCGACATCGAAAACTCTCCTATGCGGTTAGTGGCAAGATAACCTCGACATCACCCAGTACTGGGGAGGTAGTTCGGGAGTATTGCCATAGCTTGTATAGCAGATGCATTTCGAAGGTCCGAGGTAAACGGTTTCCGGAAATAACCGGTTATGTGTTGAAGGATGGATACAGCTGGATGTAGGATTAGAGTTGAGTGCACGGTGCTTCCCCTGTATCCCCAACACCTGATTGCATAACTGGGAACTTTCGAAATTAATAGGTGGGTTCATCTAGTAGCTCGTAGGCATTCTTCCAACGAATGCATGTTATGGAGTTCGGGGTTCTACATTGAGTGAAGTGGTTTTATGGGCGTTGTTCCAATCGGGAGTTGCATCTTAAAGGGTCCTTGGCTATGCTGATCCGGGGATTGTAAAACCCTTTTGTAACACGTTCCATGAGCTTTCAGCACGAATATGTGGGACGAAGCTCCTATCTTGTATTTGTTCTATCTGCTCCTTAGTGTTTTTATTTACCTTTTGTTCTCCAAGTGGCTTCTCGACAAGTTGATGTACCTACGGAATTCATTCGTTCAATTCTCTGTTCAGATGATATTGTGAAGATTATGTTGCAACATATCTATCCGTTGTTTTGATTTGATTCTGGTATTCGAGTTGCTTCGATGTCAAATGTTGATTCCATACCTTTCCTAATCGGTGTTCTCATATTTCTATGAGAGTGCTAGTCCTTCTTGATCATCGAGATTGTCATGTTAAATTCTTTTCAACTGGCGTGCTTCTCTTCAAGTTAATCCGATTTCTTCATCATTTGCAAGACCAATTCTTGGTTTTTCTCAATGGTGTCCGTTTTGTTCGTCTCAAGTTGTCTTTGTTTTTTTCCCGCCCTCCCACCCTTCTTCTTCTCGGAGCAAGAGATATCAAATCAAGTATCCATTTTATTCATGTGATGTTTCTTCATTCTTTTCCTTCAATGTTCTTATCCGGTGATTTATCGTGAAGATGCTCAAGAGCTTCAAGTTCATCATTCTCCGTGCTCGTTTCTTCTGTGGTGGAATAAATTCAAGCTTCGGTCATGATCATATCTCTTCCTTTTGTTTAACATGTTTTCCCATGTTGAAATTTATTATCCAAAGGCTCACTTATTTACTCAACTCTCCTATTCTTATCCGGAGTGTACAAGACAACTCAGAAGATTCATAATTCCATTCTTAATCCGTTCAAACTATTTTGAGGATTGTCATCTTATTCAAGCCATGTAATTCAACCGGTGCAATATCTCTTAAGCAATCTTTTTGAACGCTGATTTCTTTTGAGTGGGCCCTAACCCAGAGGTCTTTTTCCAGGATCTTACCCGACTCTTCTAATTTTTATGGAGTTATACTCAAATTCTTTTCAAAGTGTGATGTAAGTATGGATTCCATCAGTCATATGCCTCTCCCGGATCGCTTTCAAATTCTTTTCATGTTTGGTTAAACCTTCCATCTTTTCTTATTCTTCTGGAGCATCTCGCAATTCTTCAAGGTGTTTCTCCTTGTCATTCTCTATATTTGAAGATCGGAGAAGAGTTTCTCTTAAATCTTGGCCCGTTCTCTTGATGAGTTGTGGTTCTAGCTTCATGCCATCCTCATTATTGTTCCAATTGTGGGGAATTCTTTTTATACCCATCCGAAGCATTTCATGAATTCTTTCCATTGTGATCCTCCGAAGGCCATCATTTCAGAAGATTTCTTCGTTCTCAGTTTTCAACTTCGTCCTCCAACTATTCTTAATTGATGCCTCTTCGTTCGTCTCCATATCCTTACGGTGGTTTATTCAAGATTACTCTTCTGTTGTTATTGTATCAATTCATTTGTTCTTTTCAAAATCCTACCGGTGATTCGTTGAATACTTTCTCAAGTTTGTGCGAGATCTCTCTTTAATTCTTTGCAACAGGAATAAGTAGTATGTTAATCCATTGGTAGTCATCAATTTAAATTGGTGAAGGATACTCATAACATAATTCTTATTCTTGTTCCTTCCAAGTGTTTAATTTCTTCGTCTGGATTTCGTGCACGATATCAAATTATCGGTTGTTCATCTATTGTTTCCGGAGTTGCAAACTCTCTCAATTATCTTGTCACGAAGCTTCATCTATTCATTACAAGGCTTCAATCTTATTCTTTTCATCCTTCACTTCTCATCCTTTTCTTACCGGAGTTCTCATGGTGGTTCATCAAGATTTAATTCATCCTCGAAGTCTTCATCAAGATTCTTGTTGGAGCTCAAGCATTCTTCATCATGCATTCCAATTGCAATCCTTTCTACCTTATCTTTCAGATGGTGTTACATCATTCTTCACAATTCCTTCATGAATTTTGATTCATGAGTTATCAAGAATGAGATATTTAAAACCATCATTCTCCTTGTTCAGGAGATGTTTTCAACCCTTCAATTATTCATTGGAGTTATCTTGGGTTATAATTCACCTAGAAGCTTTCCCTGAGAATTGTTGCTATTATGGTGCTTATAAATGACCCAAGTTCTTCATTTATCCTCTCGGTGAAATAAGTTTTTCGTCTCCTTGTTGATCTCAATCCAATTAAATGTTTTCGTCAGTGGCCGGTTGTCACCTTATAGTTTTGAGATGTTTTCCATAAGCCCACATCAAGCTTATTCGTTTTCGTTGTTGATTTTCCATCAACCCCTTTCAACCCTTCTTCGTAAGGATGCTTTCAAAATCATTTCTAGTTGAAGATATTATTCTTCTTCGATCTTTTCACTCCATTATTCGTTCCAGAGGCTTTGTGATATTGCTCTCTTCGAACCATCATCTTGTCATATCAAGATCATGGTCTTTTCTTTTCTCGTCCACTCAACAGGAATGTTGTGTCCTCCATTCTAATTCTCTCATCTTATCAAGTTTTGCCTCTCTTTTCAACCGGAGTGCTATCTGAAATCTTTCTTAACCTTGTGCCATTCTTTTAATTGTTTCGGAGGCAATGTGTTGTTGATTTCATCAAGTGTCATACCATCTCCTCAAGCTCATGTTAATTCTTTCCATTTTCAGTCGGAGTGCTGTCCAAATTATGTCATTCTTATTCCTTGGCTATACCATTTCAGTTTCATATTCTTTTGGTTCGTATAAGCTCTTGTTTCATGTCTTTCAACCTGCAAGGTTATCATGGTGTTCCTTGTTCCTCATTTTACCGGAGTGCTCTTAACTTCGTCAGCTTTGTTGTATTCTTTCCTTCAAGTTGTCCAACCCTCCAAGGTTCGTGGTTTCACCAGTTTGTCGAAGAAGCAACTTTGTTTTACCTCTTCCTTTCCGTTTTATCCGGTGCCATCTCTAGGATCTCGGGTCGAGATCCTCTGTTAGTGTGGGAGAGTTGTGACGCCCGAAGACCGACGCTCTAGAAGATTCCAGATGTTCCGGGTTTCGCCGTGTGTTTTATTTGCTTGTTTCATTTTATTTTCCATTGCATCATGTCATCATGCCATCATGTCATTAATCTTTGCATCTCAACTAAATGAATTGCATAGATCTTTTGATCTATTTAAATCGAGGGAAGAGTGACTTCTCTTTATAACATATCCTCCTAATATTATGGAGCTATTACAAATAAATATTCCATTTGTTTGGAATTAACCCAAACACAGTTGCATATATTCCCCATGCCTTTTCTACTTCAAGTTTCACCGTCAAAACCTTGTCTATAATTCTTATCCGTTTTATCGAGGTTCCTCCAAAAATTCGAACATTTTTGGACACTTGTGAAACCTAGTCCTAGTTCAAACTATTTGAATTTAATTCAAATGAGTTTGAATTTAATCTTGCAATCTTGCCACTTCTGTTTTTCTTGGATAGGGCTCATTTTTATGAGTCCGGGAAAATTACCCGCTTGCGCAAAATCTTTCCCTAAGCCTACCTTTCTTTTCCATCTTTCTTCTTTTTTTCCTGTTAAAGAAAATTAAAAGAGAGATGTAGTCCAGCTGGACCTCCTCAGCAGCCCAGCCGCACCTCCTGGCCCATCTGCGTCCTAGGCCATCTACCCCCTCCTAACCCTAGCCCCGCAGCCGTTTTCTCTCCATCGACCCCATCCTCCTCGTTCCTTCCGTCGCCAGCATCCCCGCTCTCCCCATCGATCTCTCCTCCCGGTCCCATCTCACTCTCCCTCGTCCCTCTCCCTCCTCCCGCTCTTCACCTCGTACCGGACGCCCCATCCTCGCGCCAGCCGCCTCCCCATCGATCTCCACCTCGCCTCCCGCTCCTTCTCTTCCGCCACCAGCACCTCGCTGTCTCTCCTTCCCCGTCGCGCCAGGAGGCCGAGGCCACCACGCGCCGGCCACCCTCCGGTCTCCTCCGCGCCTCCACGGCCATCGGCGCCGCCAAGGCCGCTGCCCCGTGCACGTCCTCACCCTCCGGCCTCCTCCGTGCCTCCATGGCCACCGGCCCAAGACCGCTGCCCCGCGCGCCTCCTCGCCCTCCGAGCTCCTCCACGGGCCAGTGCCGCAGACGCCGGAGCTCTTCTCCGCCTGTGCTTCGAACCAGGGACGCCTCTTGCCTGGGTTTCGGCGCTCCTCCTTGCTGTTGCGGCTTCGAGTTGGGTGTTGCCATGAGCAGTCAACGCCGAGCTACGCTGTTGGCTCGCCACCATCACCCTGACAGGTGCTCCGCCTCCCCGGTGTTGTTGCCAAGACCAGCCAGATCGCCTACATGGATCCAAGTACCCCGACGACCGCTGTTTTTGGAAGACCCAAGTACCACGACACGATGAACATGAACATCTACGAAACGAGAACGACTACATCCTCTACCGTCGACCTCGGAGACCCGTGGATGCGCCAAGTACCCCTTCGGTCCGGAACGCGGCAAGTACCACGACACGATAACGTGAATGGCGACAAAACGTGTACCACGACCCGCGAGTACCACTACTTCCTCTACGACCTCGAACCGCCCCGAAACGAACGTTCCGAAGGTATAACCCCGAGACGATGACCCGTGGACTACATGTGTTGTATGAGATGAATTGGATGTTTGCATCATGTCCGTTGTGCCCTCGTTTGCCTTGGTGGCGACCCGTGGGAACCCGGTGACGGGATCACCCCACCTTTCATCTTGTTCGACTCGCTCACGCTACCTTGCTTTTGCACCGGCATCTCGACGAGTGTCGGATCATCGGAACGTTGTCGTGGCATCGTATCCGTTTTCGCCGCCACGACCCTCTTTTCTTTCCGTCGTGGCGACAAATACTCCTTATCATCTTCATGTCAACTTTTAATAAAATTTGCATAAAACTTGCATATGTCATCCGCATCATGATAACAACATTAATATGTTTAAAATGTTGTTTGCTTTAAGAATTGCTAAATATGACATATGGGGTTTTACCGGAATTGTTGTTGTTATTTCCGGCCTCATTTGAAATGCCTAAATAGTGTAGTTTTATTATGCTTCCTACCTTGCCATGTATTGCATCATATATAGACTTGTGATGTTTTTCTGTGCTTCCTACCTTGCCATGTATTGCTTCCTATATAGACTTGTCTTGCATCATACCTTGCCATGTATTGCATCATATATAGACTTGTGATGTTTTTCTGTGCTTCCTACCTTGCCATGCATTGCTTCCTGTATAGACTTGTCTTGCATCATACCTTGCCATGTATTGCATCATATATAGACTTGTGATGTTTTTCTGTGCTTCCTACCTTGCCATGTATTGTTCCTCTATAGACTTGTCTTGCATCATACCTTACCATGTATTGCATCATATATAGACTTGTGATGTTTTTCTGTGCTTCCTACCTTGCCATGTATTGCTTCCTGTATAGACTTGTCTTGCATCATACCTTGCCATGTATTGCATCATATATAGACTTGTGATGTTTTCTGTGCTTCCTACCTTGCCATGTTTTGCTTCCTGTATAGACTTGTGGTGCATCCTATATAGAACTGTCTTGCATCATACTTGGTTGAGCATGTTGTCATGATTCTTGTGTTGTGTGTTTACCGTATTGCTTGCTTCTTCTCGTTAGTGCTTGTTCCGTTGCGTTCGTGAGGATTCGTTCGTCTACCCGTGGTTCTTCTTCAAGGGTTCTTCTTCGTCTTCTTCATGGACTTGTTCTTCTTCCTCGCGGAATCCCAGGCAAGATGACCATCACCTTGGATACCTTTACTATCATTGCCATGCTTAGTTGTCTGATGCTATCGTTACATGTCGCGCTACCCATCATTTTGTCAGCCTCTCCTTGCTGCCATGAAACCTCTATCCTTTGACACCTTCCTAGCAAACCATTGTTTGGCTATGTTACCCGCTTGCTCAGCCCCTCTTATAGCGTTGTTAGTTGCAGGTGAAGATGAAGATCGTTCCATGTTGGAACTTGTTGTTGGAATATCACAATATCTATTATTATTATTAACACACCTATATACTGGGCATGGGTGGAAGGCTTGGCCTTTTGCTCGGTGTTTTGTTCCACTCATGCCACCTTAGGCGCCGATAAACCGGCATTATGTTCCTTGATTTTGCGTTCCTTACACGGTTGGGTATATGGGGACCACTTGACACTTCGTCGTTGAATAAAACTCCTCCAGCAAGGCCCAACATTGGTTTTAATTTGCCTCATAATAATAACTTAATTAATTAAATTGCATAAGGGGGACGTTCCTTGGAGATTCTTTTCTACATAGCAGGGGGGCCAGTGTTGATGGTGTTGGTCCCAAACGGGGGTTCTGCGGGGCCGCCACGGATAACTCGAGGTATCTGGTATAACCTGTAGAATCGCCCATCCGGTTGTGGCCTGAGACGAGATACGCGCGGCTACTATCAGGGTGTCGGCACGCCGGGAGGTCTTGCTGGACTTGTTTTACCATTGTCGAAATGTGTTGTGCACCGGGATACCGAGTCTGATCGGATTTCCCTAAGATAAGGGGTAATAATTATTATTACTTCAGCTGATCGTGAGGGCTTGTGATGGGCTAAGTTGGGACACCCTTGCAGGGTTATGATCTTTCGAAAGCCGTGCCCGCGGTTATGTGGCAGATTGGAATTTGTTAATGTCCGGTTGTAGAAAACTTGGCAAAGGATCCATAGTAAAACACACAACTGTGTGCCAGAAGTGGGGCCAGAGGGGAGCCGGGGGCAGCCCAGGCGGCCCCCCTCCTGGCCGCGTCGGGGGGGCGCCTGGGCCCCCCTTACCTCCTCTGGTGACCCCCTTTGGCATATATTTACACCGCGTCCCGAAACCCTCGAGGACGGAACCCTTTTTCACGATCTCATCTCTGTTCCGCCGCCGCCGCGCTTCCAAGATCGGGAGCACCAGGAGAACTCTTCCCGGCACCCTGCCGGAGGGGAGAACCACCACCGGGAGCTTCTCCACCACCATGGACGCTTCCCGGATGAGTTGTGAGTAGTCTCCCTTGGACCATGGGTCCATGACCAGTAGCTATGTGATGTTCTCCTCCCCTCTTTGTTCTTCACCGATTAGACCTCGTGAGCTGCCCTACATGATCGAGGCACATATGTAATCCTTATGCTGTTGCTATGCTGAGTTTGCTGGGATCCGATGGATTATGAGATTATGTTCAGATTGTGTGTGAGTAATATATTTGATTCACCTCTTTTATATTTATGTTCTTGAGTAATTCTTGCATGTTCTCCGTTGCTGTTTATTGCTTTGGCCAAGTAGTAGGTAGTAACTCCTAGAGGGAACGTTATGCTTGATTGTGGGTTCATGCCCCTCGATGACTAGCTTGAGTGACAGAAACATGAGTATAGGGGATGTGCTGTTGCCACAAGGGGGAAAACAATGGTGCTTGTACTTGCGGGTGCAAGGATTGTTTACTTTACGCAAAGTTCTTTTAATGCAGTTGTTTGTTGCTTTGAGTTTACACTATGGGTGGGACTCGCAACTTAATACCAGCGAGATGTTCTGGATAGATATCTCAAGCTGGATGATTAGTAGTAGATGCAGATGGATTTCGGTCTACTTGCCTTGGCGTACCGCCCATGCTTTTGAGCCTCTACCTTTCTTGCAGCATAGTTAGCATTGGTTTGCGCACATAATCCTGTCAATTGCCCAACTGTAATTTGTTTACCTCGCTTAGTTGTTTTATCGTCTTTTGGGAGAGAGACATCAGTAGTGAACATCATGGAACCCCGGTCCATATTACCATCACTGATCACACCCGCTATTTACTTCCTATTCTTATTTACTAGTTGCAGTCATACCTATCACTATTATCTCTTGCGTTTGATCCTTTGTAAACGACAAGGCCGGAGGGATTGACAACCTCTCTGTACTCGTTGGGAGCAAAGTTATTTGTATCTGTGTGCAGGTCCTGTCAAGCAAAAGTCTCTGGCGCTATTGACACCTTCTTGTTGACCCTCGGAGTCTCACGGGATTCGATCCTTGGTATCTTTGCCAAGGGAAAACTACCGCTACGCTACATCTCAAACCTTCCACTTGGGGTAACCAACGAGGGGCGAGAAGCCATCAAGCAAAGTTTTCTGGCGCCGTTGCCGGGGACTCCACTCTTCAAGATAGGGGAGTTGCACGCTATCTTTTATCTTTGCTTTTTAGTCTTGTTAGTTTACCTTTCAGTTTTGCTTTAGTTCCCTTTATCAAAATCACAAAAATAGTTATCTTGCTTGCTTGCTGCTATGGGTCACACCGAGAACACCAAGTTGTGTGACTTCACTAGTCATAACAACGATGACTTTATCTGCACGCCTATTACTACACCTGCCATTTCAGCACCTTCTTATGAAATTAAACCCGCTTTACTGAACCTAGTTATGAAAGATCAATTCTCCGGTGCTGGAGATGATGCTGCTTTACACTTAAATAATTTTGTTGAACTCTGTGATATGCAAAAGTACTAAGAAATAGATGGTAATATTGTTAAGCTTAAGCTTTTTCCTTTCTCCTTGAGAAGAGGAGCTATAATTTGGTTTCAATCTTTGCCTAGAAATAGCATAGATTCCTGGGACAAGTGCAAGGATGCCTTTATTGGGAAGTACTATCCACCTGCTAAAATTATCCAACTAAGGAGTAACATAATGAATTTTAAACAATTGGATAATGAACACGTTGCCCAAGCTTGGGAACGCATGAAATCTCTTGTCAAGAACCGCCCTACTCATGGTTTGACTACTTGGATGGTTATCCAAACTTTTTATGCAGGCTTGAACTTTACCTCGCGGAACTTGTTAGATTCGGCCGAGGGAGGAACCTTTATGTCAACTACACTTGGTGCTGCCACGAAGCTTCTCGATGAGATGATGACCAATTATTCCCAATGGCACACCGAACGCGCTCCAATAGGTAGGAAGGTAAACTCTGTCGAGGAGATTTCCTCCCTAAATGAAAAAGTTGACTTGATCATGTCTCTACTTTCCAAGCAATCTCTTATTGATCCTCGTGATGTTCCTTTAAATTCTTTGATTGCTCAAGATCAAGTAGATGTGAACTTTATCTCTAGAAACAATTTCAATAACAATGCTTATAGGAGTAATTTTGGTAGCAACCCTAGACCGTTCCCCTCTAATTCCTATGGGAACAACAATGCTTATCCTAGCACCAAGAACTCCACTTCTGAACTAGTGATTATGCTTAAAGATTTCATCACTACCCAAAAAGCCTTCAATAAGAGTGTAGAAGAAAAACTAGCCAAACTAGATAATCTCTCTTCGAAGGTAGACAATTTAGCCCATGAGGTAGAGTTGCTTAAAATTAGAACTTCTCCTCTTGAGGAGAGGAAGACCACTCCTATGAATGCTATTCAAGTGCAAATTAATGAAAACATTAGGATGTTGGCTAAACTTAAAGAGAGATGGGCTAGAGAAAAGGAGGAAGAAGATAGAATTAAGAGCCTTCCTACCCACCACACTGTTGCTACTATCCAAGTTGTTGAGGATATCCAAACTCTTAGCACCCAATGCACTCCTGGTCCCATTGGACTTATTAATGGTGATGCTATTACCTCAACCGTAGAAACTCCTATGACCATAGAAGCTACCAAACAAGTGAGCCTAAAGGACACCACTACCACTTTACTTGATACTAGTGACCTTGATTTTGATAATTGCACCCTTTCTGAAGTTATTGATTTCCTTCACAGAATGGCTAAAGATCCCCACACTAGCACGCTTAATCTTGCCTTCACAGAGCATATCACTAATGCTCTCATCAAAGCTAGTGAGGAGAAACTTAGGGTAGAAGCCTCCATACCTAGAAAGCTAGAAGATAGTTGGGATCCTATGATTAAAATTAAGTTGAATAACTTCTCTTGCTATGCTTTATGTGATGTTGGAGCTAGTACCTCCGTTATGCCCAAAAGAATATATGATATGCTTAAATTGAAACCTTTTGATTCTTGTTCTTTTGGTGTTCGTCTTGTTGATTCTTCCATAAAGAAACCTTTGGGAAGGATCGACGATGTTCTTATCATTGTCAATGACAATTATGTTCCCGTTGATTTTACTATTATGGATATTGAATGTGAACCTTCTTGTCCAATTATTTTGGGATGTCCTTTTCTTCGCACCATTGGTGCTATCATTGACATGAAAGATGGGAATATAAAATTCCAATTTCCTCTCAAGAAAGGGATGGAACACTTCCCTAGAAAGAAGATTAAGTTACCTATACGGGCTAGCTATTCTTTTACTCTTGATAAAACTTGATCTCTTTGCATTATGCCTAGCTTAAAGGCATAAAAGAAAGCGCTTTTGGGAGGCAGCCCACAATGAATAAAGTTTATTTTGCTTTTGTTGTGTCTTGATGTTTGTTACTATAGTAGCATCATCATTGTATCTTTACTTTTCAGCTTTGTGCCAAGTGTAGCCTCTGATTGCAAGAATGTTCAAAAGTTGTGACGTGCTGTCCAGGAAACAGATTCTGTCCTTGGACAGAAAAATTCGTATAAAATCACCAGATCATCTTTTTGGTCTGAATTTTTTCGACAGCGTGCTCTATACAATTGGCTTTCGGGCGTCTGTTCTGAGTTTTTTGATTTGAGTTGCAGAAGTGTCCCGAAAAAATTATTTACTACCTGCTGGTCTGTTTTTCACAAATTCTGTCCTGTTTTGCCTTTTCCTCGTTTTGCAAACCTTGACCTTGCTTTTTCTTTGCAAAAACCTTTTGGCAATCTTGAGAAACAGTAGATCTTCAAGATTATCTTTATTTCCAGCAAGGAAAAATTATTTTATTATGGGTACTAACCTCGCTAATCAGATTATGATGAGTTATGTATGAAGGGAGTTTTCAAGTGTGCGAGGGAAGATGATAAAAAGATTCAGGAGGGTCAAACGCTCAAGCTTGGGGATGCCCCCGTGCACCCCCAAGAAATATTCAAGAAGACTCAAGCGTCTAAGATTGGGGATGCCCCCGTGCATCCCCTTCTCCATCAACAATTATCAGTTCGTCTTTCGTTCCACTATATTTTAATCACTTCATGCGTTATGTGCTATGCTTGGAGCGTCTTGCTTTTAGTTTCCTTTTTAGTTTTCTTTAGCTTTGCTTGCTGTTCATAAGAACCCAGATTTCTTTGTGTGGGAGAGAAACACGCTCCACTTCAACCTAGAACACAACATAGGATTTTCATGTTTATCTTTGCTGCGTATGTTCTTTGTCTTTCAATAGCTACTGTCATGTTTAGCTCTTAGTTTTCATGCTTTTCTTTTTAAAGAGCTTTTGTTTAGTTGGTTGCTTCTGGAACTCTCTTGAGTTATCATGCTTATCTTGTTAAGAGAGTTGGCTTCCGTGGCACTGGTTGATATGTCTATGATAAAAATGCTATGTGCATAATGGTGCTTAGTAGTTCATGTTTTCTTATGGTTAGTCTCAAATACCTGGGGGGTTCTTAATGTCTTACTGAAGTACCAGCATGATTTGTTTGCCTATGATGTGGTATGGTTTAGTGATATCTTCCTCCAAGAATTTATTTTGATTGACTTGGCATATGCTCACACATATTTAAGACTGTAAAGAAAGTCTATCAAGCCTTGATGATCTTTAATTTCTGAGTAGCGATATAACTTCCATGTCCGATTCAATGTTGCTTTGTCGCTCTGCATGATTATGGCCGTCATTGCTCTCTTAGTTGGTCGCTCCCAGTCTTTTGCTAGCCTTCACCTGTACTAAGCGGACTGACTGCTTGTGCATCCAAATCCTTTAAACCAGTTATGCCATATGAGTCCACCATACCTTCCTATATATGGTATTTACTTGCCATTCCTAACGAAGACTTTCTTGTACCATCTCGAAATTATTCAAAAGCATTTCTCTTTTGTGCCTCTGTTTTAGCTCATGAGGAAGTAGTAGTTAATTCATGATCTTTTTAAGTTGGACAAGTTTTACCCCGGGATTGCATGGCTAATCTGCAAACCCCTAATACGAGAAGGAACTGGCATGAGTGCGCCCGGCTCATAAAAAAATATACAACAAACAAACCCTCCTTCACGCTTTGTTCATGAGAAATCAGAAAACTTTTGGCAGTGATAAACAAAGGAGATTAAGGGGATGTGATCGTCCCCGTGCGGGAGCCGTTCCTCGAAACTTGTCCAGGTCGAGAAGTAATTGAGTTATCTACTAGCATTTGTTGACGAAATATGCATCTCCCAAACAAAAATCATTTTTTACCTTTGTTTTTAAAAACCAAGAGCTCTGGTACATGTTTAGTCTTTGCTTCCAACCACGGGTTTTCAACCTTGCCATCAAAAGCCACGGTTCGAGAGTCTCCACCTTCTTTCTTCAAAGCACCAACTATTGAGAGCATGATTGTCATTCTGAGTGTAATGTGCATTGTCCCAAAGTACCATTGTCTTCTGCATGATTATGATATCGCTTATTCTGAAATCATTGTATCTAGTCGTCACTTAAACTTCGGAGGTGCTCCTGCATTTATGTTTTGCTTCACTAAAGGGGGCAATCAAGGTATCACTTTGTCATGTTTACACACCATGCTCACTACAAATCTATTGGGTGTTTTCAGTATCATATTGTAAAAACTTTCAGTTCTTTGTGATATTCTCATGAGGCAACTTAATTACTAAAGATTCATTATCTCAGTAAGCATTTGTCATGTGACTGTGAAAAGTTCTGATATGGTTGGTAGCATGTCACCACAGAAATTATGCTTGTTATCATTTACCTACTCGAGGACGAGCAGGAATTAAGCTTGGGGATGTTGATACGTCCAAAACGTATCTATAATTTCTGCTTGCTCCATGCCCTTTTTGTGTGATATTGCTATGATATTTATGCACTTCCATACACTTTTGATCATATTTGGACTAACCTATTAACTCAGTGCACCCCAGTGCCAGTTTCTGTTTTCTGCTGTTTTTGTATTTCAGGTTTTCCCATTACTTAAATTGCCAGAAAAATTCCAGGAAAAATATATAAAAAATCAGCGCTCCGGAAGCTTCCACGCGCCAGAAGTGGGGCCAGAGGGGAGCCGGGGGCAGCCTAGGCGGCCTGCCCAGGCGGCCCCCCTCCTGGCCGCTCCGGGGGGGGGG
>LR738713.1:721424362-721499779 GCA_902687465.1 Secale cereale | reverse complement strand
GGGGGGGGGGGGGGCGCCTGGGCCCCCCGAGGCTCCTCCGATGCCCCCTTTGGCATATATTTAAAGCGTCTCCCGAAACCCTTGAGGGAGGAACTCTTTTTCGCGATCTCATCTCTGTTCCGCCGCCGCCGCCGCTTCCAAGATCGGGAGCACCAGGAGAACTCTTCCCGGCACCCTGCTGGAGGGGAGGATCACCACCGGGAGCCTCTCCACCACCATGGACGCCTCTCGGATGAGTTGTGAGTAGTCTCCCTTGGACCATGGGTCCATGACCAGTAGCTATGTGATGTTCTCCTCCCGTTCTTATGCTTCACTAATTAGTCCTCGTGAGCTGCCCTACATGATCGAGGCACATATGTAATCCTTATGCTGTTGCTATGATGAGTTTGCTGGGATCCGATGGATTATGAGATTATGTTCAGATTGTGCTTGAGTAATATATTTGATCTACCTCTTTTATATTTATGTTCGTAAGTAATTCTTGCATGTTCTCCGTTGTTATTTATTGCTTTGGCCAAGTAGTAGGTAGTGACTCCAAGAGGGAACGTTATGCTTGATTGTGGGTTCATGCCCCTCGATGACTAGTTTGAGTGACAGAAACATGAGTCTAGGGGATGTGCTGTTGCCACAAGGGGGAAAACAACGGTGCTTGTGCTCGCGGGCGCAAGGATTGTTTACTTTACGCAAAGTTCTTTTAATGCAGTGGTCTGTTGCATTGAGTTTACACTATGGGTGGGACTCGCAAGTTAATACCAGCGAGATGTTCTGGATAGATATCTCAAGGTGGATGATTAGTGGTAGATATTGATGGATTTCGGTCTACTTACTTTGGCGTACCGCCCATGCTTTGAACCTCAACCTTTCTTGCAATGTAGTCAGCATTGGTTTGCGTTCGTGGTCCTGTCAATTGCCCAGCTGTAATTCGTTTACCTCACATAGATGTTTTATCGTCTTTTGGGAGAGAGACATCACTAGTGAACATCATGAGACTCCGGTCCATATTACCATCATTGATCACATCCGCTATTTACTTTTCGCTATTATTTACTATTGCAATTATATCTATCACTACTATCACTTGCATTTGATCCTTTGTAAACGACAAGGCCGGAGGGATTGACAACCTCTCTGTACTCGTTGGGAGCAAAGTTATTTGTATCTGTGTGCAGGTCCACGTTGATTGCTAATATCTGGCGCCGTAGCAGTTGACACCTTCTTGTTGAACCTAGGAGTCTCTGGGGATTCGATCCTTGGTATCTTTGCCAAGGGAAAAACTTCCGCAACACTACATCTCACACCTTCCACTTGGGGTAACCAACGAGGGGCGAGAAGCCTAGCACCATGTTAATCTCTGTTGCAAAAGTGCATGTGGCTGTTAAGTGCTGAAAGTTGTTATGAGATGCTGATTTGAAGTGCTCTTTGCTATTGATGTGTTTGTCCCCATGTCACATGTCAATATGTTTTAGAAGCACCATCATTTGGTCTTTGCTGTGGTGCAAACCACTTTTCATGATATGCCTTGAGGTGACTTAAACAAGCTTGTAAACATGCCATGCCAATGTTACTGTTTTATACTTAGTGAAAAAAATTGCTAAGTCTGGAATCTATTTTAACCTGATGCTATGTTTGCCTGATGCCTCACTCAAATCCATGCTTGTTTTGGAGTGGCCAATGGTCATTCCTTGTTGTCCATGTTATGCACTATCCATCCATGCCCTTACTTGCACATATGGCCTGCTGTAGCTTATTTATTTCTTGCTCCCAAGTTGCTATAAATTATACCTGTCAGGTTTTTATCAGCATGATCAATTTGGTGTAGCTTCTTGCTATTGATCCATGCATCCTATGGAGTTTCTCCAATGGAGTTGTTTGCTGTATGCTATGTCTACTACATGTCCATGATCTTTATATACTTAGTGGAGTTGATATGCATGTTGTTTTGTGCCTCCAAAGGCAGCATCGTGATGATGTTTTTGCCTTCCCAGATTTTGACTAAGTCTGGATAATTTTATTGCAACTTGCCATGCTTGGTTAATTATGTTCCAGTAGGTTTTTTGGTGTGTTCTAAGTTCATGCTTGTTAAGTAACATGTCTACTTAATGTCCATGCCCTTTGTCTCCATGTTTGAGTGCTGTAGCATAATTATTTCTTGCTCCAAACATGCCATGTGGCTGTTAACTGCAGCTTTGTGTGAATATTGTTTTGCTTGCCTTTTGCAAACCGTGTGTCCGTTTCCGGTGATCTTTATATCAATTTCAACCGAAATCTTCCCCTCTATCCAATGAAACGCTTGGTTTTCCAAGATGAGGCCTTCTTCATCATCTTCTCCTTAGGATCAAGTGCTTCCACATGCATACGCACATCATACTTGCATCATGTTGATTGTGCATTGCACCTTGTTTGATATTGTGCCATGTTGTGTTATTGTGTTGAGTAGAGCTGGGAGCCGAGACCGAGTACGTAAGCTTCGCTCAGCCCCTCTTATAGCATTGTTAGTTGTAGGAGAAGATTTGAAGATTCTTGCTTCATCATGAAGTTATTGTTGGGATATCACACTATATAATCTGTTTAACTAAATCATCTATATATTGGTAATGGGTGGAAGGCTAAGCCTCTTGCTTGGTGTTTTGTTCCACTCATGCCACCCTAGGAGCCGTATAAACCGGTGTTATGTTCCTTGATTTTGCGTCCCCAACACGGTTGGGGTTTATGGGCCCCCCTCGATAACCCGCTTAGCGCTAAAGCTTTTCCAGCAAGGCCCAACATTGGTTTTACATTTGCCTAACAACTAAAACTTGCATAGGGAGTTATAAACCCTTTCCTTAATCAACAACCTGGGCCAGAGCTCCACATGAGTGTTGGTCCAAACTGGGGGTCCTGCGGGGCCACCTTGGGGAAACCCGAGGGCTGGTAAAAACCTATAGCATCACCCATCCGGTCGTGGCCTGAGACTAGATACACGCGGCTACTGTCAGGGTGTCGGCACGTGCTAGGCTTCTCGCCCCTCGTTGGTTACCCCAAGTGGAAGGTGTGAGATGTAGTGTTGTGGAAGTTTTTCCCTTGGCAAAGATACCAAGGATCGAATCCCTAGAGACTCCTAGGTTCAACAAGAAGGTGTCAACTGCTAACGGCGCCAGATATTAGCAATCAACGTGGACCTGCACACAGATACAAATAACTTTGCTCCCAACGAGTACAGAGAGGTTGTCAATCCCTCCGGCCTTGTAGTTCACAAAGGATTAAACGCAAATGATAGTAGTGATAGATAATGTTTGCAATAGTAAATAATAGCGAAAAGTAAATAGCGGATGTGATCAATGATGGTAATATGGACCGGAGTCTCATGATGTTCACTAGTGATGTCTCTCTCCCAAAAGACGATAAAGCAGCTATGTGAGGTAAACGAATTACAGCTGGGCAATTGACAGGACCACGAACGCAAACCAATGCTGACTACATTGCAAGAAAGGTTGAGGTTCAAAGCATGGGCGGTACGCCAAAGTAAGTAGACCGAAATCCATCAATATCTACTACTAATCATCCACCTTGAGATATCTATCCAGAACATCTCGCTGGTATTAAGTTGCGAGCCCCACCCATAGTGTAAACTCAAAGCAACAGACAACTGCATTAAAAGAACTGTGCGTAAAGTAAACAATCCTTGCACCCGCGGGCACAAGCACCGTTGTTTTCCCCCTTGTGGCAACAGCACATCCCCTAGACTCATGTTTCTGTCACTCGTGGGGCTGTAATTGATTTTTGTTGTTATGTGTACCTTTTGCTGGGTGCACGTAGGGATGAATATGTTTGATTGTTTAATAGTAGTAGAGATGCATACGATATTACTGTACCTCAACCACCCCTTTTGAATAACATGTTTGTATATAGCCATGCACGAACACGCTAGCATGGAAAGCAAGGGCTAATGCTTGTCAGAGCAAGGCTAAATATAAATCCGTGGCGCGGTACAATTTACCTCCAGGACGCGCGCCTCCCCAGCGGTCACAGCCCCCGCAGGACATCGGCCATGGCTACCCGGGGTCGGCACATCGCCTGCAGCGGCACCGCCTTGGGGAGCGTCAGCCCACCTCCTTCACCCATGTCAACCTCGACATCACCAACCCTGTCCCAATGGAAGCACTGCACCAGCGTGCCCAGAACCAGGCCCAACATCCGCAGCGCGAGGGCCTCGCCGGGGCACTTGCGCCGCCCCATCCCGAACGGCATCATGAACAAACCCTCAGCCATCCCCTCCTCGAACCGCTCCGGCCTGAACTCCGTCGGGTGCTCCCACGCCGCCGGGTCCCTGTGGAGGGTGAAGTCTGTTTTAAACCCTGAAGTCGTACGCGTCGTCGCTTTTAAACCCCAACCTCCAAATCCCGGAAATCGGCACCCTCAACTCCCTAATCCCGGTCGTTTTCGTCCTTAATGCATCTGAGAGGAGGATTAGGTGACGTGGCACTGCGGCCGCCGGGTTTGCGACTTACTTACCCTCTCCCAGCTCTCTCTTTCTCAGTGGGGAACGACGTTCTAGGGTTCGTCAGCGGCAGAGAGAGGGAGCCGCCGCCGCCGCCGCCGCGGCAAACAACCACGATGTCTTGCTCCTCCGGTGATTCATCGGCTTCGCGAGGCGGTGGGCTCCGAAGGAGAGGCGTAGCAGCAAGGTCTCCGGTGCCGTATCGGGAGCAACCAATGGCTTACGAGCCGGCGGTGATTTGCGCTCGGTGCGGCAGGAAGGCGCCGCGGTGGATATCCTGGAGTCCGGCGAACCCTGGTAGGAGATATTATTCCTGCGTAGATTCTCAGGTAAGCTTGATTCCTCACATGCCCTCTTTTTTTCTGTTTTTGTTGTGTCAAACTCTGAAGTTTCTGTGTCATGAACTGAGCAGCATGGCTTCATCGAGTGGCATGATACCCCCACGACTCCATTTCTTCATCAATTGATAGGAGACATACGGGATAAAGTGTGGAGGCTGGAGGATGAGCTTGCTGGCCAGTCAAGGGAAGGAGAGGTTGTTGTTTTGAAAGAAGAATTGGAGAAGAAAAATGGTTTGGTAGCAGAAACTAGAGCTAGATGTGCTAGTAGAGATGAGATGCAGATGTACAAGTGTCTGTTTTATGGTTTATTTCTCTTTGTTGCTGGTTTAGTTGCAGGTTTCCTCCTGTCTAAGTATAGTTAGAAGTTTGTGGTGATGTAGTTCAGTGGTGTAATGGATATGGTGATGGCTGGAATGAATGTGAAAGAGATCTTTTGTGCTTTTGGCAACATTTGGTGTGAATTAAAATTGTGAGTGTTACTGTGAATGGCCTTTTGGCAAATGAGAGTGCCAACAAAAGGTCTTTTGGCAGCATATATATAGTGCTTTTGGCACCATGTGTGCATATATAATGGCTGATGACTAGTCGATGAGTACCAAATGGTCGACGACTAGTCGATGACTACCAAATGGTCGATGACTACCAAATGGTCGACGATTAGTCGATGACTACCAAATGGTCGATGACTACCAAATGGTCGACGACTAGTCGACGACTACCAAATGGTCGATGACTACCAAATGGTCGATGACTACCAAATGGTCGACGGCTACCAAATGGTCGATGACTACCAAATGGTCGATGACTAGTCGATGACTACCAAATGGTCGATGACAGAACATATTGAATGGTTAAATGCAAATGGAATGGTTAAATGCAAACAGAACATAAATTTTGGCAGCATATATCTTGGTTGACAACTAGTTCAGAATGCCAACAGCACATAGTTCAAAAGGAGTGCCAGCAGTACTACATAGTTCAAAAGTAACATCCAAACCACAAGTTCATACATTTCATCCAAACCACAATTACTGAAGATCCAATCCATAAGCTGGAAAACATCTTCAGAAATTGCCACTAGCATAAAAGTAGCTTCCCAAGCCTGATGTTGGTGGTCCTCTCCCAGATCCTCTCCCAGATCCTCTCCCTGAGCCTCTCCCTGATCCTCTCCCTGATCCTCTCCCAGGATTGGAGCTAGTGGACACTGTAGGAGCTCTGAATGTAGGAGGTTGAGATGCTGATGTGCCAGGTTGAGAGCTTGATGCTGTAGTTCTAGGAGGTTGAAAGCTTTTTGCTGGAGCTTTTGTTCTTGGAGCTTTAGACCTAGTTGGAGCTGTTGATTTTGATCCTTCAGTCTGAGCTTGCTGCAAACAAAGGAGATGAATGATCAAAGATAACTAATTATGTATTTGCATAGTTCAAAGGTAAGAAAAACAGAGCAATGATCAGGTTAGTACCTCTGTTTCCCTTTGCTTTCTCCCTCTTTTTCCAAGATATGATTTAGTTTTCTGTGTTGTACCATGCCAAGTAAAGGAAGCAAGCAAGCAAAGCAAGCAATGAAGTAAGTAAGTGAAGCAAGCAATCAAGTAAGTAAATAAAGCATTACCTTCTGCTGGTCAGAAATGAAAACCCAACCTGCTCCTTGGTCATTAATATCCAAGTCTTTGATTAATAGAGCAATAAACCATTTCCAGCTATCATTGGTTTCTTTCTCCACCACAGCCCAAGCCACTGGGTACATCTGATTATTTGCATCCCTTGCAATTGCAGCCAACAATTCACCTTGACAAGCTCCCTTGAAAAAGCAGCCATCCAGCCCTATGACTTTCCTGCACCCTGCTTTAAACCCTTTCTTCATAGCATCAAAACAGACATAAAACTGTTGAAAAATGTTCTTCTGCAGCTCTGTAGGATCTAATGTAATGGCCACAGTACTGCCAGGGTTGCTCCTGAGCAGTTCTAGTTGATAGTCAAACACTTTTGTGTACTCACTTTTCATGCCACACATGAGTTTGTCAAGTACTATTTTCTTTGCTGCCTTGCATTTTGAAACTGACACATCAGCAAACATATCTTTGAGCACTGTGGCTTTAATGCTGTCAATTTTCCATAGTGGATTTGCTAGGATAATGTGTTCATATCTATTTGCAATTACCTTGGCACTGACAAGCTTGTTCTCCCTGTTCTGTGCACACTGGTGCTCATCTTCATAGGTAATTACTTGAAACCTAGAACATCTACTTGTCTTGGCACCATACAATATCCAAGGGCAACCAGGCCAATCACATTTTGCTCTCACCCTCTGCTCCTCAGATTTTACAAATGATATGCTCCTCTTAGTAGCTAGCCCATACCTCTTGAGTGCTTTAACTAATTGGTTCTTGCTTCTAAACACCATTCCCAAACTAAAATGTGGAAAATCTGTCTCTGGATTGAACCTAACATACTGGCTCTTCCTCCTAACAATCTGGCCATCTTCATCTTCATCATAACTGTAATCCTCATCAGAGGACTCAAACTCTAGGTCCTGTACAGCTTCTTCCACATTAGCAACTAGCTCTATAGGAACTGGACCTGTTGACTCCTTAGAGAACCAAATTTCTGAAGCTTTCATCTTCTTCTTGAATTTCCTTGCATGTTTTCTCAACTCTACTACCTCAGATTCCTCTCCACTGTCATCAGTGTGTGCCACATAATCAGGATCATCTGAATCTTCAGATTCTGAACCATGCTCTGCAGTTTCTGCAATTGGAGCTACAGTTTGGCTAGCAACAAATGGCTGAGAGGGGTTGATTACTTGAGAACCTTGGGACAAATTATCAACTCTGAAATTGTTCTTCATAGGGCTGTGGATCACTTCAGTAACAACACCACCCTCATTAGGAACTAAGATATGTTGCAATATGTCTGACTCTGGTACTGAAGAAACTTGCTGAACATCTGTCTGAACATGATCTTCTTCTTCTGCAGTGATAACTGCATCTGGTTCTTCCTCACTACCATTGTTCACCATGTCATTTAGCTCATCTTCTTCAAAATCAGAGCCACTATCTTCTCCCTCTAGTTCATCTTGCTCACCATTGTACTCCACAAAAACATCAGCAACTCCTCCATCTGTAATGTACTCTGACATCTTCAGGCAACCTTCATCAGTATATAGAAACACTAGTCCATTGACCAACTCTCTCCCTGGCATAAGAAAATACAACTTCATGCTCTCTTTAACTGTCAAATGATCTCCTAAAAATCCTCTGAGCTCTGGCAGTGACAACTTATCCCTCTCTATCTCTGACATTGCAGTATCTCCCCCAACATAGTCAAGAGATGGCCCAATACGAATGAACTCCCCTCCATAATGAAACCTGACATTGAGGACATCTGCTGGATCCATTACAAAAACCTACAGAAACACATATATGCAATCAGGTTCACCTACATTCAGTAATCTACAGTGCAAAATTAAATTTCAGACAAAAGTCACCCCCTTCTATTGTTACAAAACTGACTACAAAACTACAAAAAAGAATTAAACCTACAATCCATTCATATGTATTTGGCCCCAAATCCTTCCATTCAACAGGCCACAAAATCGCCAAAAAAACCCCACCTTCAGTCACTGTAGAACCCTAAACCTAACTACAGACAGGAGGACAGAAACACGACCGATCATGCACAGATGATAAGGATGACTCACCTATTCCTTTGCCGCCGGCGTGGACGTCGGAGCTCGCTGCGATCATCCGCGCGCCATCGCCATTGCCGCCGCTGGAGGAAGCTGTTGCGTCGGGGAGAGAAGCGGAAGGGGCGAGGGGGGCGAAGTGAGGGAGGAGCGGTGCGAGCTGGTCTGGCTCGACCATCTAGCGTTTCGAGCGACAGAGCTGGTCTGACTCAGCCGATCCCAGCTTCCCCCGTTTGGATACGCCAGCAAGGACGAAAACGACCGGGATTAGGGAGTTGAGGGTGCCGATTTCCGGGATTTGGAGGTTGGGGTTTAAAAGCGACGACGCGTACGACTTCAGGGTTTAAAACAGACTTCACCCCCCTAGACTCATGTTTCTGTCACTCAAATTAGTCATCGAGGGGCATGAACCCACAATCAAGCATAATGTTCCCTCTTGGAGTCACTACCTACTACTTGGCCAAAGCAATAAATAACAACGGAGAACATGCAAGAATTACTTACGAACATAAATATCAAAGAGGTAGATCAAATATATTACTCAAGCACAATCTGAACATAATCTCATAATCCATCGGATCCCAGCAAACTCATCATAGCAACAGCATAAGGATTACATATGTGCCTCGATCATGTAGGGCAGCTCACGAGGACTAATTAGTGAAGCACAAGAATGGGAGGAGAACATCACATAGCTACTGGTCATGGACTCATGGTCCAAGGGAGACTACTCACAACTCATCCGGGAAGCGTCCATGGTGGTGGAGAGGCTCCCGGTGGTGATCCTCCCCTCCGGCAGGGTGCCGGGAAGGGTTCTCCTGGTGCTCCCGATCTTGGAAGCGGCGGCGGCGGCGGAGCAGAGATGGGATCGCGAAAAGAGTTCCTGTATCGAGGGTTTCTCGAGACGCTTTAAATATATGCCAAAGGGGGGCATCGGGGAAGCCTCGGGGGGCCCAGGCGCCCCCCCCGGCGCGGCCCAGGGGGCGCGCGCCGCCAGGGCGCCTAGAGCCCTGGTGGCCCCCCCGGCTGTCCTTCGGGCGCACGGAAGTTTCTGGAACGCTGATTTTTTATATAATTTTTCTGGATTTTTCCTGGCAGTTCTCGTAATGTGAAAACCTGAAATACAAAAACAGCCGAAAACAGAAACTGGCACTGGGGTGCACTGAGTTAATAGGTTAGTCCAAATATGATCAAAAGTGTATGGAAGTGTATAAATATCATAGCAATATCACCCAAAAGAGGCATGGAGCAAGCAGAAATTATAGATACGTTTTGGACGTATCAACATCCCCAAGCTTAATTCCTGCTCGTCCTCGAGTAGGTAAATGATAACAAGAATAATTTTTGTGGTGACATGCTATTAACCATATAGGACTTTTTCATAGTCATATGACAAAAGCTTACTGAGATAATGAATCTGTAGTAATTAAGTTGCCTCATGAGAAAATCACAAAAGACTGAAAGTTTTACAATATGACATTGAAACATCAAATAGATTTGCAATGAATATGATGTGCAAATATGATAAAGTGATATCTAGCTTGCCCCCTTTAGTGATGCAAAACATAAATGCAGGGGCACCTCCAAGGTTTAAGTGATGACTAGATACAATGATTTCAGAATAAACGATATCACAATCATGCAAAAGACAATGCTACTTTGGGACAATGCACATTACACTCAGAATGACAATCATGCTCTCAGTAGTTGGTGCTTTTAGAAGAAGGTGGAGACTCAACATAAAAGTAAAAGAATGGTCATGTGCTACAGCTTTTTATTTTGAAAACATAGAAGCAATTTTGTCAACGATAGTAGTACTTCATATGTGTAATGCATAAGACATCCTATAAGTTGCAGGCCTCATGCATCGAATACCAATAGTGCTCGCACCTTGTCCTAATTAGCTCGGATTTCCATGGGTTATCTTTGCATTACATATGTTTCAACCAAGTGTCACAAAGGGGTACCTCTATGTCACCTGTACAAAGGTCCAAGGAGATAGATCGCATTTGATTTCTCATTTTTGATAGATCTCAACTTGAGGACATCCATACCGGGACAACATAGAAAATAGATAATGGACTCCTCTTTAATGCTTAAGCATATTCTCATAAGATATTGAGGATTAATGTCCAAGCTAAAGCTTCCACCGTGATACATGGCTTTGGTTGGCGGCCCAATGTACTTCTCTAACAATATGCATACTCATTCAACCCAATGGCAAATCACCCTTACTTCAGACAAGACGAACATGCATAGCAACTCACATGATATTCAACAAAAGTGTAACAGTTGATGGCATCCCCAGAAACATGGTTACCGCTCAGCAAGCAACTTATAAGAAATAAGATACATAGGCAACATATTCTTTACCACAATAGTTTTTAAGCTACTTTCCCATGAGCTATGTATTGCAAGAACTGAAGGTTTTAAAGGTAGCACATGTAAATTTACTTGGAGTGGCGGTGAAATACCACATATAGGTAGGTATGGTGGACTCATATGGCATAACTGGTTTAAAAGGATGTGGATGCACAAGCAGTTAGTCCGCTTAGTATAGGTGGAGGTTAGCAAAAGACTGGGAGCGACCAACTAAGAGAGCAATGACGGTCATAATCATGCAAAGCGACAAAGCAACATTGAATCAGGCATGGAAGTTATATCGCTACTCAGAAACAAAAGATCATCAAGGCTTGACAGACTTCTTTACAGTCTTAAATATGCGTGAGCATACGCCAAGTCAATCAAAATAAATTCTCGAGGGAAGATATTACTAAACCATACCACATCATAGGCAAACAAATCATGTTGGTACTCCAATAACACATTGGGAATCCCCCAGCTATTTGGGACTAACTATAAGAAAACCTGAACTACTAAGCGCCATTATGCACGTAGCATCTTTATCATAGACGTATCAACCAATGCAACGGAAGCAAACTCTCTTAATAAGGTGAGCATGGTAACTAAAGAGAGTTCAAGCAACCAACTAAACGAAAGCTTTTTAAAAAGATAAGCATGAATACTAAGAGCAGATCATGATAGTAGCTATTAAAAGACAAAGAACACACACAGCAAAGATAGTCATGAAAATTCTATGTTATGTTCTAGGTGGAAGTGGAGCGTGTTTCTCTCCCACATAAAGAAGGCTGAGTTCCGACTCGTTATGAAAAACTAAAAAGGAAACTAAAAGCAAGACGCTCCAAGCATAGCACATAACACATGAAGTGATTAAAATATAGTGGAACGAAAGACGAACTGATAATGTTGATGGAGAAGGGGATGCACGGGGGCATCCCCAAGCTTAGACACTTGAGTCTCCTTGAATATTTCTTGGGGGTGCATGGGGGCATCCCCAAGCTTGAGCGATTGACACTCCTGAATCTTTTTATCATCTTCCCTCGCACACTTGAAAACTCCCTTCATACATAACTCATCATAATCTGATTAGCGAGGTTAGTACCCATAATAAAATAATTGCACCTTGCTGGAAATAAAGATATTCTTGAAGTTCTACTGTTTCTCAAGATTGCCAAATGGTTTTTGCAAAGAAAAAGCAAGCTCTTGGTTTGCAAAATGAAGGAAAGGCAAAACAGGACAGAATCTGTGAAAAACAGAACAGCAGGTAGTAATTGATTTGTTCGGGGTACTTCTGCAACTCAAATCAAAAAACTCAGAACAGACGCACGAAAGACAATTATATAGAGAACGCTGTCAAAAAAATTCAGACCAAAAAGATGATCTGGTGATTTTATACGAATTTTTCTATCCAAGGACATAATTTGTTTCCTGGACAGCACCTCACAACTTTTGAACTTTCTAGCAATCAGAGGCTATACTTGGCACAAAATTGAAAAGTAAAGATACAATGATGATGCTACTGTATTAAACAACATCAAGACACAACAAAAGCAAAATAAAACTTTTATTCATTGGGCTGCCTCCCAAGATCGCTTTCTTTTATGCCTTTAAGCTAGGCATAATGCACAGAGATCAAGTTTTATCAAGAGTAAAAGAATAGCTAGCCCGTACAACGGACTCAAAAGGTAACTTGATCTTCTTTCGAAGGAAGTGTTCCATCCCTTTCTTGAGAGGAAACTGAAATTTTATATTACCCTCTTTCATGTCAATGATGGCACCAACGGTGCGTAAAAAGGGACGTCCCAAAATAATTGGACAAGAAGGATCACATTCAATATCCATAATAGTAAAATCAACGGGAACATAATTATCATTGACAACGATAAGAACATCGTCGATCCTCGCCAAAGGTTTCTTTATGGAAGAATCAACGAGACGAACACCAAAAGAACAAGAATCAAAAGGTTTCAATTTAAGCATATCATATATTCTTTTGGGCATAACAGAGGTACTAGCTCCAACATCACATAATGCATAGCAAGAGAAGTCATTCAACTTAATTTTTATCATAGTATCCCAACCATCTTCTAGCTTTCTAGGTATGGAGGCTTCTACTCTAAGTTTCTCCTCCCTAGCTTTGATGAGAGCATTAGTGATATGCTCTGTGAAGGCAAGGTTAAGCGTGCTAGTGCGGGGATCTCTAGACATCTTGTGAAGGAAATCAATAACTTCGGTAAGAGTGCAATTATCAAAATCAAGGTCACTAGCATTAAGTAAAGTGGTAGTGGTGTCCTTTAGGTTCACTTGTTTGGTAGTTTCTATAGTCATAGCATCACCATTAATAGGTCCAATGGGACCAGGAGTACATTGGGTGCTAAGAGTTTGGATATTCTCAACAACTTGGATAGTAGCAACAGTGTGGTGGGTAGGAAGGCTCTTAATTCTATCTTCTTCCTCCCTTTCTCTAGCCCATCTTTCTTTAAGTTTAGCCATCATCCTAATATTTTCATTAATTTGCACTTGAGTAGCATTAATAGGAGTGACCTTCCTCTCCTAAAGAGGAGAAGTTTTAATTTTAAGCAATTCTATCTCATTGGCTAAATGGTCTACCTTCAAAGAGAGATCATCTAGTTTATGTAGTTTTTCTTCTACACTCTTATTAAAGGCTTTTTGGGTAGTGATGAAATCTTTAAGCATAATCTCTAGTTCAGTATTGGAGTTCTTGGTGCTAGGATAAGCATTGTTGTTCCCATAAGAATTAGAGGGGAACGGTCTAGGATTGCTACCAAAGTTACTCCTATAAGCATTGTTGTTAAAATTGTTTCTAGAGATAAAGTTCACATCTACTTGTTCTTGAGCAATCAAAGAATTTAAAGGAACATCACGAGGATCAACAGAGGATTGCTTCGAAAGTAGAGACATGATCAAGTCAACTTTTTCATTTAAGGAGGAAATCTCCTCGACAGAGTTTACCTTCCTACCTGTTGGAGCGCGTTCGGTGTGCCACTGGGAATAGTTGGTCATCATCTCATCGAGAAGCTTCGTGGCAGCACCAAGTGTAGTTGACATAAAGGTTCCTCCCGCGGCCGAATCTAACAAGTTCCGCGAGGTAAAGTTCAAGCTTGCATAAAATGTTTGGATAACCATCCAAGTAGTCAAACCATGAGTAGGGCAGTTCTTGATAAGAGATTTCATACGTTCCCAAGCTTTGGCAACGTGTTCATTATCCAATTGTTTAAAATTCATTATGTTACTTCTTAGTTGGATAATTTTAGCAGGTGGATAGTATTTTCCAATAAAAGCATCTTTGCACTTGTCCCATGAATCTATGCTATTTCTAGGCAAAAACTGAAACCAAATTTTAGCTCCTCCTCTCAAGGAGAAAGGAAAAAGCTTAAGCTTAACAATATTACCATCTATTTCTTGGTACTTTTGCATATCACAAAGTTCAACAAAGTTGTTCAAGTGTAAAGCAACATCATCTCCAGCACCGGAGAATTGATCTTTCATGACTAAGTTCAGTAAAGCAGGTTTAATTTCATACGAAGGTGCTGAAGTGGCAAGTGTAGTGATAGGTGTGCTGATAAAGTCATCGTTGTTGTGACTAGTGAAGTCACACAACTTGGTGTTCTCGGTGGAACCCATAGTAGCAAGCAAGCAAGATAACTATTTTTGTGATTTTCGATAAAAAGGTACTAAAGCAAAAACTGAAAGGTAAACTAACAAGACTAAAAAGCAAAGGTAAAAGATAGCGTGCAACTCCCCTATCCTGAAGAGTGGAGTCCCCGGCAACGGTGCCAGAAAAACTCTTGCTAGGCTTCTCGCCCCTCGTTGGTTACCCCAAGTGGAAGGTGTGAGATGTAGTGTTGCAGAAGTTTTTCCCTTGGCAAAGATACCAAGGATCGAATCCCCAGAGACTCCTAGGTTCAACAAGAAGGTGTCAACTACTAACGGCGCCAGATATTAGCAATCAACGTGGACCTGCACACAGATACAAATAACTTTGCTCCCAACGAGTACAGAGAGGTTGTCAATCCCTCCGGCCTTGTAGTTCACAAAGGATTAAACGCAAATGATAGTAGTGATAGATAATGTTTGCAATAGTAAATAATAGCGAAAAGTAAATAGCGGATGTGATCAATGATTGTAATATTGACCGGAATCTCATGATGTTCACTAGTGATGTCTCTCTCCCAAAAGACGATAAAACAGCTATGTGAGGTAAACGAATTACAGCTGGGCAATTGACAGGACCACGAACGCAAACCAATGCTGACTACATTGCAAGAAAGGTTGAGGTTCAAAGCATGGGCGGTACGCCAAAGTAAGTAGACCGAAATCCATCAATATCTACTACTAATCATCCACCTTGAGATATCTATCCAGAACATCTCGCTGGTATTAAGTTGCGAGCCCCACCCATAGTGTAAACTCAAAGCAACAGACAACTGCATTAAAAGAACTTTGTGTAAAGTAAACAATCCTTGCACCCGCGGGCACAAGCACCGTTGTTTTCCCCCTTGTGGCAACAACACATCCCCTAGACTCATGTTTCTGTCACTCAAACTAGTCATCGAGGGGCATGAACCCACAATCAAGCATAACGTTCCCTCTTGGAGTCACTACCTACCACTTGGCCAAAGCAATAAATAACAACGGAGAACATGCAAGAATTACTTACGAACATAAATATAAAAGAAGTAGATCAAATATATTACTCAAGCACAATCTGAACATAATCTCATAATCCATCGGATCCCAGCAAATTCATCATAGCAACAGCATAAGGATTACATATGTGCCTCGATCATGTAGGGCAGCTCACGAGGACTAATTAGTGAAGCACAAGAACGGGAGGAGAACATCACATAGCTACTGGTCATGGACTCATGGTCCAAGGGAGACTACTCACAACTCATCCGGGAGGCGTCCATGGTGGTGGAGAGGCTCCCGGTGGTGATCCTCCCCTCCGGCAGGGTGCCGGGAAGGGTTCTCCTGGTGCTCCCGATCTTGGAAGCGGCGGCAGCGACAGAACAGAGATGGGATCGCGAAAAGAGTTCCTGTCTCGAGGGTTTCTCGAGACGCTTTAAATATATGCCAAAGGGGGGCATCGGGGAAGCCTCGGGGGGCCCAGGCGCCCCCCCCGACGCGGCCCAGGGGGGGCGCGCCGCTAGGGCGCCTGGAGCCCTGGTGCCCCCCCCGGCTGTCCTTCGGGCGCACGGAAGTTTCTGGAACGCTGATTTTTTATATAATTTTTCTAGATTTTTCCTGGCAGTTCTCGTAATGTGAAAACCTGAAATACAAAAACAGCCGAAAACAGAAACTGGCACTGGGGTGCACTGAGTTAATAGGTTAGTCCAAATATGATCAAAAGTGTATGGAAGTGTATAAATATCATAGCAATATCACCCAAAAGAGGCATGGAGCAAGCAGAAATTATAGATACGTTTTGGACGTATCAGCACGCCGGCAGGTCTTGCTGGATTAGTTTTACCTTAGTCGGAATATCTTGAGCACGGGATTCCGAGAATACTCGGGTCTTCCCACCTTGGAGTTGCGACTCCGCAGATCGTGAGCTTGTGATGGGCTAAGTTGGGACACCCCTGCAGGGTTTGATCTTTCGAAAGCCGTGCCCGCGGTTATGTGGCAGATGGGAATTTGTTAATATCCGGTTGCAGATAACTTGACACCATGTTTGGAAAACACTACCAGCGTGAGTAACCGTGACGGTCATTTTCCGAAGGGGTTCGGGAAGTGAACACGGTGGGGTTATGATTGACGTGCTTAGATAGGATCACTTCATGATCACTTTGACGCTCGTGGCACTTCTCCTCTCGCTCTAAACATGTAGGATAGTGCTAGTGCAGCTGCAACCTTGTTCTTCAGCCTTGTTCCACACCCAAGGCTTAGATAGTTCTGCTACCCAGGAACGGGATTGCTGAGTCCTCCGTGGCTCACAGATTCTACACAACACCAGATGCAGGTACCATGGTAAACTACACAGGTGATGGCACAGAGTTGTACTGGGAGTTCGATGAAGAGCGTGGGCGATACTACGTGTACTATCCCGATGGTCAGTAGTGGCTTCTACTAGGGGCGATCGGACCTTGTGTTATTTATTTATGGTATCTTTCTTTTGGATCTTCATCCGTAGTCGGACTGTGATGTTATTTGGATGATGGTTGATTATGTAATGTATTGTGTGACGTGGCGAGTGTAAGCCAACTACTCTTTTGCAATTTCATCCCTCTTTTACATGAGTCGTGCAAAGATACCATACTTGAGATCATTCTAGTATGAGCTTATACCTTTAAGTCGTGCCTCGACACGTAGGAGGTATAATCTCATACTGGGCATTACAAGTTGGTAATCAAAGCCTTCTCCGACCTAGGACCCCCCACTGATTGATCGAATCATTGACGGTTGAGTCTAGGCACACACTTGAAAATGTTTTGAGTCCTATATATATATCGGAGAGTAGGATTTCTTTTGCTCCTCATCCCTTTTATCACTCTGGTGAGGACTCCTGACGATTACTTATCTCTTCTACTCTCAAAAAAATTCACTATTTTTTTTTATGATGATGCGAGTATTGTTTGGATTGTTCCGATGTCTTTGTGACGAGAACATTGTCCTCGATGCCTCCTGTCATTTAGGGGTTGTGGCAGTGTCCCGAGGAGTTGAGCTCCGAGGTGTTGTCGTCAGAAATCTATCGCAGCAGTTCTGGAATACTTAAGACGGCCGACATCGAAAACTCTTCTATGTAGTTAGTGGCAAGATAACCCCGACATCACCCAGTACTGGGGAGGTAGTTCGGGAGTATTGCCATAGCTTGTATAGCAGATGCGTTTCGGAGGTCCGAGGTAAACGGTTTCCGAAAATAACTGGTTATGTGTTGAAGGATGGATACAGCTGGATGTAGGATTAGAGTTGAGTACGCGATGCTTCCCCTGTATCCCCAACACCTGATTGCATAACTGGAAACTTTCGGAAATTAATAGGTGGGCTCATCTAGTAGTTCGTAGGCATTCTTCCAACGAATGCATGATATGGAGTTCGGGGTTCTACATTGAGTGAAGTAGTTTTATGGGCGTTTGTTCCGATCGGGAGTTGCATCTTAAAGGGTCCTTGGCTATGCTGATCTGGGGATTGCAAAACCCTTTTGTAACACGTTCCATAAGCTTCCGGCACGAATATGTCGAATGAAACTTCTATCTTGTATTTGTTCTATCTGCTCCTTGTTGTTTTTTATTTACCTTTTGTTCTCTCAAGTGGCTTCTCGAGAAGATTGTTGTACCATTCAACTGTGGATTACATTCGTTCATTTTGTTCGAATGTTCTTGTGAAGACTTATGTTGCAATTTCTAGCCGTTGATTCAGCTTATATATTTTCAATCAATGGCTAATAGTTGTCATCTCATTCAGGATGGCTCCTAAAAGGGTTCCCAATGCTAACCCAGAGGGTGAAGAAGTTCCTGATCGTCCTCCTTCCCCTCCTCCTTCGTCTGAGGCCTGGAGAGCAATTATGCAAGCGACAAACCAGAACACCCAGATGCTTATGCAAATGATGCAGAACATTCAAGCAAATCAAGCAAATCAAGGTGGTCATGGGAACCAAGGCCAAGACAATTTGTTCAACCAACCTCACTTTGCTACACTCAACCAGTTCCTGGCAAACCAACCGAAAGCGTTCAGTTACTGTGTGGATCCGCTAGATGCTGAAGACTGGATAACAGACATCAAAAAGAAATTCGAGTGCAGTAACGTGAGACCTGAGGATTATGTCAAGTTTGCCGCCTTCCAACTCAAGGACCAAGCCGCTGATTGGTGGCAGCAGTACAAAGATTCCAGAGAAGGACATGAAATCTCGTGGACTGACTTCTGCAAGGATTTCCGCTCTCACCACATTCCAACTAGTGTCATTGAAGGCATGCGTGAGCAATTCCGCAACCTGAAGCAAGGCACCATGTCCGTTTATCAATAAAATGTCAAGTTCCAGAGCCTTGCCCGCTATGCCAAGAAAGACATCCCAGATTCCAAGAGCAAGATTTATCAGTTCCGTGGTGGTCTGAAGGATGAACTCCAACTAGCTCTCACCTTGTTCGATCCGGATGAATTTGATAAGCTCTATAACATGGCACTTAAGCAAGAGGCAGCCCAGCTCAAGGTTGAAGCTTCCAAAAAGAGGATCAGAGATGCTGTTAACTCCTCCTCTTCTTCCAAGTGGTCGCAAAGCAGCAGAAGTTTTGGCTTCCACCTCCTCGAGTGCTCCGCCCTCCCAACAACAACAACAACAAGCATTCTGGTGGCCGTGGTTTCTCCCACCCACCCAACCCAAGCAATCAGTCCAAGAATCACTTTCAAGCTTCGAAGTCAAGTGCTCCTTATCACCGTCCTCTCTCAGAAGTGGTTTGCAACAAGTGCACTCAGAAGGGTCATTATGCTAACAAGTGTCCCAACCCAAGGCGCCTTCTGCCTCCTCCACCTATCAGCACTGCTATTGTCAAGCACAATCCCAAGCAAGCAAGAGTGAATCTGATGAATGCAACTCAAGCAGAGAATTCTTCAGATGTGATACTTGGTAACCTCTTAGTTAACTCTATTCCTGCAAAAGTGTTGTTTGATTCGGGTGCATCATGTTCTTTCATGTCTCAACCTTTTGCATCCAAGCACAATGTTGACATCAAAAGTTTGCCAAGGGATTTATTAGTCATTTCTCCGGGGAGACGAATGCATTCTAATATATTTGCTCCGGATATATCTATTTATATGTGTGATTACCGCTTTCTATTTTCTCCGGTTATTCTCGGCAACTCCGACATTGATCTTATTCTTGGGATGGATTGGCTCTCCAAGCATGATGCAAACATTGATTGTGCAAATAAGGAAGTCAAGCTTACTCATCCTGACGAAGATGTGATTATCTTCGCCTCTCGAGATAACACAATCAGGCTATTCTCTCTCAATGACAAGGGCAAGATTAATGCCATTTCTCAGATTCCGATGGTCAATGAGTATGAAGATGTTTTCCCTGAAGAGCTTCCAGGCATGCCTCCACATCGTCAAGTTGAATTCGTTATTGAACTCGAGCCCGGTACCGAGCCAGCATGTCGGCGTCCGTACAAGCTTTCCCCTGATGAGTTGAATGAGCTGAAGAAACAACTCGATGAGCAAGAGCATATGGGTCTAATCAGGCCTAGTACTTCTCCTTGGGGCTGTGGTGTTCTATTTGTCAAGAAGAAGGATGGCACGGAGTGCCTTTGCGTTGATTACCGGCCATTGAACAAGAAGACAATAAAGAACAAGTATCCGCTCCCCAATATCAATGAATTGTTCGAGCAGCTCAAAGGAGCAAAGGTGTTCTCAAAGCTCGATCTCCAGATGGGTTATCACCAGATCCGTATCCGTGAAGAAGATATTCACAAGATCACATTCAGAACAAGCTACGGCTCCTATGAATACATGGTCATGACTTTTGGCCTCGCAAATGCTCCACCCACTTTCTCGAGGATGATGCACTTCATATTCAACCCATACACCAATGAATTTGTTCTCATCTATCTGGATGACATCTTGGTATCCTCCAAGAATGAAGAAGACCATGCCAAGCACCTCCGTTTGGTCCTGGACAGACTCCATGAACACAAGTTCTATGCGAAGTTATCCAAATGTGAATTTTGGCTGGATAAGGTCATATATCTTGGCCATATCATCTCTGCTGAGGGTATTTCTGTCAACCCCGAGAAAGTTGAAGCTATTGTCAACTAGGAACCCTCGCAGAACGTCAAGCAACTCTGAAGCTTCCTTGGTCTCGCTAGCTATTGCAGAAGGTTCGTTGAGAACTTCTCCAAGATTGCCAAGCCTCTTTCCAACTTGATGCAGAAGAATGTCAAGTACAACTGGACTCCTAATTGTGATGTGGCATTCAAAACACTCAAAGAGATGCTCATTTCTGCTCTGGTTCTTACTCCTCCGGATGAGTACAAGCCCTATGAAGTATTCTGTGATGCTTCTCTACAAGGACTTGGTGGTGTTCTAATGCAAGACAAGAAGATTGTGGCATACATTTCTCGTCAATTGAAACCAAATGAGAAGAACTACCCCACACATGATCTCGAGCTAGCAGAAGTGGTACATGCCTTGATCACGTGGAGACACCTTCTGTTGGGCAGAAAAGTGGACATCTTCACCGATCACAAGAGCTTGAAGTACATCTTCACACAACGGAACCTAAACCTTCGCCAGACTCGTTGGGTTGAGATGATCCAAGAGTATGATCCAAGCATCGAATACACACCTGGCAAGGACAATATCATTGCAGATGCCTTGAGCAGAAAGGCATATTGCAACATTCTCCTTCTCAAGCCGTTTCAGCCTGAGCTTTGTGAATCATTTAGGAAGCTCAACCTCCAAGTTGTTCCGCAAGGCTTTCTTGCAAACCTTCAAGTTGCTCCTACCTTGGAAGATCAGATCCGTGAGGCCCAACTAAGTGATGCTATGGTGCAGAAAGTGAAACATGGTATTATTAAGGGTACTCCAAAATACAAGTGCTATCGTGTTGATGAGAAAGACACCTTGTTCTTTGAGGACATAATTGTGGTTCCCAAGGGTGATCTCAGGAAGCTCATAATGAACGAAGCACATGACTCCCTCCTCTCGATTCATCCCGAAAGTTCCAAGATGTACCAAGACCTCAAGCAATCTTACTAGTGGACTTGCATGAAAAGGGAGATTGCCCAATTCGTGAATGAATGTGATGTCTGCAGAAGAGTGAAGGCAGAGCATCAACGTCCAGCTGGTCTCCTCCAACCTCTTCCTATTCCCGAGTGGAAATTCGACCACATTGAAATGGATTTTGTCACTGGGTTTCCCAAGTCCAAGAAGGGGAATGATGCTATCTTTGTAGTCATTGACAAGCTAACCAAAGTAGCTCACTTCCTTCCCGTCAAAGAACCCATCAATGCAGCTCAGTTGGCAGAGTTGTACACTTCCAGAATTGTTTCGTTGCATGGCATTCCTCAAGTTATCTCCTCAGACCGTGGAAGTTTGTTCACATCCAAGTTCTGGGACTCCTTTCAGACAGCCATGGGCACTAAGATTCGTTTCAGCATGACGTTTCACCCTCCGACTAGTGATCAAGTCGAAAGAGTGAACCAGATCCTCGAAGACATGCTGAGAGCTTGTGTCATCTCTTTTGGCATGAAGTGGGAAGATTGTCTCCCGTTTGCCGAGTTCTCTTACAACAACAGTTTCCAAGCAAGTGCCGGCAAAGCTCCTTTTGAAATCCTCTATGGCAGAAAGTGCCGTACCCCTCTCAACTGGTCCGAGACTGGTGAACATCAACTTCTTGGCAATGACTTGATCTCAGAAGCCGAAGAAATGTGCAAAGTCATACGTGAGAATGTCAAGACCGCTTAGTCGCGTCAAAAGAGCTACTATGACAGCAAACATCGTGATTTGGCTTTCGACATTGGAGATCATGTCTATCTCCATGTTTTTCCTATGAAAGGTACCCAAAGATTCGGTATCAAAGGAAAGCTTGCTCCTAGATACATGGGCCCTTTCAAGATTCTTGGCAAAAGAGGCGATCTAGCCTACCAACTCGAGCTTCCATCCAACTTTGCTCATGTTCATGATGTGTTTCACGTGTCTCAACTCCGCAAGTGCTTCAAGACACCTGAACGCACCATTCCGTTCGAGGAGATTGATCTTCAACAAGACTTGTATTACCGTGAGCACCCTATTGCTATTCTTGAAGAAACTGAGCGCAAGACTCGCAACAAGTCAATCAAGTTCTTGAAAGTTAAGTGGTCTCACCATACCGACCGAGAAGCTACGTGGGAACGAGAAGATCACCTTCGTTCCGAGTACACTTCCTTCTTCCAGTCCTAGATCTCGGGACGAGATATTTTTGTAGTAGAGGAGAGTTTGTAATGCCCCAGATGTAACACCTTCCAATTATGGCAATATATGAAACGTTGGCTTCATCAATTCCATTCTGGGCTCTTCTTTCATTTCGAGTTTCTTTGTTTTGTCGTGTGCGTGTGTGCTTTTCATCCATGTCATTTTATCATGTGCATTGCATTGCATTCGTGTTGTCACTTGCACCCGGTCCCACTCGCCTCTTCCCGTTGTCCGTTTCGAGTTCCGACACTCACACCCGTGCCCGTCGCACCCCGACTCCTTATTTCGTGTGTGGCCGTGTAACGTTCCCGGAATGAGGTGAGACTTGCCGTGCGTTGTTGTTTTGGTACGTGTAGGCCGCCTGTCAAGTTTCATCGCGTTTGGAGTTCGTTTGGTACTCCAACGGTTAACCTAGTGGGCTAAAAGTACCCCTTCCTTTTGGCCCAAGACCCCCTCCACAACAGCCCACTACCCCAGCACAACCCCTCCCATCATCTCGGTCGTCGGATCACGAACGTGTGACCGAAACCGCTCCCCATTTGGAGTCTCCTAGCTCCCTATGCCTATAAAAAGGCCCCATCCCCTCCATTTTCGGGCGAAACCCTAATCCTCTCAATTTTTTTCCCTTTTCCCCGCGCCCCGCAGCTCCTCCGGCCGCCGGACACGTCCGGACGGCGCCGGACACGCCCAGCCACCCAGACTTCGCCACGTGTCGCCGCTGGGGCCTCACCACCGCCTGCGCCGCCAGGGCCCGCCGCGGCCCGCATCCGGCCCGCCCCGGGCCGCCTCTCGGGCCGAGCCACCACACCTCCCGCGCCTTTCTCCCCGCCGCCTCCGATGGCCGCCGCCGCCGCCCCTTGGAGGTCCCGCCGCCGCCGGCCGTGCGCCTCCTCGCCGGCCCCGTGGCCCGCCGCCGGCTACCGACGTCCGCGCGACCCCGCGGCCTCCTCCGCCGCCGCGTCCGCCGGCCGGCCCCAGCTCGCGCACCCGAAGTCGCCGCACTCCGGCGAGCCGCCCCGGCCGTCCTCCGCCGCCGGCCACCTCATCCCCGCTTCCGGCCGCCGCCTTCGGCGGCACTCCGACGAGCCGTCCCGGATCTGGTCGCTGTGACCAGATCCACCGCTTCATCGAACCAAACAACCCCGTCCCCACCAGATCTCTCCGTCCCGGGACATCCCTGTCCCGGGTTGACTTTTCAGGGGGTATAAATCCACCAAGTCCCCAATTTTTCATATTTTGTTGCCTCCTTTGCATGGCTGTAACTTCGTGCTCGTAGATCCGTTTTGGGTGTGTAATATATCAAAATGATCGTGGTGATGTGCTCTTCATTTTGTTCCACTGTGGCATGCTTGTTTGAGTCCATCTTGATGACCTAATCATCGTGGCAAGAGTGCTACTTGTTTAAAACTGCTGTTACTTGTAGTTTCGTTACCATGTTTGAGATATGACAACTTTGTACATGTTTATCCAAATGGAGCATATGATATGTCAAAATGTTCATTGTGAAGTGCTCTACATGATGGTTGCTGTAGCATTCATGTTAGGTGTCATATTGCCATGTTAATCTCTGTTGCAAAAGTGCATGTGGCTGTTAAGTGCTGAAACTTGTTATGAGATGCTGATTTGAAGTGCTCTTTGCTGTTGATGTGTTTGTCCCCATGTCACATGTCAGTATGTTTTAGAAGCACCATCATATGGTCTTGGCTGTGGTGAAAACCACTTTCCATTATATGCCTTGAGGTGACTTAAACAAGCTTGTAAACATGACATGCCAATGTTACTGTTTTATACTTAGTGAAAAAAACTGCTAAGTCTGGAATCTGTTTTAACCTGATGCTATGTTTGCGTGATGCCTCACTCAAATCCATGCTTGTTTTGGAGTGGCCAATGGTCATTCCTTGTTGTCCATGTTATGCTCTATCCATCCATGCTCTTGAAAGTACATGTAGTCCCCATGTGTGGTTTTGGTAATTGATGACAATCATAATGGACTAATGTTTGCATTGAGTTATACATTTGAAGGAAGGTTCCATTTCCAATGCATGAAGAATATTGGATGAACTAAAGGATGTTTGTTCCATGGTGATGCAAGAAGGAGATAGAATGGATTCGAAATGAATGCCATATACATATTGTTGTGCATGCATCAAGGCTTATGGGTTGAACCATGATGGATCAAGATTTCAGCGAATGATTAAAGAGAAGAATTCTACATATGCTTGAAGATAGGATCATTATGAGCTCATATGTTGAGTCATGGATTATTATGTCTTGAAGCAAGTAATTCAAGTGAAGAATTCATTGTGCCTCTCAAGATACTATGTTGGAGCATGAGAACGAGCAAATGATGTCCAATATGATATTCAAGGAGAAACTTGATATGGTCATGGTGAATTGAGATATTGGTTATTACGTCTTGAAGAAATGAAGCATAGTGAAGATATCAATAGGGCCTTCAAGACATCAATATTAATCATGGAGCAAAGATAAATGTTGACCAAGATGAAGATCAAAGATTGACCTCTAAAATGGTCAACACACAAGCGCATGTCATGTGCCACATGAGATCTTGTGGTATGGTAAGAATTTATCAATTGCGCTTTGTGTACTAACCCATACTATGCGTTGTGTATGTTATGTGGGTTAGGTAATTCTCATGAGCTTGGTGCTTATAAGAAAGCTTGGTGCTCATCAACGTATGTCATCAAGTAATTAATGTTGATGGACAAGTAAATATGAATGCAAAGAAAAACTTCCCTCATTGTGTATGGGGGAGCTACTTGAAGACATCTCCAATGATTTGCATTCAACTTGAGCCATGAAGAAACATCAATATAAAGCTCAAGTGAAAGGCTCTAGTCAAAGGTATTAGTTCCTTTGGCTTTAGATGTGAGGATCGATGACCATCGAAAAGGATATATGCTCAAGAATGAGTTTCCGGAAGCTATCTTGTATAGTTCTTTTATGATTCTTGAGTTATAGGGATCCCGCACTATTAAGAGGGGATCAAAGGGGTTAGTGATAGATTTGCTCAAGTCAACATCTTCTATTTCTACTTCCTCACATCATATTCCAACATAGGCATATTTCACTCCTATCCAATACAAATACAATATGCCTATACATCTACCAAAGTAAATCCATAGCCAAATAGGTTCCCAAATATATGATAAAAGCTGTGCATAATTTGCATCCTCCTTTTTCGTTCATCTTGGGTGGTTCTCCATGTGAGGACCTGGGATTTTTCCATAGCTTCAAAACGAGCCCAAGATCATCAAAATCGGAGTCCGGATGTAAAAGTTATGCATGTTTCAGTTTTGGGGTTCCTGCTGTTCTTTTATAGGCCGGACATCCGGGGCTTGGTCGGATGTCCGAGCTCACGGGACGCCCCGGATGTACGGGATCGTCCCGGATATCCGGCCGTTGATGTCCAGAAACTATACCGAAATGTTGGTTGTGCTCGCCGGATGTCCGGTACTTGTCCGGATGTCCGGGGCCCCAACTTTGGCCAGATGTCCGGCCCTTGCCCAGATGTCCGGGCCCTGTACTCCAGTCTCTGTTTTTCACATACATGTGTGTCCATTTCTCAGCCACCGGATGTCCGGCCATTGCCCGGATGTCCGGCCCAGCGCTGCCACTTACACTAAAACGTCTAGTTTTCTTGGCACACTATATATACCCCTCTACCCATCCGGTAGAGGGTTGACCACTCCATTCTAAATATCCCAAGAACCCTAAGTGGCTCCCTCTCACTTCTCCTACACCAAATCTTAGATCCCGAAGAGATTCGTGAGTGTTCTTGAGAGATATTCCAATCAAGTGATAGATCCACTCCCTATCCCTCTTGTGACCAAAGGAATTTGTGATTTGAGCAAGTCTTGAGCATTTCGCCCTTGATCTTGTTACTCTTGGAGGTTGGAGACTCCTAGGCTGTAGGAGTGCTCCGGTGAGGAATCAACTTGTGATTTGCCCCCCGGAAAGTTTGTGAAGGTTTGGAGGCCGCCTCAAGGTCTACCACTAGTGGTTGAGAAATGCCTTCGTGGTGTTGTCTCAAAGGGAGAATAGGGTGAGCCTTCGTGGCGTTGGTGTGCCTTCGTGCTAACATCCACCTCTCTAACGGTGACTAGCTTCCCTCTAAGGAAGTGAACATCGGAATACATCCTCGTCTCCGTGTCTTTGGTTATTTCTAACCCTAGCCACTACTTGTGGTTTACTTTGGTCTCTTGACCTTGCATTCACTATATATTGTTGTCCCCATTATATTGTGTTGGTTATTGCCTTGTAGAGATTATTTAGGTATACACTTTATATCCCGCGATTCATACTTGTTACCATTGATATATCTTGTCATTAGTCTGAATTGCTAACTTGTGTCATACACCTCCATATCTTGTGATATTGCTCAAGTAAGTTTGTGTAACTTACTTGTTCTTGTTAGTATCCTTGTTGTGCTCATCTTATTTATAATAAGTTGTTCGTGCACTTAGTTGAGCCTAGTGTATTTCGGATTTGTGCTTGCAAAGTATCCTCTTAGTTTATTTCCGCATTAGGACTAAGCCAAATCCGTAGAAGTTTTTAAAACGCCTATTCACCCCCCTCTAGGCGACATCATGGTCCTTTCAGCCCTTACTTGCACATATGGCCTGCTGTAGCTTATTTATTTCTTGCTCCCAAGTTGCTATAAATTATACCTGTCAGGTTTTTATCAGCATGATCAATTTGGTGTAGCTTGTTGCTATTGATCCATGCCTCCTATGGAGTTGCTCCAATGGAGTTGTTTGCTGTATGCTATGTCTACTACATGTCCATGATCTTTATATACTTAGTGGAGTTGATATGCATGTTGTTTTGTGCCTCCAAAGGCAGCATCGTGATGATGTTTTTGCCTTCCCAGATTTTGACTAAGTCTGGATAATTTTATTGCAACTTGCGATGCTTGCTTAATTATGTTCCAGTAGGTTTTTTGGTGTGTTCTAAGTTCATGCTTGTTAAGTAACATGTATACTTCATGTCCATGCCCTTTGTCTCCATGTTTGAGTGCTGTAGCACAATTATTTCTTGCTCCAAACATGCCATGTGGCTGTTAACTGCAGCTTTGTGTGGATATTGTTTTGCTTGCCTTTTGCAAACCGTGTGTCCGTTTTCGGCGATCGTTATATCGATTTCAACCGAAATCTTCCCCTCTATCCAATGACACGCTTAGTTTTCCAAGATGAGGCCTTCTTCATCATCTTCTCCTTAGGATCAAGTGCTTCCACATGCATACACACATCATACTTGCATCATGTTGATTGTGCATTGCACCTTGTTTGATATTGTGCCATATTGTGTTCTTGTGTTGAGTAGAACCGGGAGCCGAGACAGAGTACGAGGTTCCTACCGAGGTTCAGTACGAGTGATACGTCCAAAACGTATCTATAATTTCTGCTTGCTCCATGCCTCTTTTGGGTGATATTGCTATGTTATTTATACACTTCCATACACTTTTGATCATATTTGGACTAACCTATTAACTCAGTGCACCCCAGTGCCAGTTTCTGTTTTTGGCTGTTTTTGTATTTCAGGTTTTCACATTACGAGAACTGCCAGGAAAAATCCAGAAAAATTATATAAAAAATCAGCGTTCCAGAAACTACCGTGCGTCCGAAGGACAGCCGGGGGGGGGGGGGGGGGGCACCAGGGCTCCAGGCGCCCTGGCGGCGCCCCCCCCTGGGCCGCTGTCGGGGGAAACTGTCCACCACGAGCACCTATGGGACCGGAGCCCCTTGTTCGTGCGGTGAGGGAGCGGAGGGAGCACAAAGAGCAGATCGTGGCGAGCACGCGGGCAGTTTACCCAGGTTCGGGCCGCGATGGACGCGTAAAACCCTACTCCTGCTTAGATTGTATTGGAATGGAGAGCTCGGGAGCTTGAAGAACTAGCTACACCGAGCCAATGAGTGATCTAGGTTCCGAACCCTTTCTACGTTGTGCATGGGCCTCCTTTTATAGCTCAAGGGGTCACCGACAGGTGTCAACGTAGGAGAAAGGGGTAAAAATGTAATTGTGGTGGTAGTTGTAACAGTGCGGGAACAGTGGATGAACAGTGCGTGAACAGTGGTCATAACCTACTTTGACAGTGGGGGACAAGAGCATTTAATGCCCGTCGCCGTCGACCCCAAAAGCGCCCGCCCTTGCGTCTCCGTTTGCCACGGCGATGGCTTTATCACCGTGGAGTGCCACCGTGTCCCCCAGGCTGCACAGCCATCCGCCACGCGTCCCTGGAATGGCCCCAGGGCGACGCGTGGACCGATGAGCTGGAGCGCGGGCACACAGCGCAACTCTCCCCGGCAAGCATCTTGCCGGGGTATTGACCTTGCCGGGCCCGGAAGCTTGCCGGGCTCTGAAGCTTGTCGCTCCCCGGGCCCTGCCGGGGCGCATGCTGCGCCGAGGTGTGTCTTCTGTAATGTAATCTTCCAGTCTTCCTGGCAAGCTCCTCTTGCCAGGGCCTTGAGTTGATAAGGAAATCTTGAGCCTGGGACGGCCTTCCCGGCAAGCCCCACTTGCCGGGGTCTCGATCTTCTGTCTTGTATACTTTGTTTTTGAATGGTTTTATATGGAGCAGAAAGGGTCTCCGGCAAGCACGTGGTAGGCCCTGCCGCGGGAAGCTGCTACTGCCCGTGCACAAGTTGGGGTACTGAGGTACCCCTACCTTAGTACACCGACAGGAGCCCCCGGGCCTGGGCCACACACGGCGCCGAGCGCTGTTGGGCCAGGCCCAAAACAGTGCACGGGCACGCGCGGCCCACGGCACGCCGAATCCACTTCCGCATCCGCCGCGTCCCTCCGTAACGGCACTCGTCGATTGCGGCGTCGTGGGAGGGAACGTGGCCACGTTCTTTTAATGGAAAGAGCGAAACGTCCCCCACTTCCCCATAAAAGCAGAGGAAGCAGGAGCGGTTCCCCTCCTACGCCTTCATTGCTTCTTCTTCCATCTCCAGAAATTCCCCTTTGCGCTCCGCCTCCACACCTCCTCCGCCGTCCTCCGCATCTGCGGCGCCGTCGGACTCCTCACTCCCCTTCCCTCGCCGCCTCCGCCATGGCCCCGAAGACCGAGAAGGCGAAGGCGGAGAAGACCAAGAAGGAGAAATCCGGGCAGGCGGCGAGGCTTGCTCTGCTGCGGAAGCGGAACGTCGTCTTCTCGCCGAGGCTCAGCGCGCGGGAGCTCTGGAACAAGTATTACTTGTTCTGGGCCAAGGAGACCAAGGCGCACCCCCGAACCAGAGCCTATCCCGCCGCCGCCAAGGACATCTACCCCGGCGGGTACTACTTCTTCGCTGTTTTCTTCCACTGCGGCCTCTGTCCCCCCTTTTCTGAATTCTTCTGTGATATCATGAACACCTACAACCTCCACCTTCTAGACTTCACCCCCAACGCCATCCTCACGATGGCGGTTTTCGCACATCTGTGCGAAAACTATATTGGGATCTATCCAAATGTAGCGCTGTTTAGGCATTTCTTTACGCCTAGAGTAGAGGCCGGCGCTCCCCTCTCTGGAGGAATCTCTTGGGTCTTCCGCTTGAACAAAAAGGAGTCCTACCTGCAGGGAGAGCTCCACGGCAAGTGGGAGGAGTGGCGCGCGGACTGGTGCTGGATAGTAGAGGACGAGCCGCAGCCCTTCACCGCGCCGCGCACAACCGCCATAATGCGCGGCAGGGACTGGAGCGACCTGGATTCGGACGACATCAAGCTCAACGTCGCCCTTGTCAGAATTCTTCGTCTCCGAGTAGCCAAGCTGACCATGGGAGAAGTGGGGGCAGACTTCCTCCGCCGCCGCATTGCCCCTCTTCAGGAGAGGAAGAGGCCAGCATGGGAATACGGCAATGCGGCAGACATAATGAGACTGCGCCCCGGACTGAACTTCAACTTCACGTCGCTGGAGCTGAAGGGGATGGTCCGGGAACTGTTTAAGCACGACCCGGCCCACCCAGAGTGGTTCAGAGCTCCCCGGGGAGTGGTGCCCCTCTGCAACAGCACGGCCCGAGATCCCCTACGGGCGATGATGCCCGCATGCGACTCGCATGGCGTGGATCCAACATGGATAGCGCCCAAGCCAGACGCTATCATAAGCTTCTTCGACAACCTGGTGGAGGTGGCGAAGAATAAGGATGAGATCAAAGGGCTCACTCGGGACACCACTGACCGGGAGATTGCTTATATAGCTTCCCGGGTGGAAGAGGCCGCCGCAGCCGCAGCGGCGGGAGAGTTTGGCTTCACGGTTGAAGAGGCAGAGGCTGCGGAAGCGTCCTGCCAAGCAGAGGAGGCGGAGATCCGCAGGCTGCTGAAGCTTCCGCCCGACGAGCTCGCCGGGGTCCCTTCTTTGAGACACGCCGAGATCCCCGGAGTTGTGACCGAGGCCGCGGCAAGGGGCGAGGTTGCCGGAGGAAACAAAGGCGCCGGAAGGAGCGGTGGCGCCGAAGGGAGCGGAGGCGCCAGAGGGAGCACGGCCGCAGGGCAGGGCACTGGGCCCAGCGAGCCGGCCGAGGAGGAGGAGGAGGACGCCGGGGCCGGCGAGGACTCCGATGGGTCTCTGGGGCTCTACAACGACGACCTTTCTTCGTCATCGGAGACCTCCCCGCCTCGGGCAAGTCCCAGGCGATCTCCACTGAAGCGTCTCCGCAAGGCGACGTCTGGGACGAGGGCGCAGGCACCCCGACAACAGCCAACTCGCCGGGCGGCGCGAGCTACCCGGGGGAGCCAAGCCGCGACGGGAGCGCCCGGCGCACCAACCGCGGCGGAGGCGCCTCGCACACAGGCTACGGCGGAGGCGCCCCGCACGTCAGCGCCAAGCGGAGGAGGGTCTTCACAGAGCGGAGCGGCTGCTCCGCCTGCTCCCCGGGCCTCGGCGTCCACAGGGGCTGGGTCTTCGCAGCCCCCAGCCCCGGGGACCGCCAAGCGCCCGAGGGAGCCTTCTCCTCCCGCTCCTCGCGCAGACGCGCCTCAGGTGGCGTTTGACTTCTCCGCCCTGAGTGACGACGACGACGACGAGGAACAGGAGTAAGGACTTGAAGTTTTGTATTTTCTTCAACTTTGTCTTGGTTCTTCTTTCGTTGATGATTCTGATTTTTGTTTCTTGCTTTGATTTCAGGACCCTGGCCCAGCGCGCGGCGAAGAAGGCCAAGGTTCCCGTCGTCGAGGTCGAGGACGACTCGCCCGTTGCGGCGACAGGGGACACGCCAGCGACGAGCTTGCCGGACCCGAGCGCTGCTCCGAGGAGCAGCCCCCAGCGCAGCCCCCAGCGTAAGTCTGGTTTTGCACTTTCTGCTCGTCGGGCGCGCTTGAGGATCTTGTCTTGTACTGACACCTTATTGCTCTGTTTTGTCTTGTGTAGAGGTGGAGCCGCAGCCACAGGGGCGTCCGGAGACCACTCCCGAGGAGCCGCAGGCCCCGCCGTCCCCGCCAAGGACGAACTCCCCGGCGAGGGAGAGCGCTCCGCCAAGGGCGGGTACTCCGCCAAGGGCGAGTACCCCGCCAAGGGCGAGCAGCCCGGCGAGGGCGGCCACCCCGCCAAGGCAGAGCTCCCCGGCGAGGGAGCCCGCCGTCGATGAAGTCCGCCAAGGTAAGTTTTGTAATCTGGTCTTCTTGGATTCGTCTTTTTTGGATATTTGCCTGAACTTCTTCTTCTTTTTCTTCTTCTTCTAGATCCTCCTCCCCCAGAGCAAATGGAGACGGAAATCGTCGTCGAGGAGGAGGGCACGCAGGGCGACGGCGGCAATGCCCCAGTCGTTGAAGACACGGCGGGAGCCGCCGAGCCTGCTGTGGAGGAGACTGCTCCGACCGCAGACGCAGCGGCCGGGGAGGGGGACGGCGGCCATACTGCCGACCCCTCCACCGAGAAGGAGCCGTCCGCCTACTATCTTGAGGCTCCCAACGGCGTCTTCATCCAAGTGCCATGGGGATCCTCGTCGCGAGCCCCCGAGGAGGGAGAGGCCTTTGATGGGGAGGTCCTCGCCTCCGCGGGTCTGAAGATTGTCGAGGCGCCCGGCGGAAGTGACGAGCCCGAGGAGGAGAAGTTGCTCCACCGGCTCCTGGCCCTTTACCGGGCCAGGCAGGCGAAGCTCGCGTCTCGGGAGGCCCTCACCGCCAAGGCCGCCGCCGACATGGAGAAACGCGCGGCGGAGCTCCGCGCCGCCAACCAGGCGGCCCTCCGCGACGTGGCGGAGGAGCGCGAGAGGCTCGCCGGGGAATACCAGGAGTGGCTCTTGGAGAAGGCCGAGGCCGAGGAGCAGCAGCGACTCGCCGGAGAAGAGCTGTCCCGGCGAGAAGGAGAGCTTACCCAACGGAAGGTCAACCTCGACTCTCACGAGGAAGACCTTGCTGCCCGGGAGCAGGCCCTTGGCGGAGAGCTGAAGGAGGCGAAGGCCGCCGCGGCCGCCGCGGAGACCGCCAAGAAGGAGCTCGAGGCCAAGGTTGCGCAGCTGGAGGAGTTCCTGAGGGCGAGCACGGAGAGGGTCACCGCGCTCAACTTAGAGCGCGAGAAGGACGCCCATACTAATTCTGAACTCCAGGTCCGCCTTTCCAAGCAAGGCGACGAGCTGAAGGCCGCCAAGGACTCGATCGCAGATCTGGAGCTGAAGGTTTCCACGCTGAAGGACTCTCTTGACGCCGTCCGGGACCGCGAAACCAAGCTGAAGGAAGAGCTCCGCAAGGAGCGAGGCTTGGTGGAGAGCGCCACCACAGCGGCCAACAACTTCCGCCAAACCGTCGAGGTATGGACCGAAGACCTGGTGGCCTCTGCGGCTAACATCGACAAGGAGCTGATGGCGCTGAAGGTCGAACATCTCATATACTCTCCGGATCCAAACCTCCCCCACAGCGCCAAGCTCAGTCTCTTCTTCAGAGGGATCGCGCCGGCTCTTGCAGATCTTCAGAAGAAGCTCCCCGCGCAACTGGCCGAGGAGTCACGCCAGCTCTGCGCGGGAACCTTGGAGCGCGTTCTGACGAAGATAGTATACCGCAATCCTGGTATAAACCTCGCCAACGTTCTCCGCAGCTTGCCGGCCGACGCGGATATGGAGGCGCTGAAGGCGCAGGTCGCCCACATTATCGCCAAAGTGAACAAGATCTCTAGGATCGAGGGCGACCGCGTAGATTAGGCCTCCTTTTCTTTATCTCTTTTGTTGCTGCAAAGTGTGCCATGGGCACGAACCCGTTAATGATTGCGACAAGTTATCCCTTGCAATACATTATCTTATTTTGATCAATCCGTGCAATGTTATCTTCCTTGTCTTGGTCCTTTACTTTGTATGCTTTTCACCCTACGCTTCCAGGGAGCTTGCCGGCAAGGGGCCTTTGCCGCGAGCGCTGAGTGCTGGACTCTGAGCAGCCTGCTGGCCAAGGTCTTACCGGCAAGCAACCTTGCCGCAACTAGTCGCAACACACTTAGCTTGCTGAGCGAACTCGAAAACGAAGCAAGGGCGCGACACTTGTCGCAGCTCACTTAAGTCGTTGAGCGTACTCGAAAACAAGATAAGGGTGCGGCTAGCCGCGGGTAGGTTCCTCCGCGCACAGGTTTTCCATACAAAGTGTGGATGTTCAAGGAAGACAACTAAAAAATTAAAAATTTGAACTGCTCAAATTCTGGTAACTTAGCTTTCATGATCTGCTGTGCGTTCTCCGGCAAGCTTCTCTTTCTTGAACAGCACTTGGTTCATCTTCCATCTCCTCCCCCCCGGCAAACTTGTGCGTGAGGAACATTCCTTCTGCTTAAGAGGCAAGGAAAAAGAAGAGGGAAACAAGTATATGGCCTTTCGGCGTGCTAATGCTTACCGGATACGTGTGTTGCACAAGAAATGCCAAATAACTTATGCAAATAGCGAAGAAAAGCATGGAAAAGGCAAATAGCGCAAAACACAAAAGCTTTACTGATGCACGGGGTCTGCGCCCGGCTTTGTACAAAGGGTTACATGCAACAGCGGCAAAGCTTGTACAAAAGGTGGTTGCCGGAGCGGGTCACGGCAACCGCGCCTTATGGGTGAAACTTGTGAAGATGCTCTATGTTCCAGGAGTTGCTCACCGGTAAGCCTTCTTCGGTCTCAAGGCGGACAGCGCCGGGCCTTGTGACTTGTCTCACCCGATAAGGGCCTTCCCACTTTGGCGTCAACTTGTTGGAATTCTTGGCGGACTGAACACGCCGAAGAACAAGGTCGCCTTCCTCGAGACTCCTGGCCTTAACCTTGCGGCTATGGTAGCGACGCAAGGCTTGCTGGTATCGAGCAGCTCGTACAGCAGCCTGGAGACGTTCCTCCTCGAGGAGCAATGCGTCATCTTGTCGCAGTTGCTCTTGCTCGAGCTCATCATAAGCGAGCACTCGAGGAGATCCATATACGAGTTCCGTGGGGAGAACTGCCTCTGCTCCATAGACTAGAGCAAAGGGTGTCTGTCCGGTGGCTCGACTTGGTGTCGTTCTGATTGACCAAAGAGCTGCCGGTAGCTCCTCTATCCAGTTTCTTCCGCACTTGCGCAGCCTGTCAAAGGTCCTTGTCTTGAGTCCGCGCAGCACTTCAGCATTTGCCCTCTCCGCTTGACCGTTGCTCCTCGGGTGAGCAACAGAAGCGAAACAGACCTTGGCGCCAAGGTCTTGGACGTACTGCATGAAGGTGCGACTAGTAAATTGTGTACCGTTGTCGGTGATGATCCTGTTAGGGATTCCGAAACGGCAAACAATCGACCTAAAGAACCTGACCGCTGACTGTGCTGTCACCTTTCTCACTGGTTCCACTTCTGGCCACTTTGTGAACTTGTCGATTGCAACGTACAAATACTCAAAGCCCCCGACAGCACGAGGGAAAGGGCCGAGGATATCGAGCCCCCAGACCGAGAAGGGCCAGGACAAAGGGATTGTTTGGAGAGCTTGAGCTGGCTGATGAATTTGCTTTGCATGGAACTGGCACGCTTCACACTTGGTTACTAGTGCAGTTGCATCTTGGAGGGCTTCTTGCCAAAAGAACCCTTGCCGGAATGCCTTTCCGGCAAGTGCCCTTGCGCCAATGTGGTGGCCGCATATGCCTCCGTGTATCTCTGCCAACAGCTTCTGTCCATCTTCCCTGGAGATGCACTTCAACCTGACACCATTGAGTCTTCTTCTGTACAGCTCGTTATCCACGAACTGGTACATACTTGACTGCCTGGTTATCTTTTCTATCTCTTCTGGATCATCGGGAAGTTCTCCAGTTTGCAGAAAACGGACGATTTGCTGCGCCCATGCCGGAGCCTGGGGTTCAACGGCAAGGACTAAAGGCACGAGGGCCGCTGCGGGAACCTCAGCTTCTACGGCAAGAACCTCTGGCTCTGCCGGAGCTAATGGTCCCCCGGCAAGCTCGCCGGGGCGAGGCTTGCCGGGAACGCTTGCTTCCACTGTACAGACCCGAGGATCTGCAGGAGCAAACTGTTCCTCAGCGTTCTGATCGTTGATCTTGGGGACCTTGGCGGCGGCCTCGGGAAGATCCGCCGGCAAGTAGTCGCCGGAGACCAACTTTCTCTTCTTGGGCTGCCCAATTGATGGTGTAACGGATGGCTGAGTCAGCTTGAGCAGGAAGGTCCCTGGTTCCACAGGTAACTTCATCGCAGCACACTTTGAAAGGCCATCTGCAATGTCATTCTGAGCTCTTGGGACGTGCTCCATTTGCAGACCTTCAAAGTGCTCTTCAAGCTTCCTCACTTCATCTACATAAGCTTCCATCAAAGGGCTCTGGTAACTCTTGTTGACTTGCCGGACCACCAACTGAGAATCTCCCCGCACAATCAGCTTCCTGATCCCAAGTTCGGCCGCAATCCTGAGGCCGGCAAGCAAGCTTTCATACTCAGCAGTGTTGTTTGTCACTTGCTCCCTGGGAAAGTGCATCTGGATAACATACTTGAGGTGTTCTCCGGTGGGCGCGATGAGTACCACGCCGGCACCGGCGCCTTGCAGCGAGAAGGCACCATCAAAGTACATTACCCATTCACTTGTCGCTTCTTGTACGGGTACACTTGTCTCTGGAACTTCTTCATCGGGCGTCGGGGTCCATTCAGCTATGAATTCTGCCAAAGCTCGGCTCTGTATGGTTGAAGTACTTTCAAACTTGAGACCAAAGCTCGACAGCTCCAGTGCCCACTCGACGATCCTGCCTGTTGCTTCTGGATTGTGCAATATCCTCTTTAACGGAAAGCGAGTGACCACTGTTATCTCATGTGCTTGGAAGTAATGGCGCAGCTTTCTCGAGGCCATGAGGAGGCCGAAAAGCAACTTCTGCACCCCGGAGTATCTTGATCTAGCCCCTTGTAAAAGAGAGCTTACAAAATACACTGGGCGCTGCACCATCTTCTTTCGCACTTCTCCTTGATCCTGCGCAGAGTTGTCCTTGTCGGGGCCAGAGCTTGTCGGAGGAGCCCCCTGCTTGTCGCTGGATCCGCTTGCCGGTGGTGCTGACTCCTCGTCGGCCTCCCTCTCCGCTACTAACGCAGCACTAACCACCTGGTTGGTTGCCGCTAGGTACAGCAGCAACTTCTCCTGTGGCCTAGGTGCGACAAGTATTGGAGTGGAAGATAGGTACCGTTTCAAGTCTTGCAGCGCTGCCTCCGCTTCCGGAGTCCATTTCATAGGACCTGCCTTCTTCAAGATTTTGAAGAAAGGTAGGGCGCGTTCTGCAGACTTCGAAATGAACCTACTGAGGGCAGCCACACAACCTGCAAGCCTCCTAACATCCTTGACTCGCTTCGGGGCTTCTATCTGCTCGATGGCTTTAATCTTGTCGGGGTTGGCTTCAATCCCCCTTTGTGATACAAAGAACCCGAGAAGCTTGCCGGAGGGGACTCCAAAGACGCACTTCTCGGGGTTCAACTTCAGCTGAATCTTGCGCAGGTTCTCAAATGTCTCTTCTAAATCTTGGATCAATGTATCCTTGCTCTTGCTCTTCACCACGATATCATCCATGTAAGCCTCTACATTTCTGTGGATCTGTGGCTCAAAAGCAGTGTATACTACCCTTGCAAAGGTTGAGCCTGCATTCTTCAGTCCAAATGGCATGCGTATGAAGCAATACGTGCCACATGGAGTGATAAATGCAGTCTTCTCTTCATCTTCCTTGGCCATGAAAATTTGATGGTAGCCTGAATATGCATCGAGGAAAGAGAGCAGCTCACATCCGGCAGTGGAGTCAACAATCTGGTCAATGCGCGGCAAGGGAAATGGATCCTTGGGACATGCTTTATTGACATCAGTGAAGTCTATACACAGTCTCCACTTCCCGTTGGCCTTACGCACGACGACTGGGTTTGCCAACCACGTCGGATGGATCACGCCTCTAACTAGGCCCGCTGCTTCTAGCTTCTTGATCTCTTCGTTGATGAATTCTTGGCGCTCCACGGCTTGCTTCCTGACCTTCTGCTTGATGGGCCGCGCATGAGGACAAACAGCAAGCTTGTGCTCAATTACCTTCCTGGGAACACCGGGGATGTCAGATGGTTGCCAGGCAAACACATCGACATTCGCCCGCAGGAAGGCAACGAGCGCGCTTTCCTATTTGCTGTCAAGTGTGGCACTGATGGTGAAAGTACCACCAGTGCCGTCCTCATTGGCGGACACCTTCTTGGTTGCCGGAGGAGCGGCCATCCCCTTCTTGCACTTGCCGGTGGAGCTCGATGGAACGTCCTCAACGGCAGCGCAGCACTCCGAAGAGGTGCGGTTGCCGGAGTGGGCCCCAGAGCACTTGCCGGACTTGGTCTTGGTCTTCTTCCCCCCGGGAGCTTCAGCGGCAAGTGTGTCCTTTTCCGCCGCGGCTGCTGCTTCCCGGTATATCTTGTCGGCGCAGACAAGCGCATCTTTCTTGTCGCCATGGACAGAGATGACGCTTATCGGCCCCGGCATCTTGAGTACGTTGTAGGCGTGATGGGAAGCTGCCATGAACTTGGCGAGGGCGGGACGGCCGAGTATCCCATTATATGGCAATGGTATATCGGCGACGTCGAATGTGATGCGCTCAGTTCTGAAGTTGAGCTCCCCGCCAAAGGTCACCGGCAGAGTTATCTTCCCCTTGGGCTTGCTCCTCCCCGGGTTTATTCCTTGGAACGAACCGGTCTCTTCGAGCTCGCCATCTGGGATTTGGAGTTTCTTGATCACAGCAGAGGAGATCAAGTTCAGCCCGGCCCCGCCGTCAACCAACATTTTGGTGACCTTGAGGTTGCGGATGGTGGGTGAGACCAGCATCGGCAAGCACCCGACCGCAGTGGTGCGGTCAGGGTGATCCTCAAGATCAAAAATGATGGGCGTGCTGGACCATTTGAGGAGCCTGCGCGACTCCACGGGCGGCTCTGCCGCATTCACCTCCCGCACCCACTGCTTGAGTTGGCGGTGGGAGGTGTGCAGAGAGGCGCCGCCGTCGACGCACAGGACCTCCGTGGCCTTCTGGAACTCCTGCTCGCTGTTATCTTCGTCCTCCATGTCATCGTCGTCGTCTTCTTCATCCTTGTCGCGGCCCCGGGGAGGTCGGTCACCTTGCCGCTGCTTGGCCTTGCCGCGGCGTCCTCCCCGGCCATTGAACGATCGCTTCTTGCTTGGCTCCCCTCCGCCACCTTGGGCCTTCTCCTTGTCGCGCCTCTCGTACTCAGCTTTCTGCTGCTCGACGAGGTACTCGACGCGTTTGCAGTTGGAGAGGTCGTGGCCCTTGGTGCGGTGGATCTTGCAGTATTGCTTGTCGGAGCCGTCCTGCTTGTCGGCTGCCGCTACAGGGGCAGGCTCCTTGCCGGAGCCGCCAGCCTGTGCTTGCTTGGCGGGAGCTTCCTTGCCGGACTTCTCGATGGCAAGCACTTCCTTCTTGTTCTTTCTTCTGTTGTTCCGCCGCCGGCTCTTCTTTGCCGGGGCGGCGTCGTCGCTGTCGCTTCCCCCTGCGCCAGCATCCTCTCCGGGGAGTCTCCTCCCCTCCTCGGCGCGCGCGCACTTATCAGCCAGAGCATAGAGCTCGCTGACATCCCGTATCTTGGTCATGGCCATCTCCTCACGCATGCGGCGGTTACGTACGTTCTGGTGGAACGCACTGATAACCGCGGCAGGGTGGACGTCGGGGATGTTGTGCTGCACGCGGCTGAAGCGTTGGATGTACTTGCGCAGAGACTCTCCTTCCTTCTGGGCCAAGATGTGGAGATCACTCTCCTGGCCGTGGGGTTTGTGGCCGCCCGTGAAGGCGCCAACAAACTGGTGGCAAAGGTCCGCCCAAGAAGAAATGGAGCCTTCCGGCAAGTGCATAAGCCAAGAACGTACGTTTGGCTTAAGCACCAGCGGGAAGTAGTTCGCCAGTATCTTCTCGTCGCGCCCCCCGGCAGCCTGCACCGCGATGGTGTAAATGCTGAGGAATTCCGAGGGGTGCGTCTTGCCGTCGTACTTCTCCGGTACGTCGGGCTTGAAGTTCTTCGTGCTGGGCCACTGGACGCGCCGCAGCTCACGGGTAAACGCAGGGCAACCTGCCGCGTACGGCAAGTCGCCTGGTTCACCGGGCGCGCACGTGTCGACAGCGTTCCCAGCTCGCTGATCTGATTGTCGTCGAGCTTCTCGGCGGCGCTCGATCGTCGTTCGAGCGTCTTCTTGTCGCCGGTCGTCAAGGACCTGGCGCTGGTCCCGACGAGCCCGCGGATCTGACGACGCCGTGGAGTCGTCGTCGACGTTGATCCGGCGGGGCGGCGTCTTCTACTTCCGCGGCGGGGAGTGCACGGTGGTTGCACCCCCGGCGGTCTTGTCGCCGTCGTCCTTCGTCTTCTCGATTTGCCGCGGCCGTGACGTTGCCGGCTGCTGCGGCGTATCGTTGTTGGCGAAGGCGATCAGGCTCTGGATGGTTGCCCTCCAGTCTTCGGCCTTGTCCGCCGCTGGAGGGAAATCGAGGAGCAGTTGCGCCCTTGCGAGTGCTTCTGCTGGAGAGGAGGGGAGCGGGGGCGAGCGGCGCGAGGAGCGGGATATGCTCGGACTCCTAACGGGGTTAGAAGGAGCAGGGTCCCGCCCCGGCGACCGCGCCTTGCTCGTGCCAGGACGATGGCCCGGAGCATCCCGCGAGCCTCCGGTTTGCCCTTGGCCCAGCAAGCGGATGCCACCTCCTGTGGCATGGCGCTGCTGGGTCGTTGTTTGTTGAGATGGACGTGGCGCATCCACGGAGACCGAGGCTCGGTCATCCGTCTTGTCCTTGGATTTGGTGGCGCCGCGAGTTTCCTCGCCGGCGACCACCCTTCCGACGGCGTCTCCCCCGCCCACCGTTGGTTCCGGTGGCGGCGGATGAGACGCAGACGGGCCTGCGACCTCCGAAGCCTTCTTCTTCGGGGCCATGTTGCTGTTGTTGATGAAGCTGATGAAGTTGGAGAGGTTGATGAAGATTGCGCCCGCGTGAACGCCGGATCAGGTTCGCACAACCTCGACGCCCCCTACCTGGCGCGCCAAAAATGTCGGGGGAAACTGTCCACCACGAGCACCTATGGGACCGGAGCCCCTTGTTCGTGCGGTGAGGGAGCGGAGGGAGCACAAAGAGCAGATCGTGGCGAGCACGCGGGCAGTTTACCCAGGTTCGGGCCGCGATGGACGCGTAAAACCCTACTCCTGCTTAGATTGTATTGGAATGGAGAGCTCGGGAGCTTGAAGAACTAGCTACACCGAGCCAATGAGTGATCTAGGTTCCGAACCCTTTCTACGTTGTGCATGGGCCTCCTTTTATAGCTCAAGGGGTCACCGACAGGTGTCAACGTAGGAGAAAGGGGTAAAAATGTAATTGTGGTGGTAGTTGTAACAGTGCGGGAACAGTGGATGAACAGTGCGTGAACAGTGGTCATCACCTACTTTGACAGTGGGGGACAAGAGCATTTAATGCCCGTCGCCGTCGACCCCCAAAGCGCCCGCCCTTGCGTCTCCGTTTGCCACGGCGATGGCTTTATCACCGTGGAGTGCCACCGTGTCCCCCAGGCTGCACAGCCATCCACCACGCGTCCCTGGAATGGCCCCAGGGCGACGCGTGGACCGATGAGCTGGAGCGCGGGCACACAGCGCAACTCTCCCCGGCAAGCATCTTGCCGGGGTCTTGACCTTGCCGGGCCCGGAAGCTTGCCGGGCTCTGAAGCTTGTCGCTCCCCGGGCCCTGCCGGGGCGCATGCTGCACCGAGGTGTGTCTTCTGTAATGTAATCTTCCAGTCTTCCTGGCAAGCTCCTCTTGCCAGGGCCTTGAGTTGATAAGGAAATCTTGAGCCTGGGACGGCCTTCCCGGCAAGCCCCACTTGCCGGGGTCTCGATCTTCTGTCTTGTATACTTTGTTTTTGAATGGTTTTATATGGAGCAGAAAGGGTCTCCGGCAAGCACGTGGTAGGCCCTGCCGCGGGAAGCTGCTACTGCCCGTGCACAAGTTGGGGTACTGAGGTACCCCTACCTTAGTACACCGACAGCCGCGCCGGGGGGGGGGGGCGCCTGGGCCCCCCGAGGCTTCCCCGATGCCCCCCTTTGGCATATATTTAAAGCGTCTCGTGAAACCCTCGAGAAAGGAACTCTTTTCGCGATCCCATCTCTGTTCCGCCGCCGCCGCCGCTTCCAAGATCGGGAGCACCAGGAGAACCCTTCCCGGCACCCTGCCGGAGGGGAGGATCACCACCGGGAGCCTCTCCACCACCATGGACGCCTCCCGGATGAGTTGTGAGTAGTCTCCCTTGGACCATGAGTCCATGACCAGTAGCTATGTGATGTTCTCCTCCCGTTTTTGTGCTTCACTAATTAGTCCTCGTGAGCTGCCCTACATGATCGAGGCACATATGTAATCCTTATGTTGTTGCTATGATGAGTTTGCTGGGATCCGATGGATTATGAGATTATGTTCAGATTGTGCTTGAGTAATATATTTGAACTACCTCTTTTATATTTATGTTCATAAGTAATTCTTGCATGTTCTCTGTTGTTATTTATTGCTTTGGCCAAGTAGTAGGTAGTGACTCCAAGAGGGAACGTTATGCTCGATTGTGGGTTCATGCCCCTCGATGACTAGTTTGAGTGACAGAAACATGAGTCTAGGGGATGTGCTGTTGCCACAAGGGGGAAAATAACGGTGCTTGTGCCCGCGGGTGCAAGGATTGTTTACTTTACGCAAAGTTCTTTTAATGCAGTTGTCTGTTGCTTTGAGTTTACACTATGGGTGGGGCTCCCAACTTAATACCAGCGAGTTGTTCTGGATAGATATCTCAAGGTGGATGATTAGTAGTAGATATTGATGGATTTCGGTGTACTTACTTTGGCGTACCGCCCATGCTTTGAACCTCAACCTTTCTTGCAATGTAGTCAGCATTGGTTTGCGTTCGTGGTCCTGTCAATTGCCCAGCTGTAATTCGTTTACCTCACATAGCTGTTTTATCGTCTTTTGGGAGAGAGACATCACTAGTGAACATCATGAGACTCGGGTCCATATTACCATCATTGATCACATCCGCTATTTACTTTTCGCTTTTATTTACTATTGCAAACATTATCTATCACTACTATCATTTGCTTTTAATCCTTTGTGAACTACAAGGCCGGAGGGATTGACAACCTCTCTGTACTCGTTGGGAGCAAAGTTATTTGTATCTGTGTGCAGGTCCATGTTGATTGCTAATATCTGGCGCCGTTAGCAGTTGACACCTTCTTGCTGAACCTAGGAGTCTCTGGGGATTCGATCCTTGGTATCTTTGCCAAGGGAAAAACTTCCGCAACACTACATCTCACACCTTCCACTTGGGGTAACCAACGAGGGGCGAGAAGCCTAGCAAGAGTTTTTCTGGCGCCGTTGCCGGGGACTCCACTCTTCAGGATAGGGGAGTTGCACGCTATATTTTACCTTTGCTTTTTAGTCTTGTTAGTTTACCTTTCAGTTTTTGCTTTAGTACCTTTTTATCGAAAATCACAAAAATAGTTATCTTGCTTGCTTGCTACTATGGGTTCCACCGAGAACACCAAGTTGTGTGACTTCACTAGTCACAACAACGATGACTTTATCAGCACACCTATCACTACACCTGCCACTTCAGCACCTTCGTATGAAATTAAACCTGCTTTACTGAATCTAGTTATGAAAGAACAATTCTCCGGGGCTGGATATGATGCTGCTTTACACTTAAACAACTTTGTTGAACTTTGTGATATGCAAAAGTACCAAGAAATAGATGGTAATATTGTTAAGCTTAAGCTTTTTCCTTTCTCCTTGAGAGGAGGAGCTAAAATTTGGTTTCAGTCTTTGCCTAGAAATAGCATAGATTCACGAGACAAGTGCAAAGATGCTTTTATTGGAAAATACTATCCACCTGCTAAAATTATCCAACTAAGAAGTAACATAATGAATTTTAAACAATTGGATAATGAACACGTTGCCCAAGCTTGGGAACGTATGAAATCTCTTATCAAGAACAGCCCTACTCATGGTTTGACTACTTGGATGGTTATCCAAACTTTTTATGCAGGCTTGAACTTTACCTCGCGGAACTTGTTAGATTCGGCCGCGGGAGGAACCTTTATGTCAACTACACTTGGTGCTGCCACGAAGCTTCTCGATGAGATGATGACCAACTATTCCCAGTGGCACACCGAACGCGCTCCAACAGGTAGGAAGGTAAACTCTGTCGAGGAGATTTCCTCCTTAAATGAAAAAGTTGACTTGATCATGTCTCTACTTTCGAAGCAATCCTCTGTTGATCCTCGTGATGTTCCTTTAAATTCTTTGATTGCTCAAGAACAAGTAGATGTGAACTTTATCTCTAGAAACAATTTTAACAACAATGCTTATAGGAGTAATTTTGGTAACAATCCTAGACCGTTCCCCTCTAATTCCTATGGGAACAAAAATGCTTATCCTAGCACCAAGAACTCCAATACTGAACTAGAGATTATGCTTAAAGATTTCATCACTACCCAAAAAGCCTTTAATAAGAGTGTAGAAGAAAAACTACATAAACTAGATGATCTCTCTTTTAAGGTAGACCATTTAGCCAATGAGATAGAATTGCTTAAAATTAAAACTTCTCCTCTTGAGGAGAAGAAGGTCACTCCTATTAATGCTACTCAAGTGCAAATTAATGAAAATATTAGGATGATGGCTAAACTTAAAGAAAGATGGGCTAGAGAAAGGGAGGAAGAAGATAGAATTAAGAGCCTTCCTACCCACCACACTGTTGCTACTATCCAAGTTGTTGAGGATATCCAAACTCTTAGCACCCAATGTACTCCTGGTCCCGATGGACCTATTAATGGTGATGCTATGACTATAGAAACTACCAAACAAGTGAACCTAAAGGACACCACTACCACTTTACTTAATGCTAGTGACCTTGATTTTGATAATTGCACTCTTACCGAAGTTATTGATTTCCTTCACAAGATGTCTAGAGATCCCCGCACTAGCACGCTTAACCTTGCCTTCACAGAGCATATCACTAATTCTCTCATCAAAGCTAGGGAGGAGAAACTTAGAGTAGAAGCCTCCATACCTAGAAAGCTAGAAGATGGTTGGGAGCCTATGATAAAAATTAAATTGAATGACTTCTCTTGCTATGCATTATGTGATGTTGGAGCTAGTACCTCTGTTATGCCCAAAAGAATATATGATATGCTTAAATTGAAACCTTATGATTCTTGTTCTTTTGGTGTTCGTCTCGTTGATTCTTCCATAAAGAAACCTTTGGGGAGGATCGACGATGTTCTTATCGTTGTCAATGATAATTATGTTCTCGTTGATTTTACTATTATGGATATTGAATGTGATCCTTCGTGTCCAATTATTTTGGGACGTCCCTTTTTACGCACCGTTGGTGCTATCATTGACACGAAAGAGGGTAATATAAAATTTCAGTTTCCTCTCAAGAAAGGGATGGAACACTTCCCTCGAAAGAAGATCAAGTTACCTTTTGAGTCCGTTGTACGGGCTAGCTATTCTTTTACTCTTGATAAAACTTGATCTCTATGCATTATGCCTAGCTTAAAGGCATAAAAGAAAGCGCTTCTGGGAGGCAGCCCACATGAATAAATTTTATTTTGCTTTTTTTGTGTCTTGATGTTGTTTACTACAGTAGCATCATCATTGTATCTTTGCTTTTCATATTTGTGCCAAGTATAGCCTCTGATTGCTAGAAAGTTCAAAACTTGTGACGTGCTGTCCAGGAAACAGATTCTTTCCTTGGATAGAAAAATTCGTATAAAATAACCAGATCATCTTTTTGGTCTGAATTTTTTCGACAGCATTCTCTATATAATTGTCTTTCGTGCGTCTGTTCTGAGTTTTTTGATTAGAGATGCAGAAGTGCCCCGAACAAATCAATTACTACCTGCTGTTCTGTTTTTCACAGATTCTGTCCTGTTTTGCCTTTCGTTCATTTTGCAAACCAAGAGCTTGCTTTTTCTTTGCAAAAACCTTTTGGCAATCTTGAGAAACAGTAGACCTGCAAGAATATCTTTATTTCCAGCAAGGTACAATTATTTTATTATGGGTACTAACCTCGCTAATCAGATTATGATGAGTTATGTATGAAGGGAGTTTTCAAGTGTGCGAGGGAAGATGATAAAAAGATTCAGGAGTGTCAAGCGCTAAAGCTTGGGGATGCCCCCATGCACCCCCAAGAAATATTCAAGGAGACTCAAGCGTCTAAGCTTGGGGATGCCCCCGTGCATCCCCTTCTCCATCAACATTATCAGTTCGTCTTTCGTTCCACTATATTTTAATCACTTAATGTGTTATGTGCTATGCTTGGAGCGTCTTGTTTTTAGTTTTCTTTAGGTTTTCATAACGAGTCGGAACTCAGCCTTCTTTATGTGGGAGAGAAACACGCTCCACTTCTACCTAGAACATAACATAGAATTTTCATGACTATCTTTGCTGTGTGTGTTCTTTGTCTTTTAACAGCTACTATCATGTTCTGCTCTTAGTATTCATGCTTATCTTTTTAAAGAGCTTTCGTTTAGTTGGTTGCTTGAACTCTCTTTAGTTACCATGCTCATCTTATTAAGAGAGTTTGCTTCCGTTGCATTGGTTAATACGTCTATGATAAAGATGCTACGTGCATAATGGCGCTTAGTAGTTCAGGTTTTCCTATGGTTAATCCCAAATAGCTGGGGGATTCCCAATGTGTTGTTGGAGTACCAACATGATTTGTTTGCCAATGATGTGATATGGTTTAGTAATATCTTCCCTCAAGAATTTATTTTGATTGACTTGGCGTATGCTCACGCATATTTAAGACTGTAAAGAAAGTCTGTCAAGCCTTGATGATCTTTTGTTTCTGAGTAGCGATATAACTTCCATGCCTGATTCAATGTTGCTTTGTCGCTCTGCATGATTATGACCGTCATTGCTCTCTTAGTTGGTCGCTCCCAGTCTTTTGCTAACCTCCACCTGTACTAAGCGGACTAACTGCTTGTGCATCCACATCCTTTTAAACCAGCTATGCCATATGAGTCCACCATACCTACCTATATGTGGTATTTTGCCGCCGCCCCAAGTAAATTTACATGTGCTACCTTTAAAACCTTCAGTTTTTGCAATACATAGCCCATGGGAAAGTAGCTTAAAAACTATTGTGGTAAATAATATGTTGCCTATGTATCTTATTTCTTATAAGTTGCTTGCTGAGCGGTAACCATGTTTCTGGGGACGCCATCAACTGTTACACTTCTGTTGAATATCATGTGAGTTGCTATGCATGTTCGTCTTGTCTGAAGTAAGGGTGATTTGCCATGGGTTGAATGGTTGAGTATGCATATTGTTAGAGAAAAACATTGGGCCGCCAACCAAAGCCATGTATCATGGTGGAAGTTTTAGCTTGGACATTAATCCTCAATCTCTTATGAGAATATGCTTAAGCATTAAAGAGGAGTCCATTATCTATTTTCTATGTTGTCCCGGTATGGATGTCCTCAAGTTGAGATCTATCAAAAACGAGAAATCAAATGCGATCTATCTCCTTGGACCTTTGTACAGGTGACATAGAGGTACCCCTTTGTGACACTTGGTTGAAACATATGTAATGCAATGATAACCCATGGAAATCCGAGCTAATTAGGACAAGGTGTGAGCACTATTGGTATTCGATGCATGAGGCTTGCAACTTATAGGATGTCTTATGCATAACACATATGAAGTACTACTACCGTTGACAAAATTGCTTCTATGTTTTCAAAATAAAAAGCTCTAGCACATGACCATTCTTTTACTTTTATGTTGAGTCTCCACCTTCTTTTAAAAGCACCAACTACTGAGAGCATGATTGTCATTCTGAGTGTAATGTGCATTGTCCCAAAGTAGCATTGTCTTTTGCATGATTGTGATATCGTTTATTCTGAAATCATTGTATCTAGTCATCACTTAAACCTTGGAGGTGCCCCTGCATTTATGTTTTGCATCACTAAAGGGGGCAAGCTAGATATCACTTTATCATATTTGCACATCATGTTCATTGCAAATCTATTTGATGTTTCAATATCATATTGTAAAACTTTCAGTTCTTTGTGACTTTCTCATGAGGCAACTTAATTACTACAGATTCATTGTCTCAGTAAGCTTTTGTCATATGACTATGAAAAAGTCCTATATGGTTAATAGCATGTCACCACAGAAATTATTCTTGTTATCATTTACCTACTCGAGGACGAGCAGGAATTAAGCTTGGGGATGTTGATACGTCCAAAACGTATCTATAATTTCTGCTTGCTCCATGCCTCTTTTGGGTGATATTGCTATGTTATTTATACACTTCCATACACTTTTGATCATATTTGGACTAACCTATTAACTCAGTGCACCCCAGTGCCAGTTTCTGTTTTCGGCTGTTTTTGTATTTCAGGTTTTCACATTACGAGAACTGCCAGGAAAAATCCAGAAAAATTATATAAAAAATCAGCGTTCCAGAAACTACCGTGCGTCCGAAGGACAGCCGGGGGGGGGGGCCACCAGGGCTCCAGGCGCCCTGGCGGCGCGCCCCCCCGGGCCGCGCCGGGGGGGGGGGCGCCTGGGCCCCCCGAGGCTTCCCCGATGCCCCCCTTTGGCATATATTTAAAGCGTCTCCTGAAACCCTCGAGAAAGGAACTCTTTTCACGATCCCATCTCTGTTCCGCCGCCGCCGCCGCTTCCAAGATCGGGAGCACCAGGAGAACCCTTCCCGGCACCCTGCCGGAGGGGGGGGATCACCACCGGGAGCCTCTCCACCACCATGGACGCCTCCCGGATGAGTTGTGAGTAGTCTCCCTTGGACCATGAGTCCATGTCCAGTAGCTATGTGATGTTCTCCTCCCGTTTCTGTGCTTCACTAATTATTCCTCGTGAGCTGCCCTACATGATCGAGGCACATATGTAATCCTTATGCTGTTGCTATGATGAGTTTGCTGGGATCCGATGGATTATGAGATTATGTTCAGATTGTGCTTGAGTAATATATTTGATCTACCTCTTTTATATTTATGTTCATAAGTAATTCTTGCATGTTCTCCGTTGTTATTTATTGCTTTGGCCAAGTAGTAGGTAGTGACTCCAAGAGGGAACGTTATGCTCGATTGTGGGTTCATGATCCTCGATGACTAGTTTGAGTGACAGAAACATGAGTCTAGGGGATGTGCTGTTGCCACAAGGGGGAAAAAACGGTGCTTGTGCCCGTGGGTGCAAGGATTGTTTACTTTACGCAAAGTTCTTTTAATACAGTTGTCTGTTGCTTTGAGTTTACACTATGGGTGGGGCTCGCAACTTAATACCAGCGAGATGTTCTGGATAGATATCTCAAGGTGGATGATTAGTAGTAGATATTGATGGATTTCGGTCTACTTACTTTGGCGTACCGCCCATGCTTTGAACCTCAACCTTTCTTGCAATGTAGTCAGCATTGGTTTGCGTTCGTGGTCCTTTCAATTGCCCAGCTGTAATTCGTTTACCTCACATAGCTGTTTTATCGTCTTTTGGGAGAGAGACATCACTAGTGAACATCATGAGACTCCGGTCCATATTACCATCATTGATCACATCCGCTATTTACTTTTCGCTTTTATTTACTATTGCAAACATTATCTATCACTACTATCATTTGCTTTTAATCCTTTGTGAACTACAAGGCCGGAGGGATTGACAACCTCTCTGTACTCGTTGGGAGCAAAGTTATTTGTATCTGTGTGCAGGTCCACGTTGATTGCTAATATCTGGCGCCGTTAGCAGTTGACACCTTCTTGTTGAACCTAGGAGTCTCTGGGGATTCGATCCTTGGTATCTTTGCCAAGGGAAAAACTTCCACAACACTACATCTCACACCTTCCACTTGGGGTAACCAACGAGGGGCGAGAAGCCTAGCAACGAGGAGCCGTCTTACGATCCCATCGACGACTCGACAGGCAAGATGACCTGACCCAGATATCATTACTATCTTTGCCTATTACTAGATGTCTCGCTCTTTAGCTTATTGCCTCGATGCCCATGTTTGTTTGTCAGCCTCCTATTGTAGCCATGAATCTCTCTAACCACCCAACCTAGCAAACCTTGGATTGGCTACGTAAGCTTCGCTCAGCCCCTCTTATAGCATTGTTAGTTGCAGGAGAAGATTTGAAGATTCTTGCTTCATCATGAAGTTATTGTTGGGATATCACACTATATAATCTGTTTAACTAAATCATCTATATATTGGTAGTGGGTGTAAGGCTAAGCCTCTTGCTTGGTGTTTTGTTCCACTCATGCCACCCTAGGAACCGTATAAACCGGTGTTATGTTCCTTGATTTTGCGTCCCTAACACGGTTGGGGTTTATGGGCCCCCCTCGATAACCCGCTTAGCGCTAAAGCTTTTCCAGCAAGGCCCGACATTGGTTTTACATTTGCCTAACAACTAAAACTTGCATAGGGAGTTATAAACCCTTTTCTTAATCAACAACCCGAGCCAGTGCGCCACATGAGTGTTGGTCCAAACTGGGGGTCCTGCGGGGCCACCTTGGGGAAACCCGAGGGCTGGCTGGTAAAAACCTGTAGCATCACCCATCCGGTCGTGGCCTGAGACTAGATACGCGCGGCTACTGTCAGGGTGTCAGCACACCGGGAGGTCTTGCTAGATTAGTTTTACCTTAGTCAGAATATCTTGAGCACGGGATTCCGAGAATACTCGGGTCTTCCCACCTTGGAGTTGCGACTCCGCAGATCGTGAGCTTGTGATGGGCTAAGTTGGGACACCCCTGCAGGGTTTGATCTTTCGAAAGCCGTGCCCGCGGTTATGTGGCAGATGGGAATTTGTTAATATCCGGTTGCAGATAACTTGACACCATGTTCGGAAAACACTACCAGCGTGAGTAACCGTGACGGTCATTTTCCGAAGGGGTTCGGGAAGTGAACACGGTGGGGTTATGATTGACGTGCTTAGATAGGATCACTTCGTGATCACTTTGACGCTCGTGGCACTTCTCTTCTCGCTCTAAACACGTAGGCTAGTGCTAGTGCAGCTGCAACCTTGTTCTTCAGCCTTGTTCCACACCCAAGGCTTAGATAGTTCTGCTACCCGGGAACGGGATTGCTGAGTCCTCCGTGGCTCACAAATTCTACACAACACCAGATGCAGGTACCATGGTGAACTACACAGGTGATGGCACAGAGTTGTACTGGGAGTTCGATGAAGAGCGTGGGCGATACTACGTGTACTATCCCGATGATCAGTAGTGGCTTCTACTAGGGGCGATCGGACCTTGTGTTATTTATTTATGGTATCTTTCTTTTGGATCTTCGTCCGTAGTCGGACTGTGATGTTATTTGGATGATGGTTGCTTATGTAATGTATTGTGTGACGTGGCGAGTGTAAGCCAGCTACTCTTTTGCAATTTCATCCCTCTTTTACATGAGTCGTGCAAAGATACCATACTTGAGATCATTCTAGTATGAGCTTATACCTTTAAGTCGTGCCTCGACACGTAGGAGGTATAATCTCATACTGGGCATTACAAGTTGGTAATCAGAGCCTTCTCCGACCTAGGAGCCCCCACTGATTGATCGAATCGTTGATGGTTGAGTCTAGGCACACACTTGAAAATGTTAAGAATTTACCACCTATTGAAGAAATACATGGTCTCGATAACCCGACACAGGTAGTAAAGGTGAATTCTCTTTATATATTTGATGAAGGTGATATTCCACGTTGTAAGTCTGCTAGCCAATGCCTAGATGATTTTGACAATTTTATTGTGAAACAAGAAAACTTCAACGCTTACATTGGTAGACAATTGCAACACAATGCTTATATGATTGAACGCTTGAGTGATTATCTTTCTAGAGCTAAAGGTGAACTGAAACTCATTAGTATACATGCTTCCATGGTTACCACTCAAGTAGAACAAGTACTTCAGGCTCAGAATGATTTGCTCAATGAATTAAATAGTAAGAATAATGATAATGCCATTAGAGTTGTGACTAGAGGTGGTAAAGTGACTCAGGAACCTCTGTATCCTGAAGGACACCCTAAGAGAATTGAGCAAGATTCTCACAGAGCTAATTTAGATGCACCTAGTTCTTCTAAGAAGAAGAAAAAGAAAAATGAGAAGACTTTGCATGCTTCTAGTGAACCTGTAGCTGACGCACCTGAGAATCCCAATGATATATCTGTTTCTGATGCTGAGACACGTTCTGGTAATGAACATGAACTTAGTGATAATATTAATGATAATGTTCATGATGATGCTCAACCTAGCAATGATAATGATGTTGAGATAGAACCTGATGTTGATCTTGATAACCCACAATCAAAGAATCAACGTTATGATAAGAGAGACTTTGTTGCTAGGAAGCACGATAAGGAAAGAGAACCATGGGTTCAGAAACCCATGCCTTTTCCTCCGAAACCATCCAAGAAAAAGGATGATGAGGATTTTGAGCATTTTGCTGAAATGATTAGACCTATCTTCTTGTGTATGCGTTTGACAGATGTGCTTAAAACAAATCCTTATGCTAAGTATATGAAGGATATTATTACCAATAAATAAAGATACCTGAAGTAGAAATTTCCACCATGCTTGCCAATTACACTTTTAAAGGTGGAATACCTAAGAAACTAGGAGATCCGAGAGTACCTACTATTCCTTGCTCCATTAAATGAAGCTATGTTAAAACTGCTTTATGTGATCTTGGAGCTGGTGTTAGTGTTATGCCTCTCTCTTTATATCGTAGACTTGACTTGAGTAAGTTGACACCTACTGAAATATCTTTGCAAATGGCTGATAGATCAACTGCTATACCTGTTGGTATTTGTGAGGATGTGCCTGTTGTAGTTGCAAATGTTACTATTCTAACGAACTTTGTCATACTTGATATTCCTAAGGACGATAGTATGTCTATTATTCTTGGAAGACCCTTTTTGAATACTGCAGGGGCTGTTATTGATTGCAACAAAGTCAATGTCACTTTTCATGTCAATAGTAATGAGCATACGGTAGACTTCCCGAGGAAACAACCTCAGGTCCACAGTATCAATTATATTGGAATTTCAACTATCACTATTGGAGGTTTTGAATTTCCTCTTTCTACTGTCAAGAAGACATATGACATCCTTATTGTTGGGGACATACATATCCCCATTGAGGTAAACTAGTGTTATTCGAAAATTCTCCGGTTTCATGTTGTTCGGAAAGAGTTTATTAACAAGACCTGACCAACCTTGTTAATGGATTCCTTTTGATGAGCATGGGATAGGTGAATCTAGATAGCTCAACCTTCTGTATCCTCCTTTTACTTTATGTTAATTAGGATAAATAAAGCAAAAATAGTATATTCTGTCTATTTCCAGACTTATCCATGCAATAAAAAAATACCCCGAAAATAAAAGTTCTCCAAATGCCATGAAAATGAAATATGTTTTTTTCTAGAATATTTGAGGAAATATGGCACATAACACACAGCGAGGGGAGCCAACACCTGGCCACGAGGGTCCAGGGCGCGCCCCCTGCCTCATGGGCCCCACGTGGCCCCCCTCCACTTATTCCTACACCCACACTCTTCTTCTTCCTCCCAAAAAATCACCAACCAGCTCAAACCCGAGTTCTAGCTCATATTCCTGCCATTTTCGATCTCCTTGCTCAAAGCACCATTCATCAAACTGTTTGGGGAGATTGTTCCTTGGTATGTGACTCCTCCATTGGTCCAATTAGTTTTTGTTCTAGTGCTCTATTTATTACAAACTTATGCTGCTGTGGTGACCTTGTTCTTGAGCTTGCATGTCAAATTTTCTTGGTCCCAAGTAGTTCTAATGCATGATATAGTCTCTAGGCACAAGTAGGAGTTGTTGCTATCAATCTTGTTGAGTTTGGTTAAATTTTATTTTGAGTTACTAAAAATTTCAGAAAACTTCAGAAAAGGAAAATGATAAAGAGATTGTTGAGGGGCTCCTCCAGTAAGAGCTCAGAGGAGAAGAAGAAAGAAGAAAATAAGAAGCCCAAATATAATCTTCCTCGCATGGCGGAAGTTCGGCCATGTGAATGGCCTTGCAATGATTTCATGATGTCTGCCGGGATTTACGAAGATTTTTATTGGTTGGCAGATAATGCAGGCCTCACCGACTTCCTCCACGACCAGCGTGAACAGTATCTCTTACTCACCAATATTTTCACGCAAAGTTTTCATTTTCATGCTAAGAAAACACCGCCGACGGTGTAGTTTCGTTTATATGATGTGATTAAAGAGATATCACTCTTAGATTTTTGTGAAATATGCAAGGTACCCTTTGGAGGTAGACTTGATGAACCTCGTCGTGAAGACGTTGAAGGGTTTATTGACATGATAGCTGTAGGGGAAACTAGACAAGTTTCATGGGCAAGAATCACTAGTATACATTTCCCTGTTCTGCGCTACTTTGCTTTATTTGCTAGTAGATGTTTAATTAGTCGCGGGAACAGTGGGAATCTTAGTGCCCCTGATATTGTCATTTTACGCCATGCTTTGTTTCAAGACACAACTTTTAGCTTGGGCGCCGTCGTTGCTAAACGACTGAGTCTGAACCGCTCAAAGGGGCCTGTCTTTGGAGGCATCTTTGCTTCTCGCCTTGCTGAGCATTTTAGAATACCTATTAGGCATCATGAGAAGGAAGAAAAATTGCTTGCCCCTATTTATCTAGACTACAAGAGCATGGTAGCTCATGACTTTATTGTTATTAACAAGAATAGGCTGCTTAATTATAAATTAAGGTTTGATGAAATATATTGTGAAATTGTTACCTTGCCTACACCATCCTTGTTTGATATGTCTACAGGCATATACCTCATTACATTAGATGCCTTCTACAAGTACCAAGGCCAGGCACAAGCTTCAGAACCTGAGCCTAAACCGCCACTTGATCCTTACCGTCAGTTTGTTTATGGGTGGGAGCTGGATGAGCTCGCCAACGAGTGGCACCCAGAGGTTACATCTCAGTACACTGGAGGGAGTAGCTTCGATCCGTGGCCATAGACCAACTTAGGCCAAAAGCCTAAGCTTGGGGGAGTACGTGTTTCTCACCGACTTTACACTCATGTTCACACTTATGCTAGTTGTCGGTGCTCACACTCTTTCACTGTACCATCCATGATTAGTTTCAATTTCTTTTTCTTAGCCTTTTTCTCGTGTGCTAGAAAAACCTTAAGAAAAACAAAAACAAAAATTAGTTGTAGCTTCTAGCTAGTTTACTTTCCTTGTAGTAGTAACTAAAAGGAAACCCAAAAAGATTTCCCGTTCTTCTTTTGCTTGTTGGGAGCTTTCCCATGTAAATAGTTTCTTTTCTTTTCTTTGGGGGTTAAGAGTAGAAGACCATGATTGAAAATGCTTATTGGTTCTCATATGCTTTATTGTCGATTTAACCTTGAGCCATATTACCTTGTCTTCTCTCTTGTATTAATTGCCTGCAGATTCCAGCTTAGTCCAATGCACGTGCACTATTATTATTATCCACACCGTTCGGTCGTGCGAGTGAAAGGCAATAAGGATGATATATGATGAACTAATTGAGACGAGTAAAGATGGTATGAACTTGACCTCTCTTGTTCTTGTAAATATGGTAGTTCATCATTCCTGATTCAGCTTGTTACGAATGAAACATGCTTGCAATGACAATTAGAGATCCTAGCTGCTTATGCAATGCTTAATTAGCTTAGAGTTTATAATGGTCTATCTTGCATGCCAACATGATATTAAAATGGTTGTGATGTGGTATGATGGGGTGGTATCCTCCTTTGACTGATTTAAGTCATCTGACTTGGCACATGTTCACGCATGTAGTTGAAACAAATCAACATAGCCTCCACGATATTTATGCTCATGGTGATATATATCCTACTCATGCTTGCATTCATTGTTGATTAATTTTAATGCATGTTCATGACCGTTGTTGCTCTCTAGCTGGTTGATGTCTACTACGCAGCCTTCTTCTTGTAGATGTTGTTGGGCCTCCAAGTGCAGAGGTTTGTAGGACAATAGCAAATTTCCCTCAAGTGGATGACCTAAGGTTTATCAATCCGTGGGAGGCGTAGGATGAAGATGCTCTCTCTCAAGCAACCCTGCAACCAAATAACAAAGAGTCCCTTGTGTCCCCAACACACCCAATACAATGGTAAATTGTATAGGTGCACTAGTTCGGCGAAGAGATGGTGATACAAGTGCAATATGGATGGTAGATATAGGTTTTTGTAAACTGAAAATATAAAAACAACAAGGTAACTAAAGATAAAAGTGAGCATAAACGGTGTTGTAATGATAGGAGACAAGGCCTAGGGTTCATACTTTCACTAGTGCAAGTTCTCTCAACAAGGATAACATAATTGGATCATATTACTAGCCCTCAACATGCAACAAAGAGTCACTCCAAAGTAACTAATAGCGGAGAACAAACGAAGAGATTATGGTAGGGTACGAAACCACCTCAAAGCTATTCTTTCTGATCGATCTATTCAAGAGTCCGTAGTAACGTTCAATCTATCATAGAGTTTGTACTAGAATAACACCTTAAGACACAAATCAACCAAAACCCTAATGTCACCTAGATACTCCATTGTCACCTCAAGTATCCGTGGGCATGATTATACGATATGCATCACACAATCTCAGATTCATCTATTCAACCAACACAAAGTACTTCAAAGAGTGCCCCAAAGTTTCTACCGGAAAGTCAAGACGAAAACGTGTGCCAACCCCTATGCATAGGTTCCCAAGGTCACGGAACCCGCAAGTTGATCACCAAAACAGACATCAAGTAGATCACATGATATCCCATTGTCACCATAGATAAACACGTGCAAGACATACATCGAGTGTTCTCAAATCCTTAATGACTCAATCCAATAAGATAACTTCAAAGGGAAAACTCAATCCATTACAAGAGAGTAGAGGGGGAGAAGCATCATAAGATCCAACTAGAATAGCAAAGCTCGCGATACATCAAGATCATGGCATCTCAAGAACACGAGAGAGAGAGAGAGAGATCAAACACATAGCTACTGGTACATACCTTGAGCCCCGAGGGTGGAGTACTCCCTCCTCGTCATGGAGGCGCCGGGATGATGAAGATGGCCACCAGTGAGGGTTCCCCCCCTCCGGCAGGGTGCCGGAACGGGGTCTAGATTGGTTTTCGGTGGCTACAGAGGCTTTCGGCGGCGGAACTCCCGATCTAGGTTAATTTCTGAAGGTTTCAGTATTTATAGGATTTTTTGGCGTAGGGCACACGTCAGGGGGGCTTCTGGGCTGTCCACGAGATAGGAGGGCGCGCCCCCCTGCCCAGGGCGCGCCCCCACCCTCGTGGGCAGCCCGTGGCTCTCCTGGCCCAACTCTTTTACTTCGGGGCTTCTTTTGGTCCAGAAAAAATCATCAAAAATTGGCGCGTCAATTGGACTCCGTTTGATATTCCTTTTCTGTAAAACCCTAAAACAGGAGAAAAACAAAAACTGGCACTGGGCTATGGGCTAATAGGCTAGTCCCAAAAATCATATAAAAGTGTATATAAAAGCCCATAAGACATCTTAGAAGGATAATATAATAGCATGGAACAATAAAAACTTATAGATACGTTGGGGACGTATCAAGCATCCCCAAGCTTAATTCCTGCTCGTCCTTGAGTAGGTAAATGATAAAAACAGAATTTTTGATGTGGAAAGCTAACCAACATAATTTTCAATGTAATTCTTTTTATTGTGGCATGAATGTTCAGATCTGAATGATTCAAGACAAATGTCTATATTGACATAAGAGATAATAATACTTTAAGCATACTAACAAAGCAATCATGTCTTCTCAAAATACTATGGCTAAAGAAAGTTATCCCTACAAAATCATATAGTCTGGCTATGCTCCCTCTTCATCACACAAAATATTCATATCATGCACAACCCCGGTTTCAGCCAAGCACTTGTTTTCATACTCTATTCTTTCAAACCTTTCAACCTTCACGCAATACATGAGCGTGAGCCATGGACATAGCACTATGGGTGGAATAGAGAGGTGGTTGTGGAGAAGAAAAAAATGAGGAAGATAGTCTCACATCGACTAGGCGTATCAACGGGCTATGGAGATGCCCATCAATAGATATCAATGTGAGTGAGTAGGGATTGCCATGCACCGGATGCACTAGAGCTAAACATGTATGTAAGCTCAACAAAAGCAACTAAGTGGGTGTGCATCCGACTTGCTTGCTCAGGAAGACCTAGGGCATTTGAGGAAGCCCATCGTTGGAATATACAAGCCAAGTTCTATAATGAAAATTCCCACTAGTATATGAAAGTGACTAAACATGAGACTCTCTATCATGAAGAACATGGTGCTACTTTGAAGCACAAGTGTGGAAAAAGATAGTACCATTGTCCCTTCTCTCTTTTCTCTCATTTTTTTGGAGGGGCTTTCCTCTTTTTTTTAGCCCCTCTCTATTTTTTTGGGCCATCTCCTTTCAAATTTGGACTTTTTTTTTTGTTTCCTCACACGGGACAATGCTCTAATAATGAAGATCATCACACTTATATTGATTTACAACTCGATATTACAACTCGATACTAGAACAAAGTATGACTCTACATGAATGCCTCCGGCGGTGTACCGGGATGTGCAATGAATCAAGAGTGACATGTATGAAAAATTATGCATGGTGGCTTTGCCACAAATACGATGTCAACTACATGATCATGCATGGCAATATGACGATATGAAGCGTGTCATATTAACGGAATGGTGGAAAGTTGCATGGCAATATATCTCGGAATGACTATGAAAATGCCATGATAGGTAGGTATGGTGGCTGTTTTGTGGAAGGATATATAGTGGCTGTTTTGAGGAAGGATATATAGTGGGTGTATGGTACCGACGAAAGTTGCGCGGTACAAGAGAGGCTAGCAATGGTGGAAGGGTGAGAGTGCGTATAATCCATGGAGTCAACATTAGTCATAAAGAACTCATATACTTATTGCAAAAATCTACGAGTCATCAAAACAAAGCAATCAATGCATGCTGCTAGGGGGGAGGTTGGTAGGAGTTAACAATCGCGTGCGGCCAACCTCCACACAAAGGTTGACACTTTACAAATACCTCATGCTCTAACTTCGTCACATAGCGGTTCACCATATGTGCATGGTACGAGAATCACTAACCTTAGCACAAGTATTTCTCAATTTCATAATAACTCCACTAGCATGACTCTAATATCACTATCCTCATATCTCAAAACATTTATCAAGCATCCAACTTCTCATCATATTCAATGCACTAAGTGTGAAAGTTTTTACTACATTGATCTTGGATGTCTATCATGTGAAGGCTAGTTTTATAGCCAAAGCACATTACCATGCTGTTCTAATAGACTCTCAAAAGGATATAAGTGAAGCATGAGAGTTCATCTATTTCTTCAAAATAAAACCACCGCCGTGCTCTAAAAGATATAAGTGAAGCACTAGAGCAATATCAAACTACTCCGAAAGATATAAGTGAAGATCAATGAGTAGTTGAATAATTATGTAACTATGTGAAGACTCTCTAACATTTAAGAACGTCAGATCTTGGGATATTATTCAAACATCAAGCAAAACAAAATAAACTAAATTGACGCTCCAAGCAAAACACATATCATGTGGTGAATAAAAATATAGCTCCGAGTATAGTTACAGATAGATGAAGACGAAAGAGGGGATGCCTTCCCGGGGCATCCCCAAGCTTAGGCTTTTGGTTATCCTTTAATATTACCTTGGGGTGCCTTGGGCATCCCCAAGCTTAGGCTCTTGCCACTCTTTGTTCTACAGTCCATCAAAGCAATACTCAAAACTTGAAAACTTCACAACACAAAACTTAGACAAAAATCTCGTGAGCTCCGTTAGTATAAGAAAGCAAACCACTACTCAAAGGTACTGAAATGAATTCATTCTTTGTTTATATTGGTGTTAAACCAACTATATTCCAACTTCTATATGATTCATACTTCCCAATACTACTCATAGATGCATTGAAATAAGCAAACAACACACGAAATATAGAATTTGTCAAAAACAGAACAGTCTGTAGTAATCTGCAGGTTTCGCATACTTCTGTAACTCCAAAAAAATTCAAACTAAATTGGTAAACGTGAGGAATTTGTATATTAATCATCTGCAAAAAGAATCAACTAAATAGCACGCTCCAATAAAATCTGATGACCATTCTAGCGAGCGCTAACGATTCTTTTTTTCACAGCAAGATCATATAAACTTCACACAAGTCTTCCCAAAGGTTCTACTTGGCAGAAACACTAATTAAAACTTAAAACCACATCCAAACTGAAGCTATATGCAATATTTATTCCTAAACAGAAGCAAAAAAAATTGGGTTGCCTCCCAACAAGCGCTATTGTTTAACGCCCCTAGCTAGGCATGATGATTTCAATGATGCTCGCATAAAAGATAAGAACTGAAACATAAAGGGAGCATCATGAAAAATATGACTAGCACATTTAAGCCTAACCCACTTCCTATGCATAGGGATTTTGTGAGCAAACAACTTATGGGAACGATAATCAACTAGCATAGGAAGGGAAAACAAGCATAACTTCAAAACTTTAAGCACATAGAGAGGAAACTTGATATTATTGCAATATGTAGAGGATATGATCCTCTCTCATAATAATTTTCAGTAGCATCATGAATGAATTCAACAATATAACCAACACATAAAGCATTATTTTCATGATCTACTTGCATAGAAATTTTACTACTCTCCACATAAGCAAAATTCTTCTCATTCATAGTAGTGGGAGCAAACTCAACAAAATAACTATCATGTGAAGCATAATCCAATTGAAAACTAAAATCATGATGACAAGTTTCATGGTTATCTTTATTCTTTATAGCATACGTGTCATCACAATAATCATCATAGATAGCAACTTTGTTGTCATAATCAATTGGAACCTCTTCCGAAATAGTTGATTCATCACTAAATAAAGTCATGACCTTTCCAAATCCACCTTCATCAATATAATCATCATAAATAGGAGACATGCTTTCATCATAATAAATTTGCTCATGACAACTTGGGGGACTAAAAGTATCATCTTCACCAAACATAGCTTCCCCAAGCTTGTGGCTTTGCATATCATTAGCATCATGGGTATTCAAAGAATTCATACTAACAACATTGCAATCATGCTCATCATGCACATATTATATGCCAAGCATTCTATGTAATTCTTCTTCTAGTGCTTGAGCACAATTTTCCTTTCCATCATTTTCACGAAAGATATTAAAAAGATGAAGCATATGAGGTAACCATAATTCCATTTTTTTGTAGTTTTCTTTTATAAACTAAACTAGTGATAAAACAAAAAACTAAAAGATTCGATTGCAAGATCTAAATATATACCTTCAAGCACTAACCTCCCCGGCAACGGCGCCAGAAAAGAGCTTGATGTCTACTACGCAACCTTCTTCTTGTAGACGTTGTTGGGCCTCCAAGTACAGAGGTTTGTAGGACAGTAGCAAATTTCCCTCAAGTGGATGACCTAAGGTTTATCAATCTGTGGGAGGCGTAGGATGAAGATGCTCTCTCTCAAGAAACCCTGCAATCAAATAACAAAGAGTCTCTTGTGTCCCCAACACACCCAATACAATGGTAAATTGTATAGGTGCACTAGTTCGGCGAAGAGATGGTGATACAAGTGCAATATGGATGGTAGATATAGGTTTTTGTAAACTGAAAATATAAAAACAGCAAGGTAACTAAAGATAAAAGTAAGCATAAACGGTGTTGTAATGATAGGAGACAAGGCCTAGGGTTCATACTTTCACTAGTGCAAGTTCTCTCAACAAGGATAACATAATTGGATCATATTACTAGCCCTCAACATGCAACAAAGAGTCACTCCAAAGTAACTAATAGTGGAGAACAAACGAAGAGATTATGGTAGGGTACGAAACCACCTCAAAGCTATTCTTTCTGATCGATCTATTCAAGAGTCTGTAGTAACGTTCAATCTATCATAGAGTTTGTACTAGAATAACACCTTAAGACACAAATCAACCAAAACCCTAATGTCACCTAGATACTCCATTGTCACCTCAAGTATCCGTGGGCATGATTATACGATATGCATCACACAATCTCAGATTCATCTATTCAACCAACACAAAGTACTTCAAAGAGTGTCCCAAAGTTTCTACCGGAAAGTCAAGACGAAAACGTGTGCCAACCCCTATGCATAGGTTCCCAAGGTCACGGAACCCGCAAGTTGATCACCAAAACATACATTAAGTAGATCACATGATATCCCATTGTCACCACAGATAAACACGTGCAAGACATACATCAAGTGTTCTCAAATCCTTAAAGACTCAATCCGATAAGATAACTTCAAAGGGGAAACTCAATCCATTACAAGAGAGTAGACGGGGAGAAGCATCATAAGATCCAACTAGAATAGCAAAGCTCGCGATACATCTAGATCGTGCCATCTCAAGAACACGAGAGAGAGAGAGAGAGAGAGAGAGAGAGAGAGAGAGAGAGAGAGAGATCAAACACATAGCTACTGGTACATACCCTCAGCCCCGAGGGTGTACTACTCCCTCCTCGTAATGGAGAGCGCCGGAATGATGAAGATGGCCACCGGTGAGGGTTCCCCCCCCCCAACAGGGTGCCGGAACGGGGTCTAGATTGGTTTTCGGTGGCTACAGAGGCTTTCGGCGGCGGAACTCCCGATCTAGGTTAATTTCCGAATGTTTCAGTATTTATAGGATTTTTTGGTGTAGGGCACACGTCAGGGGGGGCTTCTGGGCTGTCCACGAGATAGGAGGGCGCGTCCCCCTGCCCAGGGTGCGCCCCCCACCCTTGTGGGCAGCCCGTGGCTCTCCTGGCCCAACTCTTTTACTTCGGGGGCTTCTTTTGTCCAGAAAAAATCATCAAAAATTGGCACGTCAATTGGACTCCGTTTGATATTCCTTTTCTGTAAAACCCTAAAACAGGAGAAAAACAGAAACTGGCACTGGGCTCTGTGTTAATAGGTTAGTCCCAAAAATCATATAAAAGTGTATATAAAAGCCCATAAGACATCCTAGAAGGATAATATAATAGCATGGAACAATAAAAAATTATAGATACGTTGGAGACGTATCACTGGTCGCTTCCCAGTCCCTTTCTAGCCTTCACCTGTACTAAGTGGGAATACTGCTTGTGCATCCACTTCTATAAACCTCAAAGTTATTCCACATAAGTCCAGCATACCTTCCTATACGCGGTATTTACCTGCCGTTCCAAGCAAATTTGTATGTGCCAAACTCTAAACCTTCAAATGAAATTCTGTTTTGTATGCTCAAACAGCTCATGTATCAACTAGGGTTGTCTATATCTTCCATGCTAGGTGTGTTATTCTCGCGATGAGTGGAATCCCCTCATCATTCACGAGAAAATGGCTGGTAATCGGGATACCCAGTCCCATGCTCAAAATCATAATAATTAAACAAAACTCCCCCAGGGATGTTGCTTGTTTGGACGGTACCAGTTGTTTCGGGCTAGCCATGGAGTGTGCTTGTTGGTGGTTGGGGGAGTATAAACTTTACCATTCTGTTTGGGAACCGCCTATAATGTGCGTAGCATGGGAGATATCGAGATTCTTGGTTGTTATGTTGACAATGAAAGTATATCGCTCAAAATGCTATTCATCTCTATTTAAAAATCGAGCTCTGGCACCTCTACAAATCCCTGCTTCCCTCTGCGAAGGGCCAATCTATTTACTTTTATGCAGAGTCATCATCCTCTTATAAAAGAGCACTAGTAGGAGAGCACCTCTGTCATTTGCATGTATTACTATTGATTTGAATTGAGTATGATCATGACTGGATCTCTTTTACCATGAATTACAATGTCTAGTCAGTCCTTGGTCTTTAAAGGTGCTCTGCATTTATGTTTTACGGTCTCAGAAAGGTCTAGCGAGATACCATCCTGTTATATCATATCATGATTGTTTTGAGAAAGTGTTGTCATCCGAGGTTTATTATTATTTCTCGCCAGTTGATTATGCCATTGAAGTGAGTAGTCTTGAGACCTAAAAGTTATTGTGAATGTGGTTAGTTCATGATCTTGTTGAAAACCTGAATGCTGGCTTACATATTTACAACAACAAGAGCAAACAGAGTTCGTCAAAGTTTTTCTTTATCACTTTCAGTTTATCAACTGAATTGCTTGAGGACAAGCAAAGTTTTAAGCTTGGGGGAGTTGATACGTCTCCAATGTATCTACTTTTCCAAACCCATTTGCCCTTGTTTTGGACTCTAACTTGCATGATTTGAATGGAACTAACCCGGACTGACGCTGTTTTCAGCAGAATTGCCATGGTGTTTTTTTGTGTGCAGAAATAAAAAGTTCTCGGAATGACCTGAAAATCCACGAAGAATTATTTCGGAAATATAAAAAATACCTGCAAGAAGATCCAGAGCAGGGGGCACACACCCTGTCAGCCCCCCCTAGGGCGCGCCCCCTGCCTCGTGGGCCCCCTGGTGCTCCACCGACGTATCCCCAGATCCTATATATTCACTTTCGGGGAGAGAAAAATCAAGGAGAAAGAATTATTGCTTTTCACGAGACGGAGCCACCGCCAAGCCCCAATCTCTCTTGGGAGGGCTGATCTGAAGTCCGTCCGGGGCTCCCGAGAATGGAGATCGTCGCCATCGTTATCATCAACCTTCCTCCATCACCAATTCCATGATGCGCACCGCCGTGTGTGAGTAATTCCATCGTAGGCTTGCGGGACGGTGATGGGTTGGATGGGATCTATCATGTAATCGAGTTAGTTTTGTTAGGGTTTGCTCCCTATTATCCACTATGTTCTGAGATTGATGTTGCTATGACTTTGCTATGCTTAATGCTTGTCACTAGGGCCCGAGTGCCATGATTTTAGATCTGGACCTATTATGTTTCCAAGAATATATGTGTGTTCTTGATCCTATCTTACAAGTCTATAGTCACCTACTATGTGCTATGATCCGGCAACCCCGAAGTGACAATAATCGGGACCACTCCCGGTGATGACCATAGTTTGAGGAGTTCATGTATTCACTATGTGTTAATGTTTTGGTCCGGTACTCTATTAAAAGGAGGCCTTAATATCCCTTAGTTTCCAATAGGACCACGCTGCCACAGGAGGGTTAGACAAAAGATGGCATGCAAGTTCTTTTCCATTAGCATGTATGCCTATATTCGGGATACATGCCTACATTGCATTGATGAACTGGAGCTAGTTCTATGTCACCCTAGGTTATAACTTCTACATGATGAATTGCATCTGACGTAATTTCCGATCACTGATCCAATGCCTACGAGCTTTTCACATATTGATTGTTTCTTATATACTTTTACGTTGCTGATAACCCACAAGTGTAGGGGATTGCAACAATTTTCGAGGGTAAAGTATTAAACCCAAATTTGTTGATTCGAGACAAGGGGAGCCAAAGAATACTCTTAAGTATTAGCAGCTGAGTTGTCAATTCAACCACACCTGGAAACTTAGTATCTGCGGCAAGATAGTTTAGTAGCAAAGTAATATGATAGTGGCGGTAGCAGCAATAAAAGTAAAGATAGTGTTTTTGTAGTTTTTCTGATATAAGCAACGGAAAAGTAAATAGCAACTAGCAATATAGGTAAAGCTCGTAGTCATTGGATCGGTGATGGGAAATTACGTCGGATGCAATTCATCATGTAGAAGTTATAACCTAGGGTGACACAAAACTAGCTCCAGTTCATCAATGCAATGTAGGCATGTATTCCGAATATAGTCATACGTGCTTATGGAAAAGAACTTGCATGACATCTTTTGTCCTACCCTCCCGTGGCAGCGGGGTCCTATTGGAAACTAAGGGATATTAAGGCCTCCTTTAAATAGAGTACCGGACCAAAGCATTAACACATAGTGAATACATGAACTCCTCAAACTATGGTCATCACCGGGAGTCGTCCCGATTATTGTCACTTCGGGGTTGCCGGATCATAACACATAGTAGGTGACTATAGACTTGCAAGATAGGATCAAGAACACACATATATTCATGAAAACATAATAGGTTCAGATTTGAAATCATGGCACTCGGGCCCTAGTGACAAGCATTAAGCATAGCAAAGTCATAGCAACATCAATCTCAGAATATAGTGGATACTAGGGATCAAACCCTAACAAAACTAACTCGATTACATGATAGATCCCATCCAACCCATCACCGTCCAGCAAGCCTACGATGGAATTACTCACAGACGGCGGTGAGCATCATGGAATTGGTGATGGAGGAAGGTTGATGATGACGATGGCGACGATCTCCTCTCTCCGGAGCCCCGAACGGACTCCGGATCAGCCCACCCGAGAGAGATTAGGGCTTGGCGGCGGCTCCGTCTCGTGAAACGCGATAATGCTTTCTTCTTGATTTTTTTCTCCACGAAACGGAATATATAGGACCTGGGGATACGTCGGTGGAGCATCGGGGGCCCTCGAGGCAGGGGGGCGCGCCCCCACCCTCGAGGCAGGGTGTGCCCCCCCGGTGCAGATCTTCTTGCAGATATTTTTTATATTTTCTAAAATAATTCTCCGTTGATTTTCAGGCGATTGCGAGAACTTTTTATTCTGCATAAAAAACAACACCATGGCATTTCTGCTGAAAACAGCGTCAGTCCGGGTTAGTTCCATTGACATCATGCAAGTTAGAGTCCAAAACAAGGGCAAAAGGGTTTGGAAAAGTAGATACATTGGAGACGTATCAACTCCCCCAAGCTTAAACCTTTGCTTGTTCTCAAGCAATTCAGTTGATAAACTGAAAGTGATAAAGAAAAACTTTGACAAACTTTGTTTGCTCTTGTTGTTGTAAACATGTAAGCTAGCATTCAAGTTTTCAACAAGATCATGAACTAACCATATTCACAATAACTTTTAGGTCTCAAGACTACTCACATCAATGGCATAATCAACTAGCGAGCAATAATAATAAACCTCGGATGACAACACTTTTCAAAACAATCATCATATGATATAACAGGATGGTATCTCGCTAGCCCTTTCTGAGATCGCAAAACATAAATGCAGAGCACCTTTAAAGATCAAGGACTGACTAGACATTGTAATTCATGGTAAAAGAGATCCAATCATGATCATACTCAATGCAAATTAATAGTAATACATGCAACGACAGAGGTGCTCTCCTACTGGTACTTTTTGATAAGAGGATGATGACTCTGCATAAAAGTAAATAGATAGGCCCTTCACAGAGGGAAGCAGGGATTTGTAGAGGTGCCAGAGCTCAATTTTTAAATAGAGATTGAATAACGTTTTGAGCGCTATGCTTTCATTGTCAACATAAAAACCAAGAATCTCGATATCTCCCATGCTACGCACATTATAGGTGGTTCCCAAACATAATGGTAAAGTTTATACTCCCCCAACCACCAACAAGCACACTCCACGGTCAGCCGAATCTACGGGTTACCGTCCAAACAAGCAACAGCCCTGGGGGAGTTTTGTTTAATTATTATGATTTTGAGCATGGGACTGGGCATCCCGGTTACCAGCCATTTTCTCGTGAATGATGAGCGAAGTCCACTCATCGTGAGAATAACCCACCTAGCATGGAAGATATAGACAGCCCTAGTTGATACATGAGCTGTTCGAGCATACAAAACAGAATTTCATTTGAAGGTTTAGAGTTTGGCACATACAAATTTACTTGGAACGGCAGGTAAATACCGCATATAGGAAGGTATGGTGGAGTCATGTGGAATAACTTTGGGGTTTATGGAAGTGGATGCACAAGCAGTATTCCCGCTTAGTACAGGTGAAGGCTAGAAGGAGACTGGGAAGCGACCAGCTAGAGAGCAACAACGGTCATGGACATGCATTAAAATTAATCAACAATGAATGCAAGCATGAGTAGGATATAAATCACCATGAACATAAATATCGTGAAGGCTATGTTGATTTGTTTCAACTACATGCGTGAACATGTGCCAAGTCAAGTCACTTAAATTGTTCAGAGGAGGATACCACCCATCATACCACATCACAACCATTTTAATATCATGTGGGCACGCAAGATAGACCATTATAGACTCTCAGCTAATTAAGCATGGCATAAGCAGCTATGATCTCTAATTGTCATTGCAAACATGTTTCATTCATAACAAGCTGAATCCAAAACGACGAGCAATCATATTTACAAAAACAAAAGAGGTCGAGTTCGTACCAGCTTTTCTCATCTCAATTAGTTCATCATATATCATCCTTATTGCCTTTCACTCGCACGACTGAACGGTGTGGAAAATAATAATAGTGCACGTGCATTGGACTAAGCTGAAATCTGCAGGCATTTAATACAAGAGAGAAGACAAGGTAATATGGCTCAACATTAAATCAACAACAAAGCATATGAGAGCCAACACGCATTTTAATCATGGTCTTCTACTCTTAACCCCTAAAGAAAAAGAAAAGAACTATTTACACGGGAAATCTCCCAACAAGCAAAAGAAGAACATGAAATCTGTTTGGGTTTTCATTTTTAGTTACTACTACAAGCAAAGAAAGTAAGCTAGCTAGAAGCTACAACTAATATATTTTTTGTTTTCTCGGTTTTTTCTAGCACACAAGAAAAAGACTAAGAAAAAGAAATTTAAACTAAGCATGGATGGTACAGTGAAAGAGTGTGAGCACCGACAACTAGAATAGGTGTGTGAACATGAATGTAAAGTCGGTGAGAAATACGTACTCCCCGAAGCTTAGGCTTTTGGCCTAAGTTGGTCTATGGCCAGTACTGGCCAGACGGATATCCAAAGTTGTAGTTGGGGTCGTACTGAGATGCAACAGATGATGCCTGCTGAGCTGCAGCTCGAAGACGGGCTTCCTCTATCATGTTATAATGGGCATTTGCCTCCTCCATAGTTATAGTGTATCTTCCTTTTTCCTGAAAGTTAAACAAAGTAGGGGCAGGAAGAACAATAGGGATGGCATGCTGCCGGTTAAAGATTAGTCAATATTTGAGAATTTGATTATCCCACTCCATAAACCGGTGACTAGCCATAGCATTACAGTCTAAATAGGCAGCAGGTAAAGGTTCATCATAAGGGTGCACAGACACACCAAGATAGCGGGCTATGTGAGTAGAATAGATCCCACCAAATAAATCTCCATACAAACCATTATGGTGTAGTCTACGTGCAACAATTGCTCGTAAATTATATTGCCTATCACCTAGTACATCACTCCTGAGAATGCTAAGATCAGGGACACACATGTGACAGGCTTCATCTTTACCATTTATGCATCTACCAATAACGAGAGCAAAGTAATGAATGGCAGGAAAATGTATGCTCCCCGTGGTGGCTTGTGTGATGTCCCTGGATTCTCCCACTGTAATACTAGCAAGGAATTCTCTAAATTCAGATTTACGAGGATCACTCATACTGCCCCACTGTGGGAGCTTGCAGGCTACATTAAAATCCTCTAAGTCCATGGTATAAGATTTATCATAAAGATCAAACAGGACAGTGTGAGAATTACGTGAATATGAAAATTTAAACATTCTCACAAAGCTATCAGTTAAGCCACGGTATTTGAGGCACTTATCTTGCATGAAGTCCTCGAGGTCAGCGTTACGCACATATGCGTAAAATTCATCTTTGATGCCCACTTGACTCATAAATTCATCTGACGGCCATTCACAAGGCCGCACATCAGCATCCCTCGGTGGTTCATCGCCCGGCTCACGGAACGCGAGCCTCGGTTCTTGCTTCCTTGAAGGACCACCTTGGAAGTTTCTCCTAGACATTTTTCTGAATTTTTTCTGAAATTTTTAGTAACTCACAATAAAGGTTAACCAAACTCAACAAGATCGATAGCAACAACTCCTATAAGTGCCTAGAAGCTATATCATGCATTAGAACTACTTGGGACCAAGAAAATTTGACATGCAAGCTCAAGAACAAGGTCACCACAGCAGCAAAAATTTGCAACAAATAAAGCACTAGAACAAAAACTAATTGGACCAATGGAGGAGTCACATACCAAGGAACAATCTCCCCAAACAGTTTGGTGAATGGTGCTTTGAGCAAGGAGATCGAAAATGGCAGCAAAATGAGCTAGAACTCGGGTTTGAGCTGGTTGGGGATTTTTTTGTGAGGAAGAAGAAGAGCATGGGTGAAAGGATAAGTGGAGGGGGGCCACGTGGGGCCCTCGAGGCAGGGAGGCGCGCCCTGTGAATGGGGGCGTGCCCTGTGCCCTCGAGGCCACGTGCTGGCTCCCCTCGATGTGTGTTCAGTGCCATATTTTCTTAAATATTCTAGAAAAAATCATATTTCATTTTCATGGCATTTGGAGAACTTTTATTTTCGGGATATTTTTTATTGCATGGATAAGTCTAGAAACAGACAGATAAAGCTATTTTTCTTTTATTTAACCTAATTAACAGAAAGTAAAAAGGGGGTACAGAAGGTTTGTGCTATCTAGATTCACCTATCCCATGTTCATCAAAAGGAATTCATTAACAAGGTTGATCAGGTCTTGTTAATAAACTCTTTCCGAGTAACATGAAACCGGAGAATTTTCGAATAACACTATGTTACCTCAATGAGGATATGTATGTCCCCAACAATAAGTATGTCATATGCCTTCTTGATAGTAGGAATAGGAAACTCAAAACCTCCAATAGTAATAGTCGAAGTTTTTCCAATATAATTGATACTATGAACCTGAGGTTGTTTCCTCGAAAAGTGTATTGTATGCTCATTACGATTGACATGAAAAGTGACATTGCCTTTGTTGCAATCAATAACAGCCCCTGCAGTATTCAGAAAAGGTCTTCCAAGAATAATAGACATACTATCATCCTCGGGAATATCAAGTATAACAAAGTCCGTTAGAATAGTAACATTTGCAACCACAACAGGCACATCCTCACAAATACCGACATGTATAGTAGTTGATTTATCAGCCATTTGCAAAGATATTTCGGTTGGTGTCAACTTACTCAAGTCAAGTCTACGATATAAAGAGAGAGGCATAACACTAAGACCAGCTCCAAGATCACACAAAGTAGTTTTAACATAGTTTCTCTTAATAAAGCAAGGTATACTAGGTACTCCTGGATCTCCTAATTTCTTAGGCATTCCACCCTCAAAAGTGTAATTGGCAAGCATGGTGGAGATTTCTACTTCAGGTATCTTTCTTTTGTTGGTAATAATATCTTTCATATACTTGGCATAAGGATTCGTTTTAAGCACATCAGTCAAACGCATACGCAAAAAGATAGGTCTAATCATTTCAGCGAAGCGCTCAAAGTCCTCACCATCTTTTTTCTTGGATGATTTCGGAGGAAAAGGCATGGGTTTCTGCACCCAGGGTTCTCTTTCCCTACCGTGCTTCCTAGCAACAAAGTCTCTCTTATCGTAACGTCGATTCTTTGATTGTGGGTTATCAAGATCAACAGCAGGTTCAATCTCTACATCATTATCATTGCTAGGTTGAGCATCATCATGAACATCATCATTAATATTATCACTAGGTTCATGTTCATTACCAGATTGTGTCTCAGCATCAGAAACAGATATATCATTTGGGTTCTCAGGTGGGTGAGCTACAGGTTCACTAGGAGCATGCAAGGTTCTATCATTTTTCTTTTTCTTCTTCTTAGAAGAACTAGGTGTATCTAAATTAGCTCTCTGAGAATCTTACTCAATTCTCTCATGGTGGCCTTCAGGATACAGAGGTTCCTGAGTCACCTTACCACCTCTAGTAGCAACTCTAACAGCATAGTCATTATTCTTACTATTTAATTTATTGAGCAAATCATTCTGAGCTTTAAGTACTTGTTCTACTTGAGTGGTAACCATGGAAGCATGTTTACTAATGAGTTTCAGTTCACCTTTGGCATTGGACAGATAATCACTCAAGCGTTCAATCATATAGGCATTGTGTTGTAGTTGTCTACCAACATAAGCATTGAAGTTTTCTTGTTTCACAATAAAATTGTCAAACTCATCTAAGCATTGGCTAGCAGACTTATAATGAGGAATATCACTTTCATCAAATCTATAAAGAGAATTTACCTTTACTACCTGTGTCGGGTTATCAAGACCATGTATTTCTTCTATAGGCGGTAAATTCTTAACATCTTCAACTTTAATACCTTTTTCTTTCATGGATTTCTTTGCCTCTTGCATATCTTCAGGACTGAGAAATAAAGCACCTCTTTTTTTCGGAGTTGGCTTAGGGGCTGGTTCAGGAAGTGTCCAATTATTTTCATTGGCTAGCATATTATTCAATAGTAATTCAGCTTGTTCAACTATTCTTTCCCTGAAAACACAACCAGCACAACTATCCAGGTGGTCTCTGGAAGCATCAGTTAGTCCATTATAAAAGACATCAAGTATATCATGCATCTCAAGAGGATGATCAGGCAAAGCATTAAGTAACTCGAGAAGCCCCCCCCCCCCAAGCTTGTGGGAGACTCTCTTCTTCAGTTTGAGCAAAGTTATTATTTCCCGTAAGGCAGCTTGTTTCTTATGAGCGGGAAAATATTTAGCAGAGAAGTAGTACATTATATCCCGGGGACTACGCACACAACCAGGATCAAGAGAATTAAACCAAGTCTTAGCATCACCCTTTAACGAGAACGAAAATAGCTTAAGGATATAGTAGTAACGAATCTTTTCATCATTGGTAAACAGGGTGGCTATATCATTCAACTTGGTAAGATGTGCCACAACAGTTTCATACTCATAGCCATGGAAAGGATCAGATTCAACCAAAGTAATTAACTCAGGATCAACAGAGAATTCATAATCCTTATCAGTGACACATATAGGTGAAGTAGAAAAAGTAGGGTCATGTTTCATTCTAGCATTCAAGGACTTTTCTTTCAGCTTAGCTAATAACTTCTTAAGATCATATCTATCATTGCAAGCAAGAAAGTCTCTAGCAGTTTCTTCATCCATAACATAACCCTCACGCACAACATGCAATTCATATCTATTGGGAGTAGTTTCATCATCACTTTCATAAATATCATTAACATTTGCACTCTCCCTAACCTTAGCAATTTGTTCATCTATCAAGTCACCTAGTGGCACAATATCAGGCATAGAGGTAGTTTCATCATACATAGCAGAAGTAGCATCATCAAGAACATACGACATATCAGATTCAATAGCAGGAGTAGGTGTCGCAAGTTTACTCATAACAGAAGGAGAATCAAGTGCAGAGCTAGATGGCAGTTCCTTACCTCCCCCCCGTAGTTGAGGGTAAGATCTTGGTTTTTGAGTCCTTCAAATTCTTCATAGTGATAAGCAGATATAAATCCCAAGTGACTTAAAGAATAGAGCTATGCTCCCCGGCAACGGCGCCAGAAAATAGTCTTGATAACCCACATGTGTAGGGGATCGCAACAGTTTTCGAGGGTAAAGTATTAAACCCAAATTTGTTGATTCGACACAAGGGGAGCCAAAGAATACTCTTAAGTATTAGCAGCTAAGTTGTCAATTCTACCACATCTGGAAACTTAGTATCTGCAGCAAGATAGTTTAGTACCAAAGTAATATGATAGTGGCGGTAGCAGCAATAAAAGTAAAGATAGTGTTTTTGTAGTTTTTGTGATATAAGCAACAGAAAAGTAAATAACAACTAGCAATATTGGTAAAGCTCGTAGGCATTGGATCGGTGATGGGAAATTACGTCGGATGCAATTCATCATGTAGAAGTTATAACCTAGGGTGACACAGGACTAGCTCCAGTTCATCAATGCAATGTAGGCATGTATTCCGAATATAGTCATACGTGCTTATGGAAAAGAACTTGCATGACATCTTTTGTCCTACCCTCCCGTGGCAGCGGGGTCCTATTGCAAACTAAGGGATATTAAGGCTTCCTTTTAATAGAGTACCGGACCAAAGCATTAACACATAGTGAATACATGAACTCCTCAAACTATGGTCATCACCGAGAGTGGTCCCGATTATTGTCACTTCGGGGTTGCCGGATCATAACACATAGTAGGTGACTATAGACTTGCAAGATAGGATCAAGAACACACGTATATTCATGAAAACATAATAGGTTCAGATCTGAAATCATGGCACTCGGGCCCTAGTGACAAGCATTAAGCATAGCAAAGTCATAGCAACATCAATCTCAGAACATAGTGGATACTAGGGATCAAACCCTAACAAAACTAACTCGATTACATGATAGATCCCATCCGACCCATCACCGTCCAGCAAGCCTACGATGGAATTACTCACACACGGCGGTGAGCATCATGGAATTGGTGATGGAGAAAGGTTGATGATGACAATGGCGACGATCTCCTCTCTCCGGAGCCCCGAACGGACTCCAGATCAGCCCTCCTGAGAGAGATTAGGGCTTGGCGGCGGCTCCGTCTCGTGAAACGCGATAATTCGTTCTTCTTGATTTTTTTCTCCACGAAACGGAATATATAGGACCTGGGGATACGTCGGTGGAGCATCAGGGGGCCCTCGAGGCAAGGGGGCGCGCCCCCCACCCTCGAGGACAGGGTGTGGGCCCCCCGGTGCAGATCTTCTTGCAAATATTTTTTATATTTTTTGAAATAATTCTCCGTTGATTTTCAGGCGATTCCGAGAACTTTTTATTCTGCACAAAAAACAACACCATGGCAGTTCTGCTGAAAACAGCGTCAGTCCGGGTTAGTTCCATTCAAATCATGCAAGTTAGAGTTCAAAACAAGGGCAAAAGGGTTTGGAAAAGTAGATAAGTTGGAGACGTATCAACTCCCCCAAGCTTAAACCTTTGCTTGTTTGATTAGAAATAGATTATTTTTTTGGGGTCAAGAATGGATCCAAATTCTCTATTTTGTTTGATTAGAAATAGATTATTTTTTTGTGAACTCAATTGTGATGCTATAGCTACTCCATCTGTTCCTGAATATAAGTCTTTGCAGAGATTTCAATATGAACCACATACGGAGTAAAATAAGCGAATCTACACTCTAAACTACATCTATATACATCGTATATTGTCTATATTGAAATCTCTAGAAAGACTTATATTTAGGAACGGATGGAGTAAAAAAAGGATCAATGGAAATTCTCACGAAAAGAAAAAAAATCTGGAGATTATTGTGGTTGAATTATATTTTTTTTTACATCAAAATACAAATGCTGAATCCCATCCAACCTCATGTTAATTAGCAGGACGAGGAGAAAATTTATGTCAGCTT
>LR738713.1:721329613-721419754 GCA_902687465.1 Secale cereale | reverse complement strand
AGCATGACCATGACTGAACTCGTGACTGACCCAGTCAGTTACTCACGTCCTCGTGCGTGGATAAGCATAGGCCATGGGAGTGTACGTACGTGCGTACTATTCGAATACACCTATGACGCCGGACGCCCAGTAAAATGCTCGCGTTGATTGCTTCCTTTTTGACGTTGCCATGCAGACGTGCACCTCGTGCCCAGTTCGACGTCAGTCGTCAGGTTCCCTGGTCCAAACACTCTCAGATAGAACTCCAGCCAGTCACCCAAAAACCCATTCTACCAAAATTTAGCTCATTTTCTTTGTGAGAATACGACATTCTCATATTAATGAGTGGAAATACAAGTTGCTGAGACTGGGACGGAATTGAAGTGTGAGAGTGTGCGTGACTTGAATCCTGAAAACGAGTCATTTGACAAATTCCCAGCCGGGGTATAATGATCGAAAAAGAGCCAGAGATAGAAGTTTCTGAGTCACATTGGCATAAGCTCATACTCCATTCGTCCGAAAATATTTGTCATCAAAATGAACAAAAAGTGATGTATTTAGAACTAATATACATCTAGATACATTTCCTTTTATTCATTTTGATGACAAGTATTTCCGGACGGAGGGAGTACATGGTATATATCAACCTATTTTAACACATTGTGGGAGGAAAAAGGGCAATACACGAGGCATGCCTTCAGTCAAAAGTTCTCGATCTATGTGTTTGTGCTATGGAAAATGATTAAAAACAGCTGGTTGATTTCTCCTTTGCAATGTTTGTGTGCGGCGCGCCGGCCGAACTTTCGGCCGGACGCGTCCACGCGCGCAGCGCTCTAGCCTTTCGGTTTACAACACATAAGGACAGTGGACCCACACACGTGCGAATAAAATCCCGTTACTTATCTCTTTCTCATTCTTTCTCCTCCGCCCCTTTCTTTCACCTCCAGCCGCCGCGACTCTGCTCCTCCACAGCCTCCTCCCGCAGCTGGCAACTCCCAAAAGTTCTCATCGGCGGGGACGTGCGGGAGAGCGTCGATGATGGAGACGACCTTTTTTGCTCCTCCACTCCCTCTCGTTGCTTCCTGCGCACACACCGCTGTGAAGTCGACGCCTGGTGACCGCGCAGCCGCGAGGACGGCGAGCATGGTGACCGCGCAGCTACAAGGATGGCGAGCATGGTGACCGCGAGCTGCGAGAACAGCAGCCCTGTTTCAGAGCAACACTGCGTCCGTCGCGGTTTTTGTTACATGCCACAACCGTGTCACGATTTGCTACAACCGGCATACCACTCAGCTACAACCGGCGTCACGTTTTGCTACATGCTACAACGATGTCACGATTTTTGCTACAACCGTCAACGAAAAAGCTACCTCCGGCAACGTGATTTGCTGCAACGGCGACGACAAAGTTTTGTGGTGGCAACGAAGGTGCTGCGATTTTTGCTGCAACCAGAAACAGGAAAAGCTACCACCGCCGGTCATTTTTGCTACAACCGGCAATGAAAAAGCTATCATGGGCAACATGATTGGCTACAATGGCCACGATGATGTGGTGGCGATGGCGGCGCTCTGATTTATGATGCTATCGACAGCTGAAAAAGCTACAACCGGTGTCATGTCTTGTTACTCCCGGAAAAAGCCGACGAAGTTTGAAGCAAATCATCATTGCCGCCAGTCCGGCGGCGCTCTGATTTATGCTGCTACCGACAGCTGAAAAAGCTACAACCGGTGTCATGTCTTGTTACTCCCGGAAAAAGCCGACGAAGTTTGAAGCAAATCATCGTTGCCGCCATGACTGTCGGCATGAATGGTTGTAGCAATTCATGTCACCGGTCGTAGCAAAAATGATCGATGGTGGAAGCAAAATTTTATCTGCAAGTGGATGATGGAGAAAGGGATGGTTGGGCGTGGCCATGGTGACAGCGCTGCGGTGAGTGGTGGCGGCGGAGCTACAACCTGAGCCACACCCGTCGCTACTGAGAGCTGCAACCGTAGGTGCATCTGTTTCATGGGTCGAGGTGGCGACGAGGACGGCCGGCGATGATGGGGACCGACGACGAGGACGGTGGGCGGGGGTGGGGACCAGCTACGAGGACGGTGGGCGGGGGTGGGAGGCCGGCGAAGAGGCCGGCGGGAAGTGGTGGGGACCGCACATCGAGCGGGAGATGTGATTCCAGCGAGAGGAAGAAGAAGCTGCAGGGCAGACTACTTTTTTCGCCAGATCCAATGGCCCATGGGACTCAAATCCAGCGGCTCTGACACGACCGGCCGAACTATTTGGCCGGCGCACCGGCGCCTAGCATCGCCCTAAGGTAAACGTTTGTAATCGGACGACCGGCCGAACACTCCGCTGGTCGTACCGATTCGCTTGCTCCCACAGCTTCCGTGTACTCAGCCATGTGTGCAACGAGGACCACCCACCGCTTATATCTGCTTTGGTTCTTATCTTCTCACGGGTTTCCAGTCGCATCCATTTCGGGTTTGAGCCATTGCCTCTCATCTCTTTATCCTGCATTTTCTACCTCAAGATTCCATACTCTACTCTTGGGCAGGAGTCCCTCAACGTCGACGTGTCCTCAATGTCACGTTCCTCTCTTGTAGTGCCGCGGACTAATCAAGCTACATGAGATTGATGGGACAACTGGGAGTCCGTGCTGCACGCCATGACCTCCAGCAGCCGTGTTGTGACGAGCTTCTCCGATGTCGAACGACAGTGTCGACCAAAGCTGCAACCGGCTGCGTCCGGTGTTGGAGCTGCTGAGCTTGGGTGCTGCTACCTGTTGCGCCAGGTTTTGGAACTGGCGAGCTTCTGCTGCTACCTGTTACGTCGGGTTCTGGAACTGGCGAGCTTCGGCACTACAGCCGGCGATCACCGGTGTTGCTATCGGATGCGTCGGTTGCCGGAACTAACGTCGACCTTGCTACAACCGACAACGACAATTGCTACAAACATTCATGGCTATGCTAGAATCCGCGATGGTAGAGATAACAATTTTGATGCAACCGGCGATCACCGGTGTTGCTATCGGATGCGTCGGTTGCCGGAACTAACGTCGACCTTGCTACAACTGGCAGCGACAATTGCTACAAACATTCATGGCTATGCTAGAATCCTCTACGGAAGAGATAACGATTTTGATGCAACTGTCGTCGTAATTTGTGACAACCGACAATGACAATTGCTACAATCATACATGTTAATGCTGCAATCGGCGACAACGATAACAATTTGCTACAACCATTGTCGGACTTTGCTACAGCCAGCGACGACATTTGCTACAACCATTTTCATGGTGAGTGATGTGACCCGTGACGGCGGCGACGATCATTTTTGTTGCAACCATCGTCCGATCTTGCTACAACCGGCGACCGCATTTGCTACAACCATTTCATGATAATGATGCGACCCACGACAGCGGCAACAATCATTTTGCTACAACCATCGTCTGATCTTGCTACAACCGGTGACAACATTTGCTACAACCATTTCATGGCCAGTGATGCGACCCAGGACGGCATCGACGATCATTTTGCTTCAACCGGCGTCATGATTTGCTGTAATCGGTGACGGCATTTTGCTACAACCATTTCATGGCGAACAAAACGACATGCGACGGCAGCGATGATCATTTTTGTTCCAACCGTCGTCGACACTTTGTTATTACCGGTGACGTCTACTGCTACAAGCCTATAACCATTCATAATGATCATGGAAATCGAGAAACAATGTGAACCGTCGACCGTCGTCGATAGTTTGACAATTTTTTGTGCTTGAACCGACCATATTTTTTACCCGGACTGAAAACATATTTGTTGGCGACCGGGCGACGTCAAATTTTGTTGTTGCCGAAATCAGGCGGATGATGGCCAGCTGCGACCGCCAAGAAAATTTGCTGACACCAGGGCAAACCATGTTATGACGAGCTTTTTGCGCAAGGTAACGGCAGCGAGTTCTGACAGTGATGCATGACGGCTACTACGAGCTGCGACGGTGGACGGGGCATTCACGGGAGTTGGGCACCGCGAGTCGACGAGCAAAGCATCGTCGCATGGCGCCGGCAACACGTTTCATGCACGTGCTGCCGAAAGACAGAGTGCTTGCGAGGCGACAACAACGAGTTTCCACTGCACAAACCGCGACGGTGGATAGAAAATTCACGGAATCTAGGCACCGAGAGTCAACGAGGAAAGCTGCAACGCATGGCAATGACAGTCGATAGCCTGTTCAGACTTTGCGTGCGTTATTCGGTTCAGTTTTGCAAGACTCCACGACTGAAAGGAGTGAGATCCAACGTTAACTGATGGACTAATCCAACGGACGCGGGGGAGCCGACGCAGCGACTCGGCCGGTCGACCGGCGCTGAGTAGCGCCCTTTGCGTAAACCCCCTCGTGCTCCAACCATGTGTTCCTCTGTGCACCCACACACCGCTCACCTCTTCCCATCTTATCTCTTTCCACAACCAGGTCTCTCCTGCATCTCATTCTTTCCACTGACGATGCATCCCCATTACCGCTGCAATCCGCCGTCGCCTTGCATCCCAACACCCATCACCGTCGACGATACATCGCAGCACCCCGGCATAGCTGATGTCGCTACACCGCACACATCCCGTGCCGTGCTACCTCTTGAGCATGCGTTGGTTTTCCCTTGAAGAGGAAAGGGTGATGCAGCAAAGTAGCGTAAGTATTTCCCTTAGATTTTGAGAACCAAGGTATCAATCCAGTAGGATACTATACGCAAGTCCCTCGCACCTGCACAAACAAATAAGAACCTTGCAACCAACGGGATAAAGGGGTTGTCAATCCCTTCATGGCCACTTGCAAAAGTGAGATCTGATAGCGATAATAAGATAAATATTTTTGGTATTTTTGTTGTATAGATTGAAAAGTAAAGATTGCAAAATAAAAGATAGCTAGTTGACTGAAGATTAATATGATGGAAGATAGACCCAGGGGCCATAGGTTTCACTAGTGACTTCTCTCAAGATAGTATATTCTACGGTGGATGAACAAATTAATGTCGAACAATTGATAGAAAAGCACATAGTTATGAGAATATCTAGGCATGATCATGTATATAGGCATCACATCCGTGACAAGTAGACCGAAACGATTCTGCATCTACTACTATTACTCCACACATCGACCGCTATCCAGGATGCATCTAGAGTATTAAGTTCATAAGAACAGAGTAACACCTTAAGCAAGATGACATGATGTAGAGGGATAACTCATGCAATATGATATAAACCCCATCTTTTTTATCCTCGATGGCTACAATACAATACGTGCCTTGCTGCCCCTGCTGTCACTGGGAAAGGACACCGCAAGATTGAACCCACAACGAAGCACTTCTCCCATCGCAAGAAAGATCAATCTAGTAGGCCAAACCAAACTGCTAATTCGAAGAGACTTGCAAAGATATTGTAATCATGCATATAAGAATTCAGAGAAGAACCAAATATTGTTCATAGATAATCTTGATCATAAACCCACAATTCATCGGATCTCGACAAACACACCGTGAAAAGTATTACATCGAATAGATCTACAAGAAGATCGAGGAGAACTTTGTATTGAGATCCAAAGAGAGAGAAGAATCCATCTAGCTAATAGCTATGGACCCGAAGGTCTGTGGTAAACTACTCACAACTCATCGGAGAGGCTATGGTGTTGATGTAGAAGCCCTCCGTGATCGATTCCCCCTCCGGTGGAGCTCCGGAATAGGCCCCAAGATGGGATCTCACGGGTACAGAAGGTTGCGGCAGTGGAAATAGGGTTTCGTGGTGCTCTCGGATGTTTTCAGGGTATATGAGTATATATAGGAGGAAGAGGTGCGTCGGTGGAGCTACGAGGGGCCCACGAGGGTGGGGCGCGCCTTCCTGCCTCGTGGCCGCCTCGTGGCTTCCCTGGTGTCTACTCCAAGTCTTCTGGATTGCGTTTGTTCCAAAAACAATCCTCCCCAAGGTTTCATTCTGTTTGGACTCCGTTTGATATTCCTTTTCTGCGAAACACTAAAATAGACAAAAAACAGCAATTTGCACTGGGCCTTGGGTTAGTAGGTTAGTCCCAAAAATAATATAAAATTGCATAATAAAGCCCATTAAACATCCAAAACAGATAATATAATAGCATGGAACAATAAAAATTATAGATACGTTGGAGACGTATCAAACATCCCCAAGATTAATTCATGCTCGTCCTCGAGTAGGTAAATGATAAAAACAGAATTTTTGATGTGGAATGCTACCTAACATAATTCTCAATGTGATTTTCTTTATTGTAGCATGAATGTTCAGATCCGAAAGATTCAAGACAAAAGTTTAATATTGACATAAGAATAATAATACTTCAAGCATACTAACAAAGCAATTATGTCTTATCAAAATAACATGGCCAAAGAAAGTTATCCCTACAATATCATATAGTCTGGCTATGCTCTATCTTCATCACACAAAATATTTAAATCATGCACAACCCCGGTTTCAGCCAAGCAATTGTTTCATACTTAATTTTTTTTCAAACTTTTCAACTTTCACGCAATACATGAGCGTGAGCCATGGATATAGCACTATAGGTGGAATAGAATGGTGGTTGTGGAGAAGACAAAAAGGAGGAAGATAGTCTCACATCAACTAGGCGTATCAATGGGCTATGGAGATGCCATCAATAGATATCAATGTGAGTGAGTAGGGATTGCCATGCAACTGATGCACTAGAGCTATAAGTGTATGAAAGCTCTATTAAGGAAACTAAGTGGGTGTGCATCCAACTCGCTTGCTCACGAAGACCTAGGGCATTTTGAGGAAGCCCATCATTGGAATATACAAGCCAAGTTCTATAATGAAAATTAACACTAGTATATAAAGATGACAAAACAAAAGACTCTCTATCATGAAGATCATGGTGCTACTTTTAAAGGACAAGTATGGAAAAAGGATAGTAACATTCCCCCTTCTCTTTTTTCACTACAAGAAATATGTCAACTTGTGACCACCACTATTGGTCACTGAATGGTCACAAATTTCCATTTGTGACCTTTTTGTGACCAAAAACATAAGGTCAAAAGCTGGCCGTCATAAACTGACTATAGCGACCTTCTCTGTGAGAAGGTCATAGACGTTTATGACCAAAATATGCCTACTGTCGTGTTTTGGTCACTAGCAGCCTCCCCACACCACGTAGGCATCCAGCGTGGCAAGCTAATGTGGCACAAGATTTAGCCCGGTCCAATTCGGTGTTTATATGGGCCGAGCCCATTAATTCAGCCCATCTATGATTTTTTTTCCTATCAATTATGATCACCTACATGGGCCTAGCCCAACAATTCGGCCTTTTTATTTTCTGGGTCATAGCCTTTTAGTCTATTGATTTTCTATTTTCAACCATTATATATTCAAGCTAGTCCCACTTGTCATGTTCATCTCTCACATTGGTCCCACATGTCAGAAATGTACAAATTTGACAAATTATTTTCATAAGTGGCCCCACTGGTCAGGTTTCCATTTCACAAGTTTTCAAATCGCATACATAATCAATACTTCAAATAAAACAAAGAACACATAAAATTCATCAAATATACCACTAAATAAATTTATTACAATCTTTACAACACAGATATTCTACAATATGCTACTCTTTACTGAGTTGGACTTCACGGCTCCACACTTGGCTTCACACTTCATGGCTTCACACTTCACACTTGAGCTTCTGTAAAAGAGTGTCGGGGAAACTGATCGCCCACGAACACCTATGGGACCGGAGCCCCTTCTCGGTACGGCGGGGGCCGGAGGATGCACGAAGAGCGGATCGAGGCGCACACACGAGCAGTTTACCCAGGTTCGGGCCGCACAGATGCGTAAAACCCTACTCCTGCTTTGGTTTGTTATTGAGTTCTTGGCTCGGGAGCGAGGAGAGCTATAGTATGCTCTAACCGCTGGCAAGACTGAGAGTGAGAGTGATCGATGTTCCGAACCCCTTTCTACGTTGCGCATGGGCCTCCTTTTATAGGTCAAAGGGGTCACCGACAGGTGGCAACACAGATGGGGGTAAAAGTGTAAAATGGGTGGTAGTTGGAACAGTGTATGCATAGTGCTCTATACCTAACTCTGACGGCAGGGGACAAGGGCATTGAATGCCCGTCGTCGTCGCCCCAAACAGTGCAAAAAGTGACCGTCATGGCGCCACCGTCCGCCACGACGGCAGCCACGTCATCGCCGCTTGCCACCGTGTTCCCCTGGCTGCACAGCCTTCCGCCACGTGCGCCTGGAAGGGCCCCAAGGCGACACGTGGGTGGATGCGCTGGAGCGCGGGTACTGAGTGGAAGCTTGCCGTGGCAAGCGCCTTGCCGCGGTCGCTATCTTGTCGCGCCCGGGAGCTTGTCGCTCACCGGGTCTTGCCGGGACGCGTGGCGCGTCGCGGCAAGCTTCTTGATATGCCTTGGATGGCCTTCCCGGCAAGCTCCTCTTCCCGGGGCCTTGTGTCTTGAATGGTTTTTGTGCCTTGAGTGGCCTTCCCGGCAAGCTCCTCTTGCCGGGGCCTTGTCTCTTTGACTCAAATACTTTGTTCTTGAATGGCTCCAAAGGAACCAAAAGGGGATCTTGGCGGTCGCCTGGCAAGCCTTGCCGCGGGACGCTGCAATTGCCCGTGCACAAGTTCGGGATACTAAGGTATCCCTACTTTAGTACACCGACAGGAGCCCCCGGGCCTGGGCCAGACACGGTGCCGAGCGCTGTTGGGCCAGGCCCAATACAGTGCACGGGCACGCGCGGCCTGCGGCACGCCGTATCCCACTCCGTATCCACCGCGCCCTCCCTTAACGACACGCGTTTAATGCGGCGTCGTGGGGGAGATCGTGGCCTGATTCTTTAATGGGAAATGCGGAACGTCCCCCTTCCTCCCCTTAAAAGCAGGGGAAACAGGGGCAGTTCCTTCCATTCGCCCGTTGCTTCTTCGTCCCTCAGAAACCCCCGCCGCTCCCCTCCTCCCCGAAGGTCGAAAGAGAGCAGCGCTCCTCCCCCTCCGCCGCCACTAGCATCACCAGCGCCGTCGACCTCCCCCACCGTCCCCGCCATGGCTCCGAAAGGCGAGAAGGGGAAGGCCGCGCAGTCCGCCGAGGCGCTGCGGCTAGCAGCAATGCGGAAGAAGATGGCGGTCTTCCCGCCAAAGCTTGACGCGGAGGAGTTGAAGGATACCTTCTACCTTTTCTGGTCGAGGGAGACGAAGGCGCATCCGCGTACCAAGGTACTCCCCGCCATAGCGTGCGAGATGTTCCCGACCGGCTACGCCTTCTTTGCCCTGTTCTTCTACTGCGGGCTCTACCCGCCGTATTCTGAGTTCTTCTGCGACGTCATGAACACATACGGGCTCCATCTCCTTGACTTCACCCCCAATGCCGTCTTGACCATGGCCGTTTTCGCACATCTGTGCGAAAACTTTGTCGGAGTATACCCCAATGTAGCTCTTTTCCGCCATTACTTCACGCCTCGAGTCGAGGCAGGGTCGCCTTTGTCCGGCGGCGTCTCCTGGATCTCGAGGACGCACAAGAAGGAAGCCTATCTGGAGGGGGAGCTCCGCGGCAAGTGGGACGAGTGGAGAGCCAACTGGTGTTGGATCGTAGAGGATGACCCGCAGCCATTCACTTCCCGGCGCCAGGCCCCAGTAGTACGTGGCAACGACTGGAGCGATTTGGCCCCGGAGGATAGCAGATTGAAGATTGCTACTAACCGGATTCTTCGCCTGAGGCACGCCGTGCTCACCGTAGGCGCAGTTGGAGTAGACTTTCTCCGCCGCCGCATCGCCCCCTTGCAGGAGAGGAAGAGGGCTGCTTGGGAGTTCGAGAATGCGGCAGATATCATGAGGCTGCGCCCAGGCCTCAATTGGAATTTTACTGTCCTGGAGCTCAACGCGATGCTCCAGGCGCTGTTCAAGTATGACTCTGCCCACCCCGAATGGTTCATGTTGCCGCAAGGTGTCGTCCCGCTGTGCAATAGCTCTGCGCTCACCGCCATCCGTGCAGTGATGCCGCTGTGCGATTCCCACGGGATCGACCCCACTTGGCAAGAACCTTCCGACGAAGCTGTGCATACATTTTTCGACAACTTGGTGGAACAGCCAGTCGACTCCGACGAGAAGAGAGGCCTCACCCGCGACACCACCGACCAGGAGATGGCATATATTGCCACCAGACTGGAAGAGGCAGCGGCGGCCAGGGCCGCGGGCGAGTTCGGGTACACTGTGGAGGAGGCGGAGGCAGCGGAGGCGACAAGCCTTGTCGAGGAGGAAGAGCTCCGCAAAGCGGGGAAGCTTGCCGGGAAGATCACCGGGACAAGCGAGCCCACCGAGCAGGGCGCCGAGTCGAGCGGGCCCGCCGAGCAGGGTGCCGGGTCAAGCGAGCCTGCCGAGGACTCGAGCGGCTCGCTAGAGATCGGCTCCTCCTCCTCATCCTCGGGCAGCTCGCCGCCGCCAGCAAGTCCTCCAGCTCCGACAAGGAGGCGTCTTCGGAAGGCCGCGGACGTGACGGGGCGGCAGGCGGGCCAACAGCCACGGCGCCGTGCGGCACGCGCCACCGTGGCAAGCAAGGCCGCCACGGGAGCTCCTCGCGCTTCTGCAACGGCTGGAGGGGGGTCTTCCCGGACTGGCGCCTCTGCTCCTGCCGCCCCTCGCGCTTCGGCGGCAACCGGAGCGGGGTCTTCTCAGACCACCGCCCCTGCTCCCGCCAAGCGGCCAAGGGAGCCTACTCCCCTCCTCGCACCGGGACGCGCGAGCCAGACTTCGATTTCTCTGCGCTCAGCTCCGACGAAGAGGAAGGAGAGTAAATCTTCGCAACTCTTGTACTTCTTTGATTTTCTGTTGTTTCTGTCTTGCATCTCTTTCGCCTAACTCTGAACCTATTCTCTTTTCAGAACTCTGGCTCAAAGGGCGGCGAAGAGGGCCAAGGTCCCGGTGATCGTCATCAAGGACGAGCCCGCCGCATCAGCAGGGGGCGCGCCTGAGACAAGCCTGCCGGACCCGGCAACTGTTCTTCAGAGCAGCCCCCAGCGCAGCCCCCAGCGTAAGTGTAGTTCATCTTCTGCTGTTGGGCGCGCGTGGGCGCTTCTTCCTTTCTGACGTCTTGTTTGTTGATTCGTGCAGGAGCGGACCAGCAGCATCAGGAGCGCCAGGAGAGCGCCCCCGACGTGCCGCACGCCTCGGCCACTCCGCCAAGGGGAGGCTCTCCGGCAAGGGTGAGCACTCCGCCAAGGGCGAGCACCCCGCCAAGGGCGAGCACTCCGCCAAGGGATGGCGCTAGCGGCCCTCCGCCGGCGGGAGCTACGACCACGCCGCCGAGGGGGAGCTCCCCGGCAAGGAACCCCACCGAGGAGGAGGCCCGCGCAGGTAAACCCTTGGACTTTATTCTTTCGATTCTTCTTTTTTGGATATTTGCTTGACTGTTTGTCTTTTTCTTTTCTTTTCCTCCGTCAGACCCGTCCGTAGCCGAGCCAATGGAGACGGAGGTTGTCGCCGACGACGCTGCCGTTGCTGAAGAAACGGTTGGCGCGGATGATCTCGCTGGCGCAGAGGCCGCCAAGGCTGCCGCCGCGGCAGCCGGCGAAGAGGCTGGTGACCGCACTGACGGCACTGGGGCCGCAGGAGCGCCAGGCGCTACACCGGCCGCCGAGCCTTCCGCCGCCGCCGCAGCCCCCAGCTCCGACGAGCCCGAGCCAAGCGCCTATCTGAAGGCCGGCGACGACATCTTCATCCAGCTCCTGTGGGCATCCATGTCTAGGGCGCCAGTCAAGGGAGAGGTCTTCGACGGGGAGGTCCTTGCCTCCGCCGGACTGAAGTTCCTCGACGCGCCGAGCAGCAGCAGTGAACCCGAGGAGGAGTGGCTGTTGCGCAAGCTTCTGTCTTTGTACCGCGCCCGGCAGGCCAAGCTGGAGTCCCGAGAGGCTCTGGCCGCCAAGGCGGGTGCTGACTTGGAGAAGCGTGCAGAAGAGCTCCGAGTCGTCAACCAAGCAGCTCTCCGATCATTGGCGAAGGAGCGGGAGCAGCTTGCCGAGGCGCATCAGGCATTCATTTTGGAGAAGGCTGAAGCGGAGGAGCAGCAGCGGCTTGCCACCGTGGAGTTATCCAGGCGAGAAGGCGAGCCGACGCAGCGGAAGGTCGACCTCGACAGCCACGAGGACGAGCTTGCCGCGCGTGAGCGATCACTTGGCGGAGCTTTGCAGGAGGCAAAGGACGCCGCCGCAGCTGCTGAGACCGCCAAGAGAGAGTTGGAGACAAGGGTGGCGCAGCTGGAGGCCAACTTGAAGACGAGCGGCGAGGAGGTCACCGCACTCAAGCTCGAGAGGGAGAAGGACGCACACAGCCACTCCGAGCTGTAGGTCCGCCTCTCCGAGAAGGGCAAGGAGCTCGCCGTCACCAAGGACTCCATCGCCGATCTGGAGCTGAAGCTGTCCACTCTTACCACGACGCTGGACGGCGCCAGGGAGCGGGAGACGGCCCTGAAGGAGGAGCTCAGGGCCGAGAAGGTGTTGCTGGACAGTGCCGCCATTTCCAAGAACAACTTTAGGCGGACCGTCGAGCTATGGACGGAAGGTCTTGTGAACGCCGCCGCGGACATCGACACGGAGTTGGCGCAGCTGGGGGTGGAGTATCTCGGGTACTCCACCGACGAGAACCTCCACGCCAGCGCCAAGCTCACTCTGTTCTTCAAGGGCGGGGCGACGGCCCTCCAGCAACTCCGGGAGAAGATCCCGAAGCAGCTGGCGGACGAGTCGCGCCGGCTCTGCGCGGGGGCCCTCCAAAAGGTGCTGATGAAGGTGGCCTTCCGCAACCCAGGGCTCAACCTCACCAACGTCCTCAGGACCCTGCCGCCCGACGCCGACCAGGAGGCGCTCAAGGCCCTTGTCGCATCCATTGTGGACAAGGTGGGCGGAATCAAGAGGGTTGAAGGCGACCGCGCGGACTAGGCTTCTTTATTTTCTTCTTCCCTTGTCGCTGCCAACCATGTTATGAACAATAGTCTATTAGAATTGCGGCAAGTCACTTTGTAATATAACTTTATCTTAGGTACTATATGCAATGTTATTTCCTTTACTTGACTTTCTTGCTTTGTATGTTTTTACCCTACGCTTTTAGGGAACTTGTCGGCGTAGGCACCCTTGCCGCGAGCGCTGAGTGCGGAACTTCAGCAGCCCGCTGGCGGTGCCGTCGCCGGCAAGAAACCTTGTCGCAACCAGTTGCAGCGCACTTAAGCTGTTGAGCGGGCTCGGAAACAAAGTAAGGGCGCGACACTAGTCGCAGCACACTTAAGCTGTTGAGCAAACTCGAAACAAAATAAGGGCGCAACTGGCTACGAGTTGGTTCCTCCGCGCACAGGTTTTGCATACAAAACGCGGCCGTTCAAGGAGGATAACTTAAAAATTTAAAAATTTGATTGCTCAAACTTTGGCAACTTAGCTTTTGTGTTGTCTGCTTCCCTGCAAGGCGAGACTTTCTTGAACGGCACTTGGTCCATACCACCATCTTCTCCTCTCCCCCCCGGCAAACTTGTGCGCGAGGGAACTTTGCTTTTCCTTAAGAAAAAAGAAAGAAGAGAAAATGCAGATACGGAGCCTTTGGGCTCGTTATTGCTTACCGGTGGTAGGTGCTGCACAAGGCGTCAGATAACTCATGCAAAATATAAGAAGCATGAGAAGCATGAAATGACAAGATGTGCAGGGCACATAAACTTTACTGATGCACGGGGTCTGCGCCCGGCTTTGTACAAAGGATTACATGCAACAGCGGCAAGACTTGTACAAAAGGTGGTTGCCGGAACGGATCACGGCAACCGCGCCTTATGGGTAAAACTTACGAAGATGCTCGATGTTCCAGGAGTTGCCCACCGGCAAGCCATCTTCGGTCTCAAGGCGGACAGCGCCGGGCCTAGTGACTCGTTTCACCCGATAAGGGCCTTCCCACTTCGGCGTCAACTTGTTGGAATTCTTGGCGGACTGAACACGCCGAAGAACAAGGTCGCCTTCCTCGAGACTTCTGGCATTGACTTTGCGACTATGGTAGCGACGCAAAGCTTGCTGGTAGCGAGCAGCTCCCACAGCAGCCTGAAGACGGTCCTCCTCAAGGAGCAGCGCGTCGTCTTGTCGCAGCTGCTCTTGCTCGAGCTCATCGTAAGCGAGCACTCGAGGCGACCCGTATACGAGTTCCGTGGGGAGAACTGCTTCTGCTACATAGACAAGAGCAAAGGGTGTCTGTCCAGTGGCTCGATTTGGCGTCGTCCTGATCGACCAAAGAGCCGCCGGCAACTCCTCGATCCAGTTCCTTCCGCACTTGTGCAGCCTATCGAAAGTCCTTGTCTTGAGGCCACACAGCACTTCAGCATTTGCCCTCTCCGCTTGACCGTTGCTTCTCGGGTGAGCGACTGATGGGCCTCGAACCCCTCGTTGGTTACCCCAAGTGGAAGATGTAAGATGCAGTAAGTAGAAGTGTTTTCCCCTAGCAAAGATGCCAAGGATCGAATCCCCAGAGACTCCTAGGTTCAACAAGTAGTTGTCAACTGCTACGACGCCAGATTAGTAGCAATCAACGTGGACCTGCACACAGATACAAATAACTTTGCTCCCAACGAGTACAGAGAGGTTGTCAATCTCTCCGGCCTTGTAGTTCACAAAGGGTTAAAAGCAATATGATAGTAGTGATAGATATTGTTTTGCAATAGTAAGTAAAATAGCGAAAAGTAAATAGTGGATGTGATCAATGATGGTAATATGGACCGGAGTCTCATGATGTTCACTAGTGATGTCTCTCTCCCAAAAGACGATAAAACAGCTATGTGAGGTAAACAAATTACAGCTGGGCAATTGACAGGACCACGAACACAAACCAATGCTAACTACATTGCAAGAAAGGTTGAGGTTCAAAGCATGGGCGGTACGCCAAAGTAAGTAGACCGAAATCCATCAATATCTACTACTAATCATCCACCTTGAGATATCTATCCAGAACATCTCGCTGGTATTAAGTTGCGAGTCCCACCCATAGTGTAAACTCAATGCAACAGACAACTGCATTAAAAGAACTTTGCGTAAAGTAAACAATCCTTGCACCCGCGGGCACAAGCACCGTTGTTTTCCCCCTTGTGGCAACAGCACATCCCCTAGACTCATGTTTCTGTCACTCAAGCTAGTCATCGAGGGGCATGAACCCACAATCGAGCATAACGTTCCCTCTTGGAGTCACTACCTATTACTCGGCCAAAGCAATAAATAACAACGGAGAACATGCAAGAATTACTTATGAACTAAAATATAAAAGAGGTAGATCAAATATATTACTCAAGATCAATCTGAACATAATCTCATAATCCATCGGATCCCAGCAAACTCAACATAGCAACAGCATAAGGATTACATATGTGCCTCGATCATGTAGGGCAGCTCACAAGGACTAATTAGTGAAGCACAAGAACGGGAGGAGAACATCACATAGCTACTGGTCATGGACTCATGGTCCAAGGGAGACTACTCACGAGTCATCCGGGAGGCGTCCATGGTGGTGGAGAAGCTCCCGATGGTGATCCTCCCCTCCGGCAGGGTGCCGGGAAGAGTTCTCCTGGTGCTCCCGATCTTGGAAGCGGCGGCGGCGGTGGAACAGAGATGGGATCGCGAAAAGAAGTCCTGTTTCGAGGGTTTCGGAGAGTCCTTTAAATATATGCCAAAGTAGGGCACCGGGGGGCTCTCGGGGGGCCGAGGCGCCCCCCCGGCGCGGCCCAGGGGGGCGCCCACAGGGCGCCTGGAGCCCCTGTGGCCCCCCTAGGTTGCCCTTCGGACGCAGTGTTGTTTCCGATACGCTGATTTTTTATATATTTTTTCTGGATTTTTCTGGGCAGTTCTCGAAACGTCAAAAACCTGAAATACAAAAACAGCCGAAAACAGAAACTGGCACTGGGGTGCACTGGATTAGTAAGTTAGTCCAAATATGATCAAAAGTGTACGGAAGTGTATGAATATCATAGCAATATCACCCAAAAGTGACATGGAGCAAGCAGAAATTATAGATACGTTTTGGACGTGTTGGGGAACGTAGTATTTTAAAATTTTCCTACGATCACGCAAGATCTATCTACCAGATGCAAAGCAACGAGAGGGAAGAGTGTGTCTACGTACCCTCGTAGACCGGAAGCGGAAGCGTCAAGTGACGCGGTTGATGTAGTCGAACTTCTTCGCGATTCAACCGATCAAGCACCGAACGTACGGCACCTCCGCGTTCAGCACACGTTCAGCTTGATGACGTCCCACGAGCTCTTGATCCAGTTGAGCTTCATGGGAGAGTTTCGTCAGCACGACGGCGTGGTGACGGATATGATGTATTCACCGGCGCAGGGCTTCGCCTAAGCACCGCGACGGTATGACCGAGGTGTGTTTCTGTGGAGGGGGGCACCGCACACGGCTGGAACAATTCAACTTGTGTGTCTTTGGGTGCCCCCTGCCCCCGTATATAAAGGAGCAAGGGGGAAGGCCGGCCGGCCCTTCTATGGTGCGGCTAGGAGTGCAATCCTACTAGGAATAGGATTGCAATCCTATTCCTAGTAGGAACTACCAAAGAAGGAAGAGAGGGAAAGGAAAAGAAGGAGAGGTGGCGCCCCCCAATCCTAGTCCAACTAGGAACCCTAGGTGGGGCACCGGCCAGCCCCTATGGGCTGCCTCTCTCTTTTCCATAAGGCCTACTATGGACCATCCCCCTTCGTAGGGGGTTCCGGTAACCCCCTCCGGCAATCCCGTTAAATCTGAAACTTTTCCGGAACACTTCTGGTGTCCGAATATAGTCGTCCAATATATCAATCTTTATGTCTCGGACATTCCGAGACTCCTCGTCATGTCCGTGATCTCATCCGGGACTCCGAACTACCTTCGGTACATCAAAACTCATAAACTCATAATACCGATCGTCATCAAACGTTAAGCGTGCGGACCCTACGGGTTCGAGAACTATGTAGACATGACCGAGACTCATCTCCGGTCAATAACCAATAGCGGAACCTGGATGTTCATATTGGCTCCTACATATTCTACGAAGATCTTTTATCGGTCAAAAACCGCATAACAATATACGTTGTTCCTTTTGTCATCGGTATGTTACTTGCCCGAGATTCGATCATCGGTATCTCTATACCTAGTTCAATCTCGTTACCGGCAAGTCTCTTTACTCGTTCCGTAACACATCATCTCGTGACTAACTCATTAGTCTTTTGCTTGCAAGGCTTATTGTGATGTGTGTTACCGAGAGGGCCCAGAGATACCTCTCCGACACTCGGAGTGACAAATCCTAATCTTGATCTATGCCAACACCATGAATACTTTCGGAGACACCTGTAGAGCATCTTTATGATCACCCAGTTACGTTGTGACGTTTGATAGCACACAAGGTGTTCCTACGGTATTCGGGAGTTGCATAATCTCATAGTCATAGGAACATGTATAAGTCATGAAGAAAGCAATAGCAGTAAAACTAAACGATCATAGTGCTATGCTAACGGATGGGTCTTGTCCATCACATCATTCTCCTAATAATGTGATCCCGTTGATCAAATGACAACTCATGTCTATGGTTAGGAAACATAACCATCTTTGATCAATGAGCTAGTCTAGTAGAGGCATACTAGGGACACTCTGTTTTGTCTATGTATTCACACATGTATTAAGTTTCCGGTTAATACAATTCTAGCATGAATAATAAACATTTATCATGATATAAGGAAATATAAAATAACAACTTTATTATTGCCTCTAGGGCATATTTCCTTCAAAAGATGCCAAGGATCGAATCCCCAGAGACTCCTAGGTTCAACAAGTAGGTGTCAATTGCTAACGGCGCAATTAGCAATCAACGTGGACCTGCACACAGATACAAATAACTTTGCTCCCAACGAGTACAGAGAGGTTGTCAATCCCTCCGGCCTTGTAGTTCACAAAGGGTTAAAAGCAATGATAGTAGTGATAGATAGTTTTTGCGATAGTAGGTATATAACGAAAAGTAAATAGTGGATGTGATCAATGATGGTAATATGGACCGGAGTCTCATGATGTTCACTAGTGATGTCTCTCTCCCAAAAGACGATAAAACAGCTATGTGAGGTAACAAATTACAGCTGGGCAATTGATAGGACCACGAACGCAAACCAATGCTGACTACATTGCAAGAAAGGTTGAGGTTCAAAGCATGGGCGGTACGCCAAAGTAAGTAGACCGAAATCCATCAATATCTATTACTAATCATCCACCTTGAGATATCTATCCAGAACATCTCGCTGGTATTAAGTTGCGAGTCCCACCCATAGTGTAAACTCAATGCAACAGACAACTGCATTAAAAGAACTTTGCGTAAAGTAAACAATCCTTGCACCCGCGGGCACAAGCACCGTTGTTTTCCCCCTTGTGGCAACAGCACATCCCCTAGACTCATGTTTCTATCACTCAAGCTAGTCATCGAGGGGCATGAACCCACAATCGAGCATAACGTTCCCTCTTGGAGTCACTACCTATTACTTGGCCAAAGCAATAAATAACAACGGAGAACATGCAAGAATTACTTATGAACTAAAATATAAAAGAGGTGAATCAAATATATTACTCAAGATCAATCTGAACATAATCTCATAATCCATCGGATCCCAGCAAACTCAACATAGCAACAGCATAAGGATTACATAGGTGCCTCGATCATGTAGGGCAGCTCACGAGGACTAATTAGTGAAGCACAAGAACGGGAGGAGAACATCACATAGCTACTGGTCATGGACTCATGGTCCAAGGGAGACTACTCACGAGTCATCCGGGAGGCGTCCATGGTGGTGGAGAAGCTCCCGGTGGTGATCCTCCCCTCCGACAGGGTGCCGGGAAGAGTTCTCCTGGTGCTCCCGATCTTGGAAGCGGCGGCGGCGGCGGAACAGAGATGGGATCGCGAAAAGAAGTCCTGTTCTGAGGGTTACGGGGAACCCTTTAAATATATGCCAAAGGAGGGCACCGGGGGAGCCTCGGGGGGCCCAGGCGCCCCCCCGGCGCGGCCCAGGGGGGGCGCGCCCACAGGGCGCCTGGAGCCCCTGTGGCCCCCCCAGGATGCCCTTCGGACGTAGTGTTGTTTCCCGTTCGCTGATTTTTTATATAATTTTTCTGGATTTTTCTGGGCAGTTCTCGAAACGTGAAAACCTGAAATACAAAAACAGCCGAAAACAGAAACTGGCACTGGGGTGCACTGGATTAGTAAGTTAGTCCAAATATGATCAAAAGTGTATGGAAGTGTATGAATATCATAGCAATATCACCCAAAAGTGGCATGGAGCAAGCAGAAATTATAGATACGTTTTGGACGTATCAACATCCCCAAGCTTAATTCCTGCTCGTCCTCGAGTAGGTAAATGATAACAAGAATAATTTCTGTGGTGACATGCTGTTAACCATATAGGACTTTTTCATAGTCATATGACAAAAGCTTACTGAGACAATGATTCTAAAGTAATTAAGTTGTCTCAAGAGAAAATCACAAATGACTGAAAGTTTTACAACATGAAACTGAAACATCAAAGAGATTTGCAATGATCATGATGTGCAAATATGATCAAGTGATATCTAGCTTGCCCCCTTTAGTGATGCAAAACATAAATGCAGGGGCACCTTCAAGGTTTAAGTGATGACTAGATACAATCATTTCAGAATAAACGATATCACAATCATGCAAAAGAAAATGCTACTTTGGGACAATGCACATTACACTCAGAATGACAATCATGCTCTCAGTAGTTGGTGCTTCAACATAAAGGTAAAAGAAATGTTATGTGCTAGAGCTTTTTTATTTTGAAAACATGGAAGCAATTGTGTGAACGGTAGTAGTACTTCATATGTGTCATGCATAAAACATCTTATAAGTTGCAAGCCTCATGCATCGAATACTAATAGTGCTCGCTCCTTGTCCTAATTAGCTCGGATCCCCATGGGTTATCATTGCATTGCATATGTTTTAACCAAGTGTCACAAAGGGGTACCTCTATGCCACCTATACAAAGGTCCAAGGAGATAAATCGCATTTGATTTCTCGTTTTTGATAGATCTCAACTTGAGGACATCCATACCGGGACAACATAGAAAATAGATGATGGACTCCTCTTTAATGCATAAGCATATTCTCATGAGAGATTGAGGATTAAGGTCCAAGCTAAAACTTCCACCATGATGCATGGCTTTGGTTGGCGGCCCAATGTTCTTCTCTAACAATATGCATATTAATTCAACCCACGGTAAATCACCCTTACTTCAGACAAGACGAACATGCATAGCAACTCACATGATATTCAACAAAAGTGTGACAGTTGATGGCGTCCCCAGAAACATGGTTACCGCTCATCAAGCAACTCATAAGAAATAAGATACATAGGCAACATATTCTTTACCACTATAGTTTTTAGGCTACTTTCCCATGAGCTATGTATTGCATGGTTAATTTGCTTAGTGCAGTGTAGGTTAGCTAAAGACTGGGAGCAACCAACTAAGAGAGCAATGACGGTCATAATCATGCAGAGCGACAAAGCAATATTGAATCAGGCATGGTAGTTATATCGCTACTCAGAAACAAAAGATCATCAAGGCTTGACAGACTTTCTTTACAGTCTTGAATATGCGTGAGCATACGCCAAGTCAATCAAAATAAATTCTCGAAGGAAGATATTACTAAACCATACCACATCATAGGCAAACAAACCAAGTTGGTACTCCAATAACACATTGGGAAACCCCCAGCTATTTGAGATTAACCATAAGAAAACCTGAACTACTAAGCACCATCATGCAAGTAGCATCTTTATCATAGACACATTAACCCATGCAACGGAAGCAAACTCTCTTAATAAGGTGAGCATGGTAATTAAAGAGAGTTCAAGCAACCAACTAAATAAAAGCTCTTGAAAAGATAAGCATGAATACTAAGAGCAAAGCACGATAGTAGCTAGTTAAAAGACAAAGAACACACACAACATAGATAGACATGAAAATTCTATGTAATGTTCTAGGTAGAGGTGGAGCGTGTTTCCCTCTCACATAAAGGAATGCTGGGTTCCGACTCGTTATGAAAAACTAAAAAGAAAACTAAAAGCAAGACGCTCCAAGCATAGCACATAACACATGAAGTGATAAAAATATAGCGGAACGAAAGACGAACTGATAATGTTGATGGAGAAGGGGATGCACGAGGGCATCCCCAAGATTAGACGCTTGAGTCTCCTTGAATATTTCTTGGGGGTGCACGGTGGCATCCCCAAGCTTGAGTGCTTGACACTCCTGAATCTTTTTATCATCTTCCCTCGCACACTTGAAAACTCCCTTCATACACAACTCATCATAATCTGATTAGCGAGGTTAGTACCCTTAATAAAATAATTATACCTTGCTGGAAATAAGGATATTCTTGAAGTTCTACTGTTTCTCAAGATTGCCAAAAGGTTTTTGCAAAGAAAAAGCAAGTTCTTAATTTGCAAAGTGAAGGTAAGGCAAAACAGGACAGAATCTGTGAAAAACAGAACAGCAGGCAGTAATTGACCTGTTCGGGATACTTATGCAACTCAAATCAAAAAACTCAGAACTGACGCACGAAATACAATTATATAGAGAACGCTGTCGAAAAAATTCAGACCAAAAAGATGATCTGGTGATTTTATACGAATTTTTCTATCCAAGGACAGAATCTGTTTCCTGGACAGCACCTCACAACTTTTGAACTTTCTAGCAATCAGAGGCTATACTTGGGACAAATATGAAAAGTAAAGATACAATGATGATGCTACAGCAGTAAACAACATCAAGACACAACAAAAGCAAAAATTTTATTCATGTGGGCTGCCTCCCAAAAGCGCTTTCTTTTATGCCTTTAAGCTAGGCATAATGCATAGATCAAGTTTTATCAAGAGTAAAAGAATAGCTAGCCCGTACAACGGACTCAAAAGGTAACTTGACCTTCTTACGAGGGAAGTGTTCCATACCTTTCTTGAGAGGAAACTGAAATTTTATATTACCCTCTTTCATGTCAATGACAGCACCAACGGTGCGCAAAAAGGGACGTCCCAAAATAATTGGACATGAAGGATCACATTCAATATCCATGATAGTGAAATCAACGGGCACATAATTATCATTGACAACAATATGAACATCGTCGATCCTCCCCAAAGGTTTCTTTATGGAAGAATCAACGAGACGAATACCAAAAGAACAAGAATCATAAGGTTTCAATTTAAGCATATCATATATCCTTTTGGGCATAACAGAGGTACTAGCACCAACATCACATAATGCATAACAAGAGAAGTCATTCAAATAAATTTTTATCATAGGGTCCCAACCATCTTATAGCTTTCTAGGTTTGGAGGCTTCTACTCTTAGTTTCTCCTTCCTAGCTTTGATAAGAGCATTAGTGATATGCTCTGTGAAGGCAAGGTTAAGCGTGCTAGTGCGGGGATCTCTAGACATTTTGTGAAGGAAATCAATAACTTCTGTAAGAGTGCAATTATCAAAATCAAGGTCACGAGCATCAAGTAAAGTGGTAGTGGTGTCCTTAAGGTTCACTTGTTTGGTAGTTTCTATAGCATCACCATTAATAGGTCCATTGGGACCAGGAGTACATTGGGTGCTAAGAGTGTGAACATCCTCAATAACTTGGATAGTAGCAACAGTATGGTGGGTAGGAAGGCTCTTAATTCTTTCCTCTTCCTCCCTTAGGGATGCAACCACTTCGGGTTTAGCTGCCATTTGGTTTATCAAAGTAGCTTGTGTGTGGGACATATTGGAAACTTGGGTCTCAGTGATAGTGAGTTTGGTCTGGAGGTTAGAAATCTCAATATTTATGTTCTCTAATCGTCTATTAATGTCTTGCAAGATAGCAGTATGCTCATTTAATTGCCTCGAGAAGGTTTTGTTTGTTCATATTGGTTGTGCATGTAATTCTTAGTGGCCTTCTCTATTTCTAGCAGTTTCTCATAGCCAGGTAAATCTCTATCTTTTTGGAAAGAGTTATTGGTAGTAGGATAAGCATTGTCATACGATCTAGAATTACTACCAAAGTTACTCCTATAAGCATCGGCAATCACTGAATCCAAAGGATCATAACGAGGATCAACAGAAGATTGTTTCGAAAGTAGAGACATGATTAAGTCAGCTTTTTCATTAAGGGAGGAAATCTCCTCGACAGAGTTTACCTTCCTACCTGTTGGAGCGCGTTCGGTGTGCCATTGGGAATAGTTGGTCATCATCTCATCGAGAAGCTTCGTGGCAGCACCAAGTGTAGTTGACATAAAAGTTCCTCCCGCGGCCGAATCTAACAAGTTCCGCGAGGTAAAGTTCAAGCCTGCATAAAAAGTTTGGATAACCATCCAAGTAGTCAAACCGTGAGTAGGGCAGTTCTTGATAAGAGATTTCATACGTTCCCAAGCTTGGGCAACGTGTTCATTATCCAATTGTTTAAAATTCATGATGTTACTTCTAAGTTGGATAATTTTAGCAGGTGGATAGTATTTTCCGATAAAAGCATCTTTGCACTTGTCCCAAGAATCTATGCTATTTCTAGGCAAAGACTGAAACCAAATTTTAGCTCCTCCTCTCAAGGAGAAAGGAAAAAGCTTAAGCTTAACAATATTACCATCTATTTCTTGGTACTTTTGCATATCACAAGGTTCAACAAAGTTGTTCAAGTGTAAAGCAGCATCATCTCCAGCACCGGAGAATTGTTCTCTCATGACTAAGTTAAGTAAAGCAGGTTTAATTTCATATGAAGGTGCTGAAGTGGCAGGTGTAGTGATAGGTGTGCTGATAAAGTCATCGTTGTTGTGACTAGTGAAGTCACACAACTTGGTGTTCTCGGTGGAACCCATAGTAGCAAGCAAGCAAGATAACTATTTTTGTGATTTTCGATAGAAGGAACTAAAGCAAATATGAAAAGTAAACTAACAAGATTAAAAAGCAAAGGTAAAAGATAGCATGCAACTCCCCTATCCTGAAGAGTGGAGTCCCCGGCAACGGCGCCAGAAAATACTCCTTGATGGGCCTCGAACCCCTCGTTGGTTACCCCAAGTGGAAGGTGTAAGATGCAGTAAGTAGAAGCGTTTTCCCCTAGCAAAGATGCCAAGGATCGAATCCCCAGAGACTCCTAGGTTCAACAAGTAGGTGTCAACTGCTATGGCGCCAGATTAGTAGCAATCAACGTGGACCTGCACACAGATACAAATAACTTTGCTCCCAACAAGTACAGAGAGGTTGTCAATCTCTCCGGCCTTGTAGTTCACAAAGGGTTAAAAGCAATATGATAGTAGTGATAGATATTGTTTTGCAATAGTAAATAAAATAGCGAAAAGTAAATAGTGGATGTGATCAATGATGGTAATATGGACCGGAGTCTCATGATGTTCACTAGTGATGTCTTTCTCCCAAAAGACGATAAAACAGCTATGTGAGGTAAACAAATTACAGCTGGGCAATTGACAGGACCACGAACGCAAACCAATGCTGACTACATTGCAAGAAAGGTTGAGGTTCAAAGCATGGGCGGTACGCCAAAGTAAGTAGACCGAAATCCATCAATATCTACTACTAATCATCCACCTTGAGATATCTATCCAGAACATCTCGCTGGTATTAAGTTGCGAGTCCCACCCATAGTGTAAACTCAATGCAACAGACAACTGCATTAAAAGAACTTTGCGTAAAGTAAACAATCCTTGCACCCGCGGGCACAAGCACCGTTGTTTTCCCCCTTGTGGCAACAGCACATCCCCTAGACTCATGTTTCTGTCACTCAAGCTAGTCATCGAGGGGCATGAACCCACAATCGAGCATAACGTTCCCTCTTGGAGTCACTACCTATTACTCGGCCAAAGCAATAAATAACAACGGAGAACATGCAAGAATTACTTATGAACTAAAATATAAAAGAGGTGAATCAAATAGATTACTCAAGATCAATCTGAACATAATCTCATAATCCATCGGATCCCAGCAAACTCAACATAGCAACAGCATAAGGATTACATAGGTGCCTCGATCATGTAGGGCAGCCCATGAGGACTAATTAGTGAAGCACAAGAACGGGAGGAGAACATCACATAGCTACTAGTCATGGACTCATGGTCCAAGGGAGACTACTCACGAGTCATCCGGGAGGCGTCCATGGTGGTGGAGAAGCTCCCGGTGGTGATCCTCCCCTCCGGCAGGGTGCCGGGAAGAGTTCTCCTGGTGCTCCCGATCTTGGAAGCGGCGGCGGCGGCGGAACAGAGATGGGATCGCGAAAAGAAGTCCTGTTCTGAGGGTTACGGGGAACCCTTTAAATATATGCCAAAGTAGGGCACCGGGGGAGCCTCGGGGGGCCCAGGCGCCCCCCCGGCGCGGCCCAGGGGGGGCGCGCCCACAGGGCGCCTGGAGCCCCTGTGGCCCCCCCAGGCTGCCCTTCGGACGCAGTGTTGTTTCCGGTTCGCTGATTTTTTATATAATTTTTCTGGATTTTTCTGGGCAGTTCTCGAAACGTGAAAACCTGAAATACAAAAACAGCCGAAAACAGAAACTGGCACTGGGGTGCACTGGATTAGTAAGTTAGTCCAAATATGATCAAAAGTGTATGGAAGTGTATGAATATCATAGCAATATCACCCAAAAGTGGCATGGAGCAAGCAGAAATTATAGATACGTTTTGGACGTATCAGCGACAGAAGCGAAGCAGACCTTGGCGCCAAGGTCTTGGACATATTGCATGAAGGTGCGACTTGTGAATTGTGTACCGTTGTCGGTGATGATCCTGTTAGGGATCCCGAAACGGCAAACAATCGACCTGAAGAACTTGACTGCTGACTGTGCGGTCACCTTTCTCACTGGTTCTACTTCCGGCCACTTTGTGAACTTGTCGATGGCGACGTACAAGAACTCAAAGCCCCCGGCTGCGCGGGGAAAGGGGCCGAGGATGTCGAGCCCCCAGACCGAAAATGGCCAGGACAAAGGGATCGTCTGGAGAGCTTGAGCTGGCTGATGTATCTGCTTGGAATGGAACTGGCACGCTTCACACTTGGTTACTTGTGCAGTTGCATCCTGGAGGGCTGTTGGCCAAAAGAAACCTTGCCGGAATGCTTTGCCGACAAGTGCTCTTGCGCCAATGTGGTGACCACATATGCCTCCATGTATCTCTGCCAACAGCTTCTGTCCATCTTTCCGGGGAATACACTTCAATTTCACACCGTTGAGTCTCCTTCTGCACAGTGTTCTGTCAACAAACTGGTACATACTTGACTGCCGGGCTACTTTTTCCGCTTCTTCTTGCTCTTCGGGAAGTTCTCCAGTCTGGAGGAAACGGACAATCTGCTGCGCCCATGCTGGAGCTTGTGGCTCGACAACAAGGACTAAAGGCACATCTGTTGCTGCGGGAACGTCCGCTTCTACGACGAGAACTTGTGTCTCAGCCGGAGCGTGACGATCCCCGGCAAGCTTGCTGGAGCAAAACTTGTCGGGAGCTTCCGCTTCAACGAAACAAGTCACGTGACTTGCCGGAGCGGATTGCTCCTCAGCGTTCCTGGCGTTGTTCTTGGGAACCTTCTTGGCGGCGGCTTCGAGAAGCTCTGCCGGAAAATAGTCGCCAATAATCTACTTCCTCTTCTTGTTCTGTCCAGTTGATGGTGTTACGGATGGTTGAGTCAGCTTGAGCACAAAGATTCCTGGTTCCACAGGCAGCTTTAGTGCGGCACACTTTGACAGGCCATCTGCGATGTCGTTCTGAGCTCTTGGAATGTGCTCCATCTGTAGGCCGTCAAAGTGTTCTTCAAGCTTTCTCACTTCGTCAACGTACGCTTCCATCAACGGACTCTGTTAATTCTTGTTCACTTGGCGGACGACCAACTGCGAGTCACCCCTTACAATAAGTTTCTTGATCCCAAGGTCTGCCGCGATCCTGAGGCCGGCAAGCAAACCCTCATACTCCGCAGTATTGTTCGTTGCTTGCTCCTTGGGAAAGTGCATGTGGACCACGTACTTGAGGTGCTCTCCGGTTGGCGCGACAAGCAGCACGCCAGCACCGGCGCCTTGCAGCAAGAAGGCAGCATCAAAGTACATTATCCATTCTTCGCTTGCTTCTTTGACGGGGATGCTCGTCTCTGGGATTTCTTCGTCTGGCGTTGGCGTCCACTCTGCTATGAATTCTGCCAATGCTCTACTTTGGATAGTTGAAGTGCTTTCAAACTTGAGGCCAAAGCTTGACAATTCTAGTGCCCACTCGACGATCCTGCCTGTTGCTTCCAGATTTTGCAGTATCCTCTTCAGCGGAAAGCAAGTGACCACTGTTATCTCATGTGCTTGGAAGTAATGGCGCAGCTTTCTCGAGGCCATGAGAAGGCCGAAAAGCAACTTCTGCACGCCAGAGTACCTTGACCTAGCCCCCTGGAGAAGGGAACTGACAAAGTAGACTGGGCGCTGCACCATCTTCTTCCGTATCTCCTCTTGCATTTGCGCAGTTCCATCCTTGTCGGGACCAGAGCTTGCCGGAGAAGCCCCCTGCTTGTCGCTGGATGTGCTTGCCGCGGTCGCTGGCTCGTCATCTGCCTCCCTCTCCGCTACTAACGCAGCACTAACCACTTGATTGGTTGCCGCTAGGTACAGCAGCAACTTCTCTTGTGGCTTAGGTGCGACAAGTATTGGAGTGGAGGACAGGTACCTCTTCAGGTCTTGCAGCGCTGCTTCCGCTTCCGGAGTCCATTTCATTGGACCTGCCTTTTTCAAAATTTTGAAAAACGGCAGGGCGCGCTCTGCAGACTTAGAGATAAACCTGCTGAGCGCAGCCACGCAGCCGGCAAGTCTTCGTACATCCTTGACGCGCTTCGGTGCTTCGATTTGCTCGATGGCCTTGATCTTGTCGGGATTGGCTTCAATCCCCCTTTGAGACACGAAGAACCCGAGAAGCTTGCCGGAGGGGACTCCAAACATGCACTTCTCGAGGTTGAGCTTGAGTTGGATCTTGCGCAGATTCGCAAAAGTTTCATCTAAATCTTGGATCTGAGTAGTCCCGTCCTTGCTCTTGACCACTATGTCATCCATGTAAGCTTCTACATTTCTGTGTATCTGTGGCTCAAAAGCAGTGTGAACTACTCTCGCGAACGTTGAGCCAGCATTCTTCAATCCAAAGGGCATGCGTATGAAGCAATAAGTGCCACATGGAGTAATGAATGCGGTCTTCTCCTCATCTTCTTCAGCCATGAAGATCTGGTGGTATCCTGAGTATGCATCAAGAAACGAAAGCAACTCACATCGAGCCGTGGAGTCAACAATCTGGTCAATGCGCGGCAAGGGAAATGGTTCTTTCGGACAAGCCTTATTCACATCGGTGAAGTCAATACAAAGCCTCCACTTCCCATTTGCTTTACGCACGACAACAGGATTGGCCAACCACGTGGGATGGAGCACGCCTCTGACTAGGCCTGCTGCTTCCAGCTTCTTGTTCTCTTCCGCGATAAACTCTTGGCGCTCCACAGCTTGCTTTCTAACCTTCTGCTTGACGGGCCGCGCGTGAGGACAAACGGCAAGCTTGTGCTCAATCACTTTCCTGGGAACACCGGGGATGTCAAACGGTTGCCATGCAAACACGTCGACATTTGCCCGCAGGAAAGCAACGAGCGCGCTTTCCTATTTGGGGTCGAGCGCGGCGCTGATGGTGAAAGTACCACCAGTGCCGTCCTCCTTGGCGGACACCTTCTTGGTTGTTGGTGGAGCTGCCATTGTCTTCTTACACTTGCCGGTGGAGCTCGATGGTGCGTCCTCAACGGCAGCGCAGCACTCCGGAGAGGTGCGTTTGCCGGAGTGGGCCCTAGAGCTTTTGCCGGACTTGGTCTTCTTCTTCTCCCCGGGAGCTTCAGCGGCCAGTGTTTTACGATCTGCTGCGGCTGCTGCATCCCGGTAAATCTTGTCGGCGCAGATAAGGGCATCCTTTTTGTCGCCAGGGACAGAGATGATGCTTATCGGGACGGGCATCTTGAGCATGTTATAAGCATAATGAGAGGCTGCCATGAACTTGGCGAGCGCTGGACGGCCAAGTATTCCATTGTAAGGCAATGGAATATCGGCAACATCGAAAGTGATCCTCTCAGTCCTGAAGTTCAGCTCTCTGCCAAATGTCACTGGCAGCGTAATCTTCCCCTTCGGCTTGCTCCTCCCCGGGTTTATTCCTTGGAAAGTGCCGGTCTCTTCGAGTTCGCTGTCGGGGATTTGGAGTTTCCGCACCACAGCGGAGGAGATCAAGTTCAGGCCGGCCCCGCCGTCGACTAGCATCTTGGTGACCTTGAGGTTGCGGATGGTCGGTGAAACCAACATCGGCAAGCACCCGACCGCGGTTGTGCGATCAGGGTGGTCCTCAATATCGAAGATGATAGGCGTGCTGGACCACTTCAGAAGTTTGCGCGACTCGACGGGCGGTTCTGCCGCATTAACTTCCCGCACCCATTGTTTGAGTTGGCGGTGGGAAGCATGCAGAGAAGCACCACCGTCAACGCACAGAACCTCTGTAGCCTTCTGGAACTCCTGCTCGCGGTTCTCTCCATCTTCCATATCTTCATCGTCGTCTTCGTCTTCGTCCTTGTCGCGGCGACGGGGAGGTCTATCTCCTTGCCGCTGCTTGGCCTTGCCGCGGCGTCCTCCCCGGCCGTTGAATGGCCGCTTCTTGCCGGATCCCCCATCACCTCCTTGGGCCTTCTCCTTGTCGCGTCGCTCGTACTCAGCTTTCTGCTGCTCGACGAGCTGTTCGACCCTCTTGCAGTTCTGGAGGTCATGGCCCTTGGTGCGGTGGATCTTGCAGTACGAGCTGTTCGACGAGCTTTCTGCTACCAACTTGGGCTTTCTTGGCGCCGGCCTCCTTGCCGGACTGCTCAACGACTAGCACTTCCTTGTTCTTCTTCTTTCTGTTGTTCCGCCACTGGTTCTTCTTTGCCGGGGCGGCGTCTTCGCTGTCTGATCCCCCTGCTCCTGTATCCTCTCCGGGGAGTTTCCTCCCCTCCTCAGCGCGTGCGCACTTTTCGGCCAGGGCGTACAGCTCGCTGACGTCCCGTATCTTGCACATCGCCATCTCCTCCCTCATCTGGCGGTTACGCATGTTCTGATGGAACGCGTTAATAACCGCGGCAGGGTGGACGTCCGGGATGTTGTGCTGGACACGGCTGAACCTCTGGATATACTTACGTCGGGGCTCTCCCTCCTTCTGGGCGAGTATGTGAAGGTCACTCTCCTGGCCATGGGGCTTGTGGCCACCTGTGAAGGCATCGACAAACTGATGGCACAGGTCGGCCCAGGAAGAAATGGAGTTCTCCGGCAAGTGCATGAGCCAAGATCTGACGTTTGGCTTGAGCACCAGCGGGAAGTAATTGGCGAGTATCTTCTCGTCTCGTCCCCCAGCAGCCTGCACCGCGACGGTGTAGATGCTGAGGAACTCAGACGGATGTGTCTTGTCGTCGTACTTCTCCGGTACGTCGGGCTTGAAGTTCTTCATGCTGGGCCACTGGACTTGCCGCAGCTCACGGGTGAACGCAGGGCAACCTGCCGCGTACGGCAAGTCGCCTGGTCCCCCGGGCACATGCATGTCAACAGCGGGCCCAACGCGCTGGTCGGATTGTCGCCGCGCTTCTCTTTGGCGCTCGATGCGGGTTCGAGCGTCCTCTTGTCGCCGGTCGTCAAGGACTTGGCGCTGATCGCGGCGAGCTCGCGGATCTGATGACGCGGTGGAGTCGTCGTCGACATTGATCCGGCGAGTCGGCGATTTCGGCCTTCGTGGCGGGGAGTGCACGGTAGTTGCACCCTCACCAGTCTTGTCGCCATCAGCCCGCGCCTAGCTAACTTGCCGCGGCCGTGACGTGCTCGGCTGCTGCGGAGTGTCGCCGTTGGCGAAGGCGATGAGGCTTTGGATGGTGGCCCTCCAGTCGTCGGCCTTGTCTGCCGCTGGAGGGAAGTCGAGGAGCAGTTGAGCTCGAGCTAGAGCTTCTGCTGGAGTGGCGGGTAGCGGTGGCGAGCGGTGCGAGGAGCGAGATATGCTCGGACTTCTAACTACGTTAGAAGGAGCAGTTTCCCGTCCCGGCGACCGCGCCTTGCTCGTGCCTGCATGCTGGTGCACATGCTGGCCCTGAGCGTCCCGCGATCCGCCAGCTTGACCTTGGCCCAGCAAGCATATGGTACCTTGAGTACCACGGCGCTGCCGGTCCTGCGCCTCCTGAGATGGACGCGGTGCGTGCACGGACGCCGAGGCTTTGGAGTGCGCTCGGTCGTCTGTCTTGTCCTTGGACTTGGCGGCGCCGTGAGTTTCCTCGCCGACGTCCGTCCTTCCGCCGGCGTCTACCCCACCAGCCGTTGGCTCCGGCAGTGGCAGGATCGACGCGGACGGGCCTGCTGCCTCCGAAGCCTTCTTCTTCGGCGGCATGCTGATGGAGTCGATGAAGTTGATGAAGTTGGTGAAGATGTAGCTCGTGTGACGCCGAATCGGGTTCACACAACCTCGACGCTCCCCCTACCTGGCGCGCCAAAGATGTCGGGGAAACTGATCGCCCATGAACACCTATGGGACCGGAGCCCCTTCTCGGTACGGCGGGGGGCGGAGGATGCACGAAGAGCGGATCGAGGCGCACACATGAGCAGTTTACCCAGGTTCGGGCCGCATGGATGCGTAAAACCCTACTCCTGCTATAGTTTGTTATTGAGTTCTTGGCTCGGGAGCGAGGAGAGCTATAGTATGCTCTAACCGCTGGCAAGACCGAGAGTGAGAGTGATCGATGTTCCGAACCCCTTTCTACGTTGCACATGGGCCTCCTTTTATAGGTCAAAGGGGTCACCGACAGGTGGCAACACAGATGGGGGTAAAATTGTAAAATGGGTGGTAGTTGGAACAATGTATGCATAGTGCTCTATACCTAACTCCGACGGCACGGGACAAGGGCATTGAATGCCCGTCGCCGTCGCCCCAAACAGTGCAAAAAGTGACCGTTATGGCGCCACCGTCCGCCACGACGGCAGCCACGTCATCGCCGCTTGCCACCGTGTTCCCCTGGCTGCACAACCTTCCTCCACGTGCGCCTGGAAGGGCCCCAAGGCGACACATGGGTGGATGCGCTGGAGCGCGGGTACTGAGTGGAAGCTTGCCGCGGCAAGCGCCTTGCCGCGGTCGCTATCTTGTCGCGCCCGGGAGCTTGTCGCTCACCGGGTCTTGCCGGGACGCGTGGCGCGTCGCGGCAAGCTTCTTGATATGCCTTGGATGGCCTTCCCGGCAAGCTCCTCTTGCCGGGGCCTTGTGTCTTGAATGGTTTTTGTGCCTTGAGTGGCCTTCCCGGCAAGCTCCTCTTGCCGGGGCCTTGTCTCTTTGACTCAAATACTTTGTTCTTGAATGGCTCCAAAGGAACCAAAAGGGGATCTTGGCGGTCACCTGGCAAGCCTTGCCGCGGGACGCTGCAACTGCCCGTGCACAAGTTCGGGATACTAAGGTACCCCTACTTTAGTACACCGACAAAGAGGAACCACCACAATTTTATATAGGGAGAGCACTAGTAGTGGTCAGATCACATTAGCATTGGCAACCTTGGCAATGCATAACACTAGATGGACAAGTGTGGTAGGATAGGATGCTACATCAACACATCCGTTCAAAGTAACACATGAACGTCACATTGCCAGCACAGTTGGTTCACAAAAAGGCAGGAGGGTGGCTTACTTCGACGACATCGGACCTGTTGCATATCTACTTCAGCTCTGCAATCTTCACCCTTTGTTCCATCTACAAAACATAAACCAAAAGAGCAAAATTCATGCTTAGCCAACAGGTAATTCAACAATCAGGCAGACACAAAAAGAGGGAGAGAAAACAGACCTTTTTCTTCTTGTGGGAGATGCCCCCTTCCTTCTTCTTCTACTGGGTCTCCTGCTGGTCGTCATCCGAGTCGGACCCCGACCCCTTCTTTGTAGCGTCCGCCGCCTCGTCCTTCTTCTCCCCGTCCTGCCAGCACAAACCACCAATCCATTAAGACTAATGTAGGTTGCAGAGTGTATGTATACTCAATGTCCATGGCAGAGTAGCTAGAACTAGGGAGAGATTCACAGGTAATGTTTTGCTTTGCTAATCGACGGGCCCTAGGTACCTCAGCTTTAGTCACAGCAGCGTGCTCAGCTCAGCCCAACGCTTCCTCTTCTTAAGGGTGCGCCACTGCTTGAGGACGAACTCCACCACCTCCTTGAGCGTCGCCTTGCGATTCTCCTTGAAGTTCCACAACTCCGGCACCGAGTAGAGCCCGCTCAGGTTGTACTCATTCACCTCCAGCAACGCATTGGTCACCAGGGCGCACACCTCCTCGCTGTGCTTTTCCTTCAGCTCCCACAGCTTCTCGTCATCCTCACGGACGATTTCCTGACAAACAATTAATACATGCACAGTTAGATAAACAACGATATAGGTCTGTTCCGAAAATGGACGATGAATCATGCATCAACAGCTTTTCAAAATTTCATGCTACGCAAAGTGATCTTGCTGGAATTGCATACTGTCCAGATGTTGTCTGAACCAAAGTAAAACAAAAACACGGCGAACAGAGACTGTTTATGTGTGGTACAGCAAAAACACGCCTACTTCATTACTAGTATACCGTAATGCGTCTGTCGGGGAAAATGATCGCCCACGAACACCTATGGGACCGGAGCCCCTTTTCGGTACGGCAAGGGAGCGGAGGGCGCACGGAGAGCAGATCGAGGCGAGCACGCGGGCAGTTTACCCAGGTTCGGGCCGCACGGATGCGTAAAACCCTACTCCTGCCTTGGTTGTATTGAGTTCTTGGCTCGGGAGCAAGAAGAGCTACAGTACTGGTTGCTAGCTATACCGAGCGTGAGAGTGATCGAAGTTCGGAACCTCCTCTACGTTGTGCATGGGCCTCCTTTTATAGGTCCAAGGGGTCACCGACAGGTGGCAACGTAGGTGAGGGTAAAAACGTAAAAGTGGTGGTAGTTGTAACAGTGTGCGTACAGTGTTTTGTACCTAACCCTGACGGTGGGGGACAAGGGCATTGAATGCCCATCGCCGTCGCCCCAAATAGTGCAAAAAGCGTCCGTCCGGGCGTCTCCGTTCGCCACGACGGTAGCCTCGTCATCGTGGCTTGCCATCGTGTCCCCCAAGCTGCACAGCCTTCCGCCACGTGCCCCTCGAAGGGCCCCAGGGCGACGCGTGGCTGGATGAGCTGGAGCGCGGGCACACAGTGGAAGCTTGCCGCGGCAAGCACCTTGCCGCGGTCGCTACCTTGCCGCGCCCGGAAGCTTGTCGCTCTCCGGGCCTTGCCGGGGCGCGCGATGCGCCACGGCAAGTCTTCTGAAATGCCATGCTTTGGCCTTCCTGGCAAGCTCCTCTTGCTAGGGTCTTGTGCTAAAGGGGTGGTTATGAGCCTGGAGCGGCCTTCCCGGCAAGCTCCTCTTGCCGGGGCCTTGTTTCTTAACTGGAATACTTTGTTCTTGAATGGCTCCAAAGGAACCAAAGCGGGCCTTGGCGGGCGCGTGGCAAGCCCTGCCACGGGACGCTGCTACTACCCGTGCACAAGTCGGGATACTAAGGTACCCCTACTTTAGTACACCGACAGGAGCCCCCGGGCCTAGGCCACACACGGTGCCGAGCGCTGTTGGGCCAGGCCCAAAACAGTGCACGGGCACACGCGGCCCACAGCGCGCCGCATCCCACTCCGTATCCGCCGCATCCCTCCCTAACGGCACGCGTCGATTGCGGCGTCGTGGGAGAGATCGTGGCCTGTTTCTTTAATGGGAAAATGCGGAACGTCCCCCTATCCTCCTTAAAAGCAGAGGAAACAGGGGCAGTTTCCCCCATTGCTTCATTGCGTCTTCAACCTCCAGAAACCCCCGCTGCTCCCCTCCTCCCCGAAGGTCGAAAGAGAGCAGCGCTCCGCCCTTCTTCCGCCGTCGCCAGCCTCCCCAGCGCCGCCGGCCCCCCTCGCCGTCCCCGCCATGGCCCCGAAGGGCGACAAGGCGAAAGCCGCGAAGACCGAACGAGCGGCGAAGCTTGCAGCAATGCGGAAGAGGATGGTGGTCTTCCCGCCGAGGCTCGGCGCGAGGGAGCTGAAGGACAAGTTCTACCTCTTCTGGTCGAGGGAGACGAAAGCTCACCCGCGCACCAGGGTTCTCCCCGCCGAAGCCTGCGACATGTTCCCGGGAGGTTATCCTTACTTTGCCCTGTTCTTCCATTGCGGACTCTGTCCTCCATACTCCGAGTTCTTCTGCGATGTTATGAACACGTATGGATTCCATCTTCTGGATTTCACCCCGAACGCAGTCTTAACCATGGCCGTTTTCGCACATCTGTGCGAAAACTTCATCGGAGTCCACCCCAATGTAGCCCTCTTCCGCCAATTTTTTACGCCTCGGGTAGAGTCTGGGTCTCCTCTATCCGGTGGGATTTCTTGGATCTTTAGGCTCAATAAGAAAGAGGCATACTTGATTGGAGAGCTCCGCGGCAAGTGGGAGGAGTGGAGGGCCGACTGGTGCTGGATCATGGAGGATGAACCCCAGCAGTTTACTTCCCCGCGCCGAGCTGCAATAGTGCACGGCAAGGACTGGAGTGATCTGGCCCCGGAGGACGAGAAGCTGAAGATAGCTCTTACTAGGATTCTTCGCCTCCGGCAAGCCAATCTCACTGTAGGTGAGGTCGGGGCAGATTTCCTTCGCCGCCGCATTGCTCCCTTGCAGGAGAGGAAGAGGCGTGCTTGGGATTTCGGCAACGCGGCAAACTGTATGAGGCTGCGCCCCGGCCTTAATTATAATTTCACTGTCCTGGAGCTCAAAGGGATGCTCCGCGAGCTGTTCAAGCACGACGCCAAGCACCCGGAGTGGTTCGCCTCGCCGCGGGGGGTAGTTCCACTATGAAACAATTCGTCTCTTAGTGCTATCCGCGCGGCGATGCCGTTGTGCGACTCTCACGGGGTTGACCCCACTTGGCTGGCGCCTTCCGACGAAGCCGCGCAAACCTTCTTCGACAACTTGGTGGAGCTGCCGATCAATCTCGATGAGAAGAAAGGTCTCACCCGCGACACCACCGACCGGGAGGTGGCGTATATCACCACCAGGATGGAGGAGGCAGCCGTAGCCGATGCCGCGGGCGAGTTTGGGTACTCCTTGGACGAGGCGGATGCAGCGGATGCGGTGAGCCGGGCCGAGGAGGAGGAGATCCTCAAACTGATAAAGCCTGCCGGGCAGCCCGCCGAGACGAGCGAGGCTGCCGGGCAAGGCACAGAGTCGAGCGAGCCCGCTGAGCAAGGCGATGAATCAAGTGATTCCGCCGAAGACTCGGGCGGGTCTCTCAACCTTGACGATTCCTCTTCATCCTCGGGGAGTTCTCCGCCACCACCAAGTCCTCCGGCTCAACCGAAGAAGCGTCTCCGCAAGGCTGCGGACACGGCGAAGCAGCCGGCGGGCCAGCAGCCGCAGCGTCGCTCGACGCGCGCCACTACGACGAGCAAGGCCGTCAAGGGGGCGCCTCGCGCCTCCGCAGCGGCTGGGGGAGGATCTTCCCGCACGGGCTCCACCGCTCCTTCCGCCCCTCGGGCCTCGGCGACGACCGGAGCAGGGTCTTCTCAGACCACGGCTCCGGCGCCCGCCAAGCGCCCGAGGGAGCCTACTCCTCCAGCTCCTCGTGCCGGGACGCGCAAGACGGACTTCGACTTCTCCGTCCTTAGTTCCGACGAGGAGGAGGAGGAAGAGTAAGTAAAGCAACTCTTGTTTTCTTCAATTTGCTGTTCTTGTCTTGAATCTTCTTTGTCTGATTTTGTTTGATGTCTGTCTTCCAGGACCCTGACCCAGAGGATGGTGAAAGTGCAACTAATCCCCGGGTGGTTTTGGCAATTAATAACAACATATATATCATTGAACTAATAGTTACTTGAGAATCATTTCAGAGAAGTTCAGTGATATGGGTATGGCAAGGACTGAAGAAGTGGACCCCTCAAAATGCTAAGGCAAGCATTGGCAAAAGCTCAAGACTCCATTTTTGGTTTAGTGATCCAAGATCACATTGAGTCCATAGGAAAAGCCAATACTATTAAAAGGGGATGAGGTTATGTTGATGATCTGGTTGCTCAAGTGCTTAGTGATACATCTCCTAAACTATCAGCAACTTTCACTGCCATATACACTCATAAGTAATCTCGGTCCCACCGATATTCCAAACTCAGTCACACCGAGATGAACCACCTCAGCCATAAGCCAAACCCTTGTAAACTCGGATATTCCGATTCCGAAATCGGTTTCACCAAAACATGAGTTGCCAAGGTTCTGTAACCTTCTGTCATCAAATCGGTGTCACCGAGATGATGAAGTCGGTCCCACCGAAACTGGCATGCTCTTGTCATTGCACGAATCGGACTAACCGAGATTGTATATTCGGTCCCACCGAAAACCCCAACGTTCACATTATTTGAACTCTCGGTCTCACCGAGTTGTCCACTTCGGTCCCACCGAGTTTGCTCAAATGTGTGTAACGGTTGGATTTTGTGTGGAGGCTATTTATACCCCTCCACCCCCTCTTCATTCGTGGAGAGAGCCATCAGAAAGAACTACCACTCCTACCTTACATTTCTGAGAAGAGAACTACCTACCCTTGTGTTGAGATCAAGTTGCTCCACTCCCACCATATGAAACTTGATCTCTAACCTTCCCAAGTTGCTTTCCACTCAATCCTTTCTTCCACCACAGCCAAATCAGTGAGGAGAGTTGAGTGTTGGGGAGATTATCATTTGAAGCACAAGAGCAAGGAGTTCATCATCATCTACAACATCTATTACCTTTTGGAGGGTGGTGCTTCCTAGATTGGTTAGGTGTCGCTTGGGAGCCTCCGTCATCGAGATGTGGAGTTGAACCAAGAAGTTTGTAAGGGCAAGGAGATCGCCTACTTCGTGAAGATCTACCCCGAGTAAGGCTATCCCTCCGTGGGCGTAGGCCATGATGGAATAGACAAGGTTGCTTCTTCGTGGACCCTTCGTGGGTGGAGCCCTCCGTGGACTCGCGCAGCCGTTACCCTCCGTGGGTTGAAGTCTCCATCAACGTGGATGTACGATAGCACCACCTATCGGAACCACGGGAAAAATCATTGCGTCTCCAAATTGCGTTTGATCTTCTCCACCTCTCTTTACTACATGTGCAATTTACTTTCCGCTGCCTATACTCTAGAATTGCATGTGTAGGGTGATGCTTGACTTGATCATAATTGTGAATCTGCCAAAAACTGTTCTTTGTCAAAAGGCAGAATTTTTATATTTACAAGTAGTCTAATCACCCCCCCCCCCTCTAGACATACTTTCGATCCTACAAGTGGTATCAGAGCTTTGGTCTCCATTGTATTGGTTTCCATTGCATTGGACTCCATAAGCTTGGTTTCACAACCTAGGAGAGTATGGCGTCTAGTGAGGGTAAATTTCGTAGAGGTCCTTACTTTGATGGTACAAATTTTGCTAGTTGGAAGCATAAAATGAAAATGCATATTCTTGGTCATAACCCAGCCGCATGGGGCATTATTTGTGTTGGTATGCAAGGTGAATTCTTCGAGGAAGGAAAAGTTCCGGATCGCGAAGCTACACCGGAAGAATTGCGGATGTTGCAAAACAATGCTCAAGCTTGTGACATTCTCTTCAATGCCTTGTGTCCCGAGGAGTTCAACAAAATCAGCCGTCTTGAAAATGCAAAAGAGATTTGGGATACTTTGGTTGAAATGCACAAAGGTACCGAGTCTGTGAAGGAATCAAATCTAGATATTCTTCAAGGTCAACTTGACAAGTTCAAGATGAAGGATGGTGAAGGAGTCGCTGAAATGTACTCTAGGCTTGCTCTCATCACAAATGAGATTGCCGGCTTAGGAAGCGAAGAAATGACCGACCGATTCATCATCAAGAAGATTCTCAGAGCTTTGGATGGAAAGTATGACACCGTGTGCACTTTGATCCAAATGATGCCAAACTACAAGACTCTCAAGCCAACCGAAGTCATTGGAAGAATTGTTGCTCATGAGATGACACTTAAGGATAAGGAAGAGCTTCACAACAAGTCAAGTGGTGCTTACAAAGCTACAAGTGATGCTCCCACAACCTCAAGTGACAAGTTAGTTTCCAATGAAGAGATAAGCCTAATGGTTAAGAACTTCAACAAATTCTACAAGAATAGAGGCAAAGAGAGAAGCTCAAAGTCTAGATCATATGATGAAAAGAGATCTTCTAGTCGTGATCGAAACTGCTACAATTGTGGAAGACCCGGACACTACTCAAATGAGTGTACGGCTCCCCACAAGAGAAGAGAAGAATCTCCAAGAAGAAGAAGTTCAAGAGATGAGTCACCTCGGAGAGAGAGAAGGAGTAGAGATGATCGTTATGAACGAAGACCCTCTCGGAGAAGCAAGGATTCGGAGAGGAAAGACAAGTCATCAAGGAGCTACACAAGAAGAAAACATCAAGCTCATGTAGGTGAATGGGTCTCCGGCTCCGACTCCGACAATCAATCCGATGGAAGCTATCACTCCGACTCCGACTACAGTCAAGATGAAGGTGTTGCCGGTCTTGCTCTCGTATCCTCCAACTCCAACTCCTACGACTTATTTGATTCACCAAATGAGGGAATTGGAAGATGCTTCATGGCTAAAGGCCCCAAGGTATCACACCCTGAATTCATTGACTTCAATAGTGATGAGGATGACTTGCTTGGTGAAGATGAGCTCTTGCATGATAAATCCAGTGAGCCTAGTAACGATGAAAATGCTAGTAGTCTTTATAGTCGAGAAGAGTCGAATGACAATGCAGGAGATTGAGCGTCTAACTAAAGAACTAAACATTCTTAAGTTAGCTCATGAAACAACTCAAGACGATCATAGAGAGCTCCTAAGATCTCATGAGAAGCTACGCTTCGAGAAGCTCACTCTAGAGCAAGAACATGAGTTTCTAAAAGCAATCAATGACGATCTTCGAAAGAAGAGTTCTTCATATCTTGCCAAATGACTTCTCTTGTCTAATTTCTTGCCACCCATTAAGACTAAGCATGACAAGCATAAGAAAAATTCTTCCTCTAGCAGTAACAATATTGTTGCTTCTAGTAGTTCTCTTGATTCCACTAACAATGTTTCAAGCCAAGTTACACTTGAGCAAGAGAATAGTTTATTAAAAGGGATCATAGAGAAAGGTGTCTACAAGAGCCTTGCCGGAAGCAAGAACTTTGAGGAAATTGTTCGCAAGCAAGGAAGGCACCGGAAGAATCAAGGGATTGGTTTTGAGCGAAAGTTCAACGCCGAAGGTGTTGAGTGGGAAGAAGGTCAATATCCTACTCCATAGTTTGTTTCTCAAAAGGAGAAGTATGATCCTACTTCTTCCAATGTGGAACAAGCTCAAGATGACCTTCCACCACAAGACCACAAGCTAAAAGCCAAGGACAAGCTTCAAGAGGAGATTGATGCATTCGTTGAAGCACCTCAAGCCATGGTCAAGTGGGTTCCCAAGGAAACGTCAAGTTCTACTTCGTCGAGCTCAACTACAACCCCAAGGATTCCCATCAAGATGATGTGGATCCCGAAGAAGAAGAACTAGAAGGTTCTTGAGGGTGACTCCGCCAACATACTTCACTCACATTCTTTTTGGCAAAGAACTTGTGCAATCAACTTCCACATCATGCACTAGTTCATGGAGTCACAAACCCTCTTGTTGGTAAGTCAAGGGACAAGGTAATCATTGCTTTCATGGACATCATCTATTGTGAACTTCAATCTATGTCCATGGATATCCGTGTTTGTTCCTTGTGGGACTAACCCATGTAGGTATTGAAAGTGCCCGAATCCAAAGGATAGCTCCCAACTCTTGATGATCTCCATCAACATTGAGCATCCACATCTTCAACATCTACATGGAGTCTTCTACGACAACCCAAGGTTAGTTTAACCCTTTAAAAGGGGTTCTCACATCTAGGGGGAGCTTTGCTCTAAAAATTGAGCTAAAGCATCTTCAAATGATGTGAACACATCAATGCTTTATGTAAAAGTGGTAACCCCACTTGTGCTTAAACGATGAGTATGACCTATGATCAAATGTTCTCATTTGGCTCCTAAGTCAAAATACTCATATAAAGATGACCTAGTCATCGACAAATTGTGTGTTAGTTGCTAGAGTTTTGGTTGTGCATGTTTGACACATATTTCATTTGCTATCTTATTGTGTGAGCATGTTGGATGCATGATTTTATCCATTCAAGGACATCCATTTGTTGTTTTGGTCGTTTTGATTTTTTTTCTGACCAAATGGATGGACAAGAATGCCTAAGTACCTCCCCTAGCTATCTATGCTTTCTTGTCTCAAATTCTATTCATGCTTACATCACAAACTTTGAACAAGTCATTTTCGGACCCTCCGGGTGAGGAGCACTCGGAGCCACCGATCCGTCAAGGGCTACATTTCCAAAACCTTCTAATTGATTTCGGTCAGACCAACTCACTCAAACTCGGTTGAACCGAAAGCTTTTAGACTGATCTAGGTTTTCATCTCGGTGAAACCGAGTTGTGATTTTCGGCGTGACCGAAGTGCATAACTGCCTGGCAGTTATCCATCTCGGTGCCACCGAGTTTTACAACTCGGTCCCACCGACAGCAAAGGGGTATATATTCCAAGGGCCGCGCGTGTTGATTCCTCCTTCAAACGTTTCGCCCCCACATCCCCTGCTGCCGTCGCATTGGTCTCCGGATCGTCGCCGTCGTCGCCTGTGCGCCCTCGCCGCAGGTCTCCATCGCCGTCAACGGACATCTCCTCCGCGCCGTTGCCGCCGTAGAGAAACTCCACCAAGTTGTGACGACCCCGGCCCGACCGTGCACTAATCATACACGCAAATGCACACGATCAAGCCTAAGGACTCACGTGAAGGAATCACAGCACAACTCTAAAACATAAATAAATACATACAAGTCATATATTACAAGCCAGGGGCCTCGAGGGCTCGAATACATAACATGATGTCTCACACATAGTCAGCGGAAGCGTTAGGTATCTGGGTACAGATACAACACAACAGAAGATAGGCCTTTTACTCAGGCGGGGCAAAAGAAAAGCTACGATCGAAAAGGCGCAGGCCTCCTGCCTGGGACCTCCGATCCTACTCCTGGTCGTCGTCCGCCGGCTCCTCGCAGTAGTACTCGCCGGCCGGGTAGTAGTAGTAGCCAGCCTCGGGCTGATAGTAGTAGTCGTCAACAGGGGCTGCGGGCACCATGGCTCCGTCGTCTGATTTACCATGCGGGTAGGACAAAAGAGGAAGCAAAGCAACCGTGAGTACTCATCCAAAGTACTCAGCAAGACTTACATCAGATCTATACTAGCAATGCATCATTTTCAAAGGGGGCTTTATGTGGGTGGACTAGACTGCAGATAGCCAGAGTAGAGAGGGGAAAAGCCTAGTCCTGACGAAGACTAGCATCTTCAGCGTCTTGCAGCAATTAGAGGGGGAAACAGAATAGTTCATCATAATAATATATAGTGTTTGCAGCAACATCAACCTCATATCTCATATCTCAAGTCACCAGTTCTAGTTGTACCGAAGTGGATACAACTCCGAGTGTCCGTTACCGTAGGACAGGCTATCGATAGATTGTTTCTTCCCTGCAGGGGTGCACCAAGTTACCCACCACGCTCGCTTAACTCCGGCCGGACACACCATCAGGTCGTGCCCGCCCTCGGCTAAACAATACGACGCAACCCGACCGGATACCGCCAGAGAGGATCGAGCACGCCGGACTAAACCTATGCCCCCAGGGGTCTTGGCCATCGCCCCGGACGCTCCTGCACGTTACGTGGCCGTTCGGTAGCAGACCTAGCAACCCCTTATACAAGCGCAGTTGCATCCTAAGTCCAATCCGAACGGTCCGCTCAATCGCTGACGTCGTGACGACTCCGGCTGATGTATACGACGCAGAGCACCCACTCACACCCACGTGGTGGTTAGTGCTATCGGCCCGGAGGCCTCTCGGATCAAATATCCAAATCGCTTAGTGTGTTGGGAGCGCGCGGTAACGAGCAGAGCCTACGATACTGTTGGCCCCGTCGTCCCGTCTCGAGGACTTGTGACAAGGACTGGAAAAGACCGGCCACGCCTCGTAGTTATCTCGCGGGTACCCTCTCTGGTCACCCGACTCCACAGCTCACGCCTCAAAGGCACTCGCGGGTACCCCTCTGGGTCAACCCGCCTCCATCCAACATGTGTGGTAGTAACTTCAAAGTGTCATCAGACGCACGATACCTCTGGCCGCACGCCTTTGTTCCTGGCGACGTCCGGCCTCGGGGATCGATACGTCTTTAAACACGGTGTGGTGAAACAGGGCATCCGTGTGGTTTCATGCCGATGAGGAATCCGAGGAATCACCCTCGTTGGACTCCTAAACGACAAGTCCCGTTAAGGTGGTACCGGAGGAATCACCCTCGGCGGTAATCACAATAACGGATGCACGACAAAAGCTAAGTCGGAAGTGGGAAGAGGAATCACCCTCGGTAGCCCACAACGAGCTAGCTATACAGGGACAACATCGAAAGTGAGTTCGGAGGTATCACCCTCGTCACCCGATGTTAACTCTGCGGAGTCGAGCATAATAGGGGGGGTTGTGCGGTGCTGTGAAGAAGGTCAGGGGAAGGGGGCTCGATCGGTTGATCGAGGCAAGGGTACTATGCGAGGCAACTACGAGAGTGCGGGTCCAAAGCAGTGCTATCCAACCTATACTAAGCAGTTTATGAATAAATGCAGGTATCAACAATTTAGCAAAGACAGGCTATGCAACAGTAATAGGAGCAGTAGCAGTAGCAGCAATTCTAATGCAAGAATAAGAGAGAATAGACATAGGTGATATCGGAAATGCTCAAGGGGGGGTTGCTTGCCTGGTTGCTCGGTGGCAAAAGCAAGGTCGTCGGAGGGGGAACCAATCACCGGGACGGCGTCGGTCTCTGGATCGGCGTCAGTGTCGGACTCTACCGAGAGAGAAGAGGGGGAAGAAACAGATAAATGCACAGCAAACATGCATCACAAAGCGTGCTAAGCTAACGTGCAGTGCGGGGTTGCCTAAAAATAAGTCTAGGTCATATCAGTTATTTTTAAGAAATTGTTTGGATTTATTTTATTAAAGTTGAACACTATTCATTTATCGAAAACAGGTCAAAAGTTCCATGTTCATCTAGCTAGGGGCATCTGATGAAAATACGGAGGGCGTAACTAGATTCGTATCGAAATTCTGATCAATTTTCATATATAAATTATTTTCATCGGAGTTACGGTTTAAAAGATATGATTTTCTAAAGTTTAAAAGAATTTCTGGAATTATTTAAATTAACAGAAAAAGGAATTATGACATCAGCATGATGTCATGCTGGCATCAGCAAGTCAACAGGACGGCTGACCAGTCAAACCTGACCTGTGGGTCCAGTGGGACCCACATGTCAGCCTCTGTTACTAAACAGAGTTATTTTAAATCTAAACTAAATCTATTTAGCTACTGGACCCCACCTGTCAGTGACTAATTAACCTAATTAACTTATTTTTATTTTTAAAACGTGTTAGTTAAATAACAGGGCGGTGGGGCCCGCGTGTCAGCGACTGGGGCTGCCCAGTCAGCACGTTGACTGGTCAACCCAGTCAACGGGGGCCCTGGGGCCCACGGGCAGCGACCCTGGGGGGTGGCCCCAGGTCAGCCTCGCCGGCCGGCCGCGCCGGAAATGCGCCGGCGACCTCTCCAGCGGCGGTTCCTCGCCGGAGTTGGTCGGAAAAACACTACGCTGCGCCGTTCGGTGCGCGGCTAGGCGCGTTCGAACGGCAAGAAGGTGCCGCGTCTAGTGGTAGCGGCCGTTGGGCCGGAGATGGCCGGAATCCTCGCCGGCGACGAGCTAAGGCGGAGAGGCGTGCGGGCGTTCGTCGGAAACGGCGAAGGAGAGCGTGGGCGAGCTCGGGCTTGGGTGCGTTCGGCTCCTGGAGACTCCAGGAGCACGATGCCGTGCCTAGCCGGCCATGGCAGTGGCCATGGCCACGAGCACGAGCTCGTCGGCGGCGGCCAGGGCACGGTTACGGTGGTGGCTAGCTACGGCGACTGCTGCGGCGTAAGAGAGAGGGAGGAGGAGAGGAGAGGCTCACAGCGAGGGTAGCCGTGCAAGGCCTGCTCGGAGCAGGCGCGGAGTCGCCGGAAACGACGGGTCCTCGCCGGAGACCGAGAGGAAGGGGGCGGCGTCGTGCAGCGTCGGTGGTGCCTCCCGGCTCCACCTGCGGGCTCCAGACGACGTGGACGAGCTCGGCGGAGCCCCACGGCACGGTGGTGGGACGCGATGGTGACGGCGGCCGCGCGAACGACGACGAGTGGCTGCGGTGGCGCACGGGCGACGGATCTGGGGGGGAAGGAGGAGGCGAGGCGAGCGAGGGAGAGGGGGAAGAATGGAGGAGGGAGTCCAGGGGGAACGGCTCGGCGTCGTCCTTATCCCCCCAGCCACCTGCTCCGTCGGCGTGGCGAGCGGTGGCCGGTGGAGGCGCGGCCGTCCACGGAGACGGCGACACGGCGAGCGGGGCAGGTGAGGGAGGCTGGGCTGGGCCGGCTGGGCCTTGTCCAGGCGCCAGGTAAGTGGCCTCTGGCCTTTTCCTTTTATTCATTTTACTGTTTTTCTTTTATTTCAGTAGCAGAGGGAAAAGAAAAAGGTAGGGCCCCCAAATGAAGTTTGGAAAAATTGTGAGTTGGCCCAAAAATGAGGTTGCAATATTCCTCACCAAATAAAATTGCTTTGGACTATTTTGGATCATTTTTGAAATTTTCAAAAATGCAAAAGCATTTAATAGTGCTGTTATAACACTGTTTAAATGCCCTAGCCCATTATTTGAGTAGATGGTGATGTTGTTTTCATTAACCACCTTTGTTTTGGAATATTGCCAGTAAGAAGAACATTTTTCCATGATTTTTGGAGCAACTTCAATTTGCACATGAATTTGAATTTGAATTTTCAGAGGAGTTTTGAAGTGCTTGTTTTAACCACTGTGTTTATGCATTGCAAATGAGAGTGACTTGGCATTATTAGCAGTGGATCACAGTGATCATTACAAGGGGGTGTTACAAATTCTCCTCCTCTAAAAGAAATTCTCGTCCCGAGAATTTAGGAGGTAGAAGCAAAGAGGTCGGGGTATTCCGCCCGAAGATTTTCCTCGCGTTCCCAAGTGGCTTCATCTTCAGTATGATTCGACCACTGCACTTTCAGGAACTTGGTAGTCTTCTGACGGGTCCGACGTTCAGTTTGATCGAGGATGCGGATCGGATGCTCCTTATAAGACAGATCATCTTTAAGCTCGAGCATCTCGTGATCCACAGCACGATGCGGGGACTCCTTGAAGGATCGACGAAGTTGCGACACATGGAACACATCGTGGATATGCGAGAATTGCGGAGGCAATTGCAATTTGTAAGCCACGAATCCACGTCTAGCAACCACGGGAAAGGGACCAATGTAGCGTGGAGCTAACTTGCCCTTGATACCGAAACGGTGCGTGCCCTTCATAGGGGTGACTCGAAGATAAACTTGATCACCGGGATGATAAGTCAGACCCCATCGCTTGCGATCATAGTTGCTCTTCTGACGGTCTTGAGCCGCCTTGAGATTTTCACGCACGATACGGACTTGCTCTTCGGCGTGTTGAATGATGTCCGGACCAATAACTTGTCGTTCCCCAGTTTCTGACCAGTTCAGAGGGGTTCGACACTTACGTCCGTACAGAACTTCAAAGGGAGCCATCTTCAAGCTTGCTTGATAGCTGTTGTTATACGAGAACTCGGCATATGGAAGGGATTCTTCCCATTTCTTACCGAATGATATAACACAAGCTCGCAGCATATCTTCAAGCACTTGATTGACTCGTTCAACTTGACCTTGGGACTGGGGGTGATATGCTGTACTCCAGCGGATATGAGTTCCCAAAGCTTCTTGAAAACTTTCCCAGAACTTGGAAGTGAACAGGGAGCCACGGTCCGAACCGATCTCCTTCGGAATTCCGTGGAGGGATACAATTCGAGAGATATACAGTTCTGCTAACTGGCTAGCAGTGATAGTCTCCTTGACTGGCAAGAAGTGTGCAACCTTTGAGAGTTGGTCGATGACGACAAGAATGGCATCGTTACCCTTCTGGGACTTAGGAAATCCAGTAATGAAATCCATCTGCACCTTATCCCATTTCCACAACGGAATAGGAAGAGGTTGCAGAAGTCCAGCAGGCTTCTGATGCTCTGCCTTCACGCGACGACAGACATCGCATTCAGCAACATAACGAGCAATATCTCGCTTCATATTAGGCCACCAGTACCTTTGGCGGAGATCACGATACATTTTAGTACTACCAGGATGAATAGACAGTGGTGTATCATGTGCCTCCTTCATGACCTTGTCAGTCATCAGGTCGTAACGAGTTACCACAATGCGGCCTCGGAAATACAAGGTTCCATCTTCGGATATTGAGAAATCCCTGTATTTCGGAAGATGAAGTTCCTGCTTTATAACATCAACGAAAGCATCTTTGGTTTGCGCTACCTTGACAGCCTTCTCAAGATCCGGCTGTATCACAAGGTCATTAAGCGAACCATGTGGAACGATATGCAGATTTAGCTTGCGTAATTCCTCATAAAGACGAGGTTGAGCTCGCTTAACCTTGAGGTTGGTGCTGTATGACTTGCGACTCAAGGCATCGGCCATCACATTAGCCTTGCCAGGGGTATAAGAAATACCACAGTCATATTCGGAAATAGTTTCCAACCATCGCTGTTGGCGGAGATTAAGATCCGGCTGAGTGAATAAATACTTCAAACTTTGGTGATCAGTATAAATCTCACACCGGTTACCGAGAAGGTAATGTCGCCATAACTTCAATGCAAAGATCACTGCAGCAAGTTCAAGATCATGCACTGGATAATTCTCTTCATGCGGACGTAGTTGACGCGATGCATAAGCAACTACTCTTCGTTCTTGCATTAGGACACAGCCTAATCCTTGACGAGAGGCGTCACAATATATCACGAAGTCCTTGCGAGAATCTGGAGGAGCAAGCACTGGAGCAGAAACGAGCTTGTCCTTAAGAGCTTGAAAGCTTTCCTGGCATTTATCTGTCCACTCAAACTTAACTCCTTTGTGAAGCAGATTAGTCAGGGGCTTGGCAATCTTGGAAAAGTTTTCGACGAAGCGTCGACAATAACTTGCAAGGCCGAGAAAACTTCTCACTTGCTTGACATTTTTCGGAGGAGTCCAGTCAAGAATAGCCTGAACTCGTTCCGGATTAACGGCAATGCCATCCTTGGAAATCACATGCCCAAGGTAGGTTACTTCAGAAAGCCAGAACTCGCATTTGGAAAACTTAGCATAAAGCTGATGCTCTCGCAGCTTCTCCAGAACAAGGCGAAGATGTTCGGCGTGTTCTTCCTTGTTCTTTGAGAATACCAGAATATCATCCAGATATACCACGACAAACTTGTCGAGGTAATCCATGAATATATAATTCATCAGGCGGGAGAAGGTAGCTGGAGCATTAGTCAGTCCAAAAGACATGACGGTGTACTCATACGAGCCATAGCGAGTAACAAATGCAGTCTTTGGAATATCCTCTTCGCGAACACGGATCTGGTGATAACCCAACTTCAAGTCGAGTTTAGAAAACACCGGAATAATTCGACGTTTAGGTACAGGGGAATTATAATTCCAAGACGAAGGACCAGAAGCAAAGGCTCTGATCAAAAGAAGGATAGGCTGAATAGAATTTGATGACCAATCAATCATGGATTGATTTACCGAGAACCAGCTCATATCATCCTGAAGGACGTCTGAGCCGGAAGGATGGATTAGTAGGAATCAACTGAGGATTACGAATATTCGCAATATATTGAATCAGGGGACGCAAAATGCTAGCGACAAGGATGTCAACGAAGGTTATATGGAATTTACCATGATGCAGACAGACAAAAATTCCAAGAGCAAGAGTCGGTAGAGGATTTTTGGGAGATCAGATAGCAATACGAAGTATTTCATGGAACACAAGAACAACTGGGGATGAATGGATCATCGGTGTTGCGAGGAATTATCCGTAGTGCGAAAGAAGCTGCACGGCAGTAGACTCAAAAGATCCTCGGATTACAGGGAGTACTTCGGGGTACCAGCGGTAGCCCAGTCTGGTCATGAGAGCGACTAGAATGGCCGGAAACCCAGGGGCATCTCGAGCCCAGGTGCGAAGCACAAGCTGAGTCTCCGGGCGAGTTGGAAACAGAGGATTCATCTGAAAGAAGAAGAATCAGACTTGTCAAGTCGATTATTATCAGGACTTGATAAGAAAGGTTAAACAAACAAATGGAAAGGAATGATTATCAGACTAATCAGGTCAATGATAAGAAATCGCACTGATATCCATCTCTCCGGGTAGATGTGAAATCGAGAACCTAATGGAGTTAGTAAAACTTAACCCGAATAGACGAGAGATAAGAGTCCCAGAGTATAGATGAGGAATAAAAGATACTATACCACCCAAGTGGCGACGTGGGGCCATAAGCCACACAGCCAAGTTAGTAAAACATTTTTGGACCTCTAGACTCGACTTCGGCCAAGGAGTTGGAAAGGGGGTTCCTACAGGCAGTCGGCTCTGATACCAACCTGTGACGACCCCGGCCCGACCGTGCACTAATCATACACGCAAATGCACACGATCAAGCCTAAGGACTCACGTGAAGGAATCACAACACAACTCTAAAACATAAATAAATACATACAAGTCATATATTACAAGCCAGGGGCCTCGAGGGCTCGAATACATAACATGATGTCTCACACATAGTCAGCGGAAGCGTTAGGTATCTGGGTACAGATACAACACAACAGAAGATAGGCCTTTTACTCAGGCGGGGCAAAAGAAAAGCTACGATCGAAAAGGCGCAGGCCTCCTGCCTGGGACCTCCGATCCTACTCCTGGTCGTCGTCCGCCGGCTCCTCGCAGTAGTACTCGCCGGCCGGGTAGTAGTAGTAGCCAGCCTCGGGCTGATAGTAGTAGTCGTCAACAGGGGCTGCGGGCACCATGGCTCCGTCGTCTGATTTACCATGCGGGTAGGACAAAAGAGGAAGCAAAGCAACCGTGAGTACTCATCCAAAGTACTCAGCAAGACTTACATCAGATCTATACTAGCAATGCATCATTTTCAAAGGGGGCTTTATGTGGGTGGACTAGACTGCAGATAGCCAGAGTAGAGAGGGGAAAAGCCTAGTCCTGACGAAGACTAGCATCTTCAGCGTCTTGCAGCAATTAGAGGGGGAAACAGAATAGTTCATCATAATAATATATAGTGTTTGCAGCAACATCAACCTCATATCTCATATCTCAAGTCACCAGTTCTAGTTGTACCGAAGTGGATACAACTCCGAGTGTCCGTTACCGTAGGACAGGCTATCGATAGATTGTTTCTTCCCTGCAGGGGTGCACCAAGTTACCCACCACGCTCGCTTAACTCCGGCCGGACACACCATCAGGTCGTGCCCGCCCTCGGCTAAACAATACGACGCAACCCGACCGGATACCGCCAGAGAGGATCGAGCACGCCGGACTAAACCTATGCCCCCAGGGGTCTTGGCCATCGCCCCGGACGCTCCTGCACGTTACGTGGCCGTTCGGTAGCAGACCTAGCAACCCCTTATACAAGCGCAGTTGCATCCTAAGTCCAATCCGAACGGTCCGCTCAATCGCTGACGTCGTGACGACTCCGGCTGATGTATACGACGCAGAGCACCCACTCACACCCACGTGGTGGTTAGTGCTATCGGCCCGGAGGCCTCTCGGATCAAATATCCAAATCGCTTAGTGTGTTGGGAGCGCGCGGTAACGAGCAGAGCCTACGATACTGTTGGCCCCGTCGTCCCGTCTCGAGGACTTGTGACAAGGACTGGAAAAGACCGGCCACGCCTCGTAGTTATCTCGCGGGTACCCTCTCTGGTCACCCGACTCCACAGCTCACGCCTCAAAGGCACTCGCGGGTACCCCTCTGGGTCAACCCGCCTCCATCCAACATGTGTGGTAGTAACTTCAAAGTGTCATCAGACGCACGATACCTCTGGCCGCACGCCTTTGTTCCTGGCGACGTCCGGCCTCGGGGATCGATACGTCTTTAAACACGGTGTGGTGAAACAGGGCATCCGTGTGGTTTCATGCCGATGAGGAATCCGAGGAATCACCCTCGTTGGACTCCTAAACGACAAGTCCCGTTAAGGTGGTACCGGAGGAATCACCCTCGGCGGTAATCACAATAACGGATGCACGACAAAAGCTAAGTCGGAAGTGGGAAGAGGAATCACCCTCGGTAGCCCACAACGAGCTAGCTATACAGGGACAACATCGAAAGTGAGTTCGGAGGTATCACCCTCGTCACCCGATGTTAACTCTGCGGAGTCGAGCATAATAGGGGGGGTTGTGCGGTGCTGTGAAGAAGGTCAGGGGAAGGGGGCTCGATCGGTTGATCGAGGCAAGGGTACTATGCGAGGCAACTACGAGAGTGCGGGTCCAAAGCAGTGCTACCCAACCTATACTAAGCAGTTTATGAATAAATGCAGGTATCAACAATTTAGCAAAGACAGGCTATGCAACAGTAATAGGAGCAGTAGCAGTAGCAGCAATTCTAATGCAAGAATAAGAGAGAATAGACATAGGTGATATCGGAAATGCTCAAGGGGGGGTTGCTTGCCTGGTTGCTCGGTGGCAAAAGCAAGGTCGTCGGAGGGGGAACCAATCACCGGGACGGCGTCGGTCTCTGGATCGGCGTCAGTGTCGGACTCTACCGAGAGAGAAGAGGGGGAAGAAACAGATAAATGCACAGCAAACATGCATCACAAAGCGTGCTAAGCTAACGTGCAGTGCGGGGTTGCCTAAAAATAAGTCTAGGTCATATCAGTTATTTTTAAGAAATTGTTTGGATTTATTTTATTAAAGTTGAACACTATTCATTTATCGAAAACAGGTCAAAAGTTCCATATTCATCTAGCTAGGGGCATCTGATGAAAATACGGAGGGCGTAACTAGATTCGTATCGAAATTCTGATCAATTTTCATATATAAATTATTTTCATCGGAGTTACGGTTTAAAAGATATGATTTTCTAAAGTTTAAAAGAATTTCTGGAATTATTTAAATTAACAGAAAAAGGAATTATGACATCAGCATGATGTCATGCTGGCATCAGCAAGTCAACAGGACGGCTGACCAGTCAAACCTGACCTGTGGGTCCAGTGGGACCCACATGTCAGCCTCTGTTACTAAACAGAGTTATTTTAAATCTAAACTAAATCTATTTAGCTACTGGACCCCACCTGTCAGTGACTAATTAACCTAATTAACTTATTTTTATTTTTAAAACGTGTTAGTTAAATAACAGGGCGGTGGGGCCCGCGTGTCAGCGACTGGGGCTGCCCAGTCAGCACGTTGACTGGTCAACCCAGTCAACGGGGGCCCTGGGGCCCACGGGCAGCGACCCAGGGGGGTGGCCCCAGGTCAGCCTCGCCGGCCGGCCGCGCCGGAAACGCGCCGGCGACCTCTCCAGCGGCGGTTCCTCGCCGGAGTTGGTCGGAAAAACACTACGCTGCGCCGTTCGGTGCGCGGCTAGGCGCGTTCGAACGGCAAGAAGGTGCCGCGTCTAGTGGTAGCGGCCGTTGGACCGGAGATGGCCGGAATCCTCGCCGGCGACGAGCTAAGGCGGAGAGGCGTGCGGGCGTTCGTCGGAAACGACGAAGGAGAGCGTGGGCGAGCTCGGGCTTGGGTGCGTTCGGCTCCTGGAGACTCCAGGAGCACGATGCCGTGCCTAGCCGGCCATGGCAGTGGCCATGGCCACGAGCACGAGCTCGTCGGCGGCGGCCAGGGCACGGTTACGGTGGTGGCTAGCTACGGCGACTGCTGCGGCGTAAGAGAGAGGGAGGAGGAGAGGAGAGGCTCACAGCGAGGGTAGCCGTGCAAGGCCTGCTCGGAGCAGGCGCGGAGTCGCCGGAAACGACGGGTCCTCGCCGGAGACCGAGAGGAAGGGGGCGGCGTCGTGCAGCGTCGGTGGTGCCTCCCGGCTCCACCTGCGGGCTCCAGACGACGTGGACGAGCTCGGCGGAGCCCCACGGCACGGTGGTGGGACGCGATGGTGACGGCGGCCGCGCGAACGACGACGAGTGGCTGCGGTGGCGCACGGGCGACGGATCTGGGGGGGAAGGAGGAGGCGAGGCGAGCGAGGGAGAGGGGGAAGAATGGAGGAGGGAGTCCAGGGGGAACGGCTCGGCGTCGTCCTTATCCCCCCAGCCACCTGCTCCGTCGGCGTGGCGAGCGGTGGCCGGTGGAGGCGCGGCCGTCCACGGAGACGGCGACACGGCGAGCGGGGCAGGTGAGGGAGGCTGGGCTGGGCCGGCTGGGCCTTGTCCAGGCGCCAGGTAAGTGGCCTCTGGCCTTTTCCTTTTATTCATTTTACTGTTTTTCTTTTATTTCAGTAGCAGAGGGAAAAGAAAAAGGTAGGGCCCCCAAATGAAGTTTGGAAAAATTGTGAGTTGGCCCAAAAATGAGGTTGCAATATTCCTCACCAAATAAAATTGCTTTGGACTATTTTGGATCATTTTTGAAATTTTCAAAAATGCAAAAGCATTTAATAGTGCTGTTATAACACTGTTTAAATGCCCTAGCCCATTATTTGAGTAGATGGTGATGTTGTTTTCATTAACCACCTTTGTTTTGGAATATTGCCAGTAAGAAGAACATTTTTCCATGATTTTTGGAGCAACTTCAATTTGCACATGAATTTGAATTTGAATTTTCAGAGGAGTTTTGAAGTGCTTGTTTTAACCACTGTGTTTATGCATTGCAAATGAGAGTGACTTGGCATTATTAGCAGTGGATCACAGTGATCATTACAAGGGGGTGTTACACAAGTTAGGGTGAGTTTTGATCCCACTCGTGCTCCCTTCTCCGATTCAATGCACGTTTGGATTGCCTAGTATCTTGCCACGATTGAAATTCTCCTGTACACCAGATTGGTTCGTTTGAACTAGATTCGAGTAAAAGTTTTAGGGTTAGGTTTCCTCAGAACACATCTCGGTGAGACCGACTTTAAATTTTCGGTATGACCGATTTGGCCTATGGCCATTGCACTGCACCCTTCGGTCCAACCGAGTTGTGCAAAATCGGTGTGACCGAAATGAAGTTTTTGTGAAACCCTAGTGTTTTCGGTAGGACCGAAACCCACTTCGGTCTAACCGAAAGTGGTGTGCCAAGCCCCTGTTTAACACTTCGGATTCACCGAAACTTAAACTCGGCCTGACCGAAATGTCTTCTGTGAAAACTTAAAACTAGAATTTGAACTCATTTTTTTTTGCAAAAACTTCTGCAGTTTGTGATGACTCTTCTTCTCTGCCTATACCTTATCTATTCACAGGTTGTCAGCCATGTCAGATACCAGTGACAGTCAGAACAGGTCAGAGACACCCATTGCAGACATTCCAGAGGCAGACACTAGTCCTGATCCTAGCAGCTCATCTGATGATGGTGAGAGGAGTACACCAAGTGGCATGCCTCCTGCAGCCACCAGAGCTAGAAAGGAGAAGAATTCCGATGATGAAGATTCAGACTTTGTTGTTGAGGAAGAAGTGACCTCCAAGCCTAAGAGGAAGGTTGTTGCCAAAGAGCAACAAGGTCAGCAATCTAAGAAGGGCACCAGCAAGGTCAAGCCAAGATCGAAGCTGCTAAGAAAGCCAAAGCTGACAAAGCAGCAGCAGCAGCTAAACCAAAGAGTTTCGGAGAGCAAATTCTTGAAGCTACTCAAAGGATTGAACAATGCCTGGCCAGCATTGAACAGTCTGAGGAGAGCTTAGAGAGGATTGTTGACGAGAAGATCCATGCTCTGGACGTGAAGCTGACTGAAGTACAAGTGACCGTCAACAAGCTTGAGGCAGACATTGAGGAAGCAAAGCAGGACAAGGCAGAGCTTACGCGTGAGTTGCAGGATGACTTAGTCCAGGATTCTCATCGACAGACTGCTCCGGTTCCCAAAGGATCCCGATCAGCTGCTATTCCAGTGACTGACACCAGGACTACAGCTTCAGCACCTCCCACAGTTCCAGCAGTTACTCCAGATCCAGCTCCAGTGTCCACTCCTCCAGCACAGACATCAGCTGAAGTCTTCGCCGATGCTGTTATATCTACTCCGACATCAACCCAGACGGGAGCCGCCAGCAGAGTCCATAGTGACGTTTAGCTCTATGCTTTTTCAAACTTTTTGGTAACTTGTTGCCAAAGGGGGAGAAATTGTATAGATCATAGGGCTTCGAGAGAGAGAGAGTGCTGTTATCTTTGCGCTTTTGCTCTTTCGTTCTTTTGCGGTTTCTTTGAGATACTTTTGGTTTTCGAGACATTCAGTGTGCTTGATACTCCGTTTGATGCTACCTTAATGAGTGCTTGGTCGTACTATGCTTTATTGTGTGCTTAATGCTTATCATATGTCATTCCTATCTTGTATGACTATTTACTCATGTCTTGGTGATTGGGTGCATGCTGTTCATTCTTATCATTTTATGCACTCCACCAAGATGTATGTGACATGGAAGAGTGACCCATGATCCTAATCGATTGTGCATTTGCATTCAAACGCAAATCTTAAATAATGCACAAATTTAGGGGGAGCTCTTGCTTATCACATACTTCTCAAAGCGACGATATTATTCATTGATTATATCCTTTGTCGAAGCTTTGATCTATATGTTGTCATCAATTACCAAAAAGGGGGAGATTGAAAGTGCAACTAATCCCCGGGTGGTTTTGGCAATTAATAACAACATATATATCATTGAACTAATAGTTACTTGAGAATCATTTCAGAGAAGTTCAGTGATATGGGTATGGCAAGGACTGAAGAAGTGGACCCCTCAAAATGCTAAGGCAAGCATTGGCAAAAGCTCAAGACTCCATTTTTGGTTTAGTGATCCAAGATCACATTGAGTCCATAGGAAAAGCCAATACTATTAAAAGGGGATGAGGTTATGTTGATGATCTGGTTGCTCAAGTGCTTAGTGATACATCTCCTAAACTATCAGCAACTTTCACTGCCATATACACTCATAAGTAATCTCGGTCCCACCGATATTCCAAACTCAGTCACACCGAGATGAACCACCTCAGCCATAAGCCAAACCCTAGTAAACTCGGATATTTCGATTCTGAAATCGGTTTCACCGAAACATGAGTTGCCAAGGTTCTGTAACCTTCTGTCATCAAATCGGTGTCACCGAGATGATGAAGTCGGTCCCACCGAAACTGGCATGCTCTTGTCATTGCACGAATCGGACTAACCGAGATTGTATATTCGGTCCCACCGAAAACCCCAACGTTCACATTTTGAACTCTCGGTCTCACCGAGTTGTCCACTTCGGTCCCACCGAGTTTGCTCAAATGTGTGTAACGGTTGGATTTTGTGTGGAGGCTATTTATACCCCTCCACCCCCTCTTCATTCGTGGAGAGAGCCATCAGAAAGAACTACCACTCCTACCTTACATTTCTGAGAAGAGAACTACCTACCCTTGTGTTGAGATCAAGTTGCTCCACTCCCACCATATGAAACTTGATCTCTAACCTTCCCAAGTTGCTTTCCACTCAATCCTTTCTTCCACCACAGCCAAATCAGTGAGGAGAGTTGAGTGTTGGGGAGATTATCATTTGAAGCACAAGAGCAAGGAGTTCATCATCATCTACAACATCTATTACCTTTTGGAGGGTGGTGCCTCCTAGATTGGTTAGGTGTCGCTTGGGAGCCTCCGTCATTGAGATGTGGAGTTGAACCAAGAAGTTTGTAAGGGCAAGGAGATCGCCTACTTCGTGAAGATCTACCCCGAGTAAGGCTAGCCCTCCATGGGCGTAGGCCATGATGGAATAGACAAGGTTGCTTCTTCGTGGACCCTTCGTGGGTGGAGCCCTCCGTGGACTCGCGCAGCCGTTACCCTCCGTGGGTTGAAGTCTCCATCAACGTGGATGTACGATAGCACCACCTATCGGAACCACGGGAAAAATCATTGCGTCTCCAAATTGCGTTTGATCTTCTCCACCTCTCTTTACTACATGTGCAATTTACTTTCCGCTGCCTATACTCTAGAATTGCATGTGTAGGGTGATGCTTGACTTGATCATAATTGTGAATCTGCCAAAAACTGTTCTTTGTCAAAAGGCAGAATTTTTATATTTACAAGTAGTCTAATCACCCCCCCTCTAGACATACTTTCGATCCTACAGATGGCGAAGAGGGCCAAGATCCCGGTGGTCGATCTTGAGGACGAGCCTGTCGCAGCGGCGGGGGATGCGCCAGCGACAAGCTTGCCGGACCAGCCTGCTGTTCCGCAGAGCAGCCCCCAGCGCAGCTCCCAGCGTGAGTCTTCTGTTTACTTCTTCACTTGTCGGGCGTGCGTGGGCTTCTTATCCTTGCTAATGTCTCGTTTGTTCGCTGATTTGTGCAGAAACAGAGCCGCGGCCTCAGGAGCGTCAAGAGACTGCTCCCGAAGAGCCGCTCGTCTCAGCCTCCCCGCCAAGGAGGAGCTCCCCGCCAAGGGTGAGTACTCTGCCAAGGGCGAGTACCCCGCCAAGGGCGAGCACCCCGCCAAGGGCGAGTACCCCGCCAAGGGCGAGCACCCCGCCAAGGGAAGGCGCCAGCGGCCCTCCGCCAGCAGGGGCTACCACCACGCCACCGAGGGAGGACCCCCCGGCGAGCAACCCCGTTGAAGAAGAGGCTCGCGCAGGTAACCCTTGTGCTTTTTTTCTCTTGAATTTTCCTTTTAGGATATTTGCTTGACAATTCTTCTTTCTTTCTTCTTCTTTTCTTGTCCTCAGACTCGACCGCCCCGGAGCCGATGGAGACGGAGGCCACCGTCGATGAGACCGCCGCAGCCACTGACGCGGCAGCTGAGGAGGGGACCGGCGACCGCACTGACGGCCCTGAGGCCGCAGGAGCGCCGGACGCTGCGCCGGCCGCCGACCCTGCTGCTGCCGCGACCGAGCCGGGCGTCTATCTGGAGGCCGCCAACGGGGTCTTTATCCAAGTCCCGTGGGCTTCTTCGTCGAGGGCGCCCGCGGAGGGAGAGGTCTTCGATTGGGAAGTCCTGGCCTTCGCCGGGCTGAGGCTTGTCGACGCGCCCGACAGCAGCAGCGAGCCCGAGGAGGAGCAGCTCCTGCGCCGGCTTCTGGCCCTGTACCGTGCCAGGCAGGCCAAGCTGGAGTCCCGGGAGGCTCTGGCTGCCAAGGCTGGCGTCGATCTGGAGAAGCGCGCCGAGGAGCTCCGCGCCGCCAACCAGGCGGCCCTCCGATCTTTGGCGGAGGAGCGGGAGGAGCTTGCCGAGGCGCGCCAGGCGTTCGTCCTTGAAAAGGCTGAAGGAGAGGAGCAGCAACGGCTCGCCGCCGAAGATCTGTCTCCGCGGGAAGGAGAGCTGAGGCAGCGGAAGGTCGACCTCGACAGCCATGAGGACGACCTTACCGCGCACGAGCAGTCCCTTGGCGGGGCTCTGCAGGAGGCGAGGGACGCCGCTGCAGCTGCAGAGACCGCCAAGAGAGACTTGGAGGCGAGGGTGGCGCAATTGGAGACGAGCCTGAAGACGAGCGAGGAGAAGGTTGCCGCGCTCACGTTGGAGAGGGAGAAAGATGCCCACAGCCACTCGGAGCTGCAGGTCCGTCTCTCCGACAAGGGCAAGGAACTCGCCATCGCCAAGGACTCTGTCGCGGACTTGGAATTGAAGCTGTCCACCCTCACAGCATCTCTTGACAGCGCCAGGGACAGGGAGACGAAGCTGAAGGAAGATCTTCGGGCTGAGAGGGCACTGCTGGACAGCGCCGCCCTTACGCAGAACAACTTTAGGCAGACGGTGGAGCAGTGGACCAAGGGGCTCGTCGCCGCCGCCGCTGACATCGACAGGGAGATGGCGGCGCTGGGGACAGAGCACCTCGGATATTCCCCCGACGCGAACCTCCCTCACAGCGCCAAGCTGAGCTTATTCTTCAGGGGAATAGCGCCGGCCCTCGAGCAGCTCCGGGAGAGGATCCCCACGCAGCTGGCGAACGAGGCGCGCAGGCTTTGCACGGGAGTTGTGGAGAGGGTGTTGATGAAGATAGTCTACCGCAACCCCGGGATCAACCTTGAGAACGTCCTCCGGACCTTGCCGCCCGACGCCGACCAGGAAGTGCTGAAGGTTCTTGTCGTCCCCATCGTGGCCAAGGTGGGCAAGATCAGGAGAGTTGATGGCGATCGTGTAGACTAGGCTGTTTTCCCTTTGCTTCCCTTGTCGCTGCCAATCTTGTCATGGACAGTAGTTTGTTAGAACAGTGACAAGTCATCTTGTAATATAACTTTATTCTGGGTAGTTAATGCAATGTTATTTCCTTTGTTCGACTCCTTTACTTTGTATGCTTTTACCCTAAGCTTTTAGGGAACTTGCCGGCAAAAGAGACCCTCGCCGCGAGTGCTGAGTGCGGGACTTCAGCAGCCTGCTGGCAATGCCTCTACCGGCAAGAAACCTTGCCACAGCTAGTCGCAGCACACTTAGGTTGTTGAGCGAACTCGAAAACGAAGTAAGGGCGCGACACTTGTCGCAGCTCACTTAAGCCGTTGAGCGTGCTCAAAACAAAGTAAGGGCGTGGCTAGCCATGGGTAGGTTCCTCCGCGCACAGGTTTTCCATACAAAGTGTGGTCGTTCAAGGAAGATAACTAAGAATTTAAAATTTTGAATGCTCAAACTTTGGTGACTTAGCTTTTGTGTTGTTCGCTTCCCGGCAAGGCGAGGCTTTCTTGAACGGCACTTGGTCCATACCACTGTCTCCTTCCCCCTGGCAAACTTGTGCACGAGGAATCCTTCTTCTGCTTGAGAAAAGAAAGAAAAATGGAGGAAACATAGGCATGGAGCTTTGCGGCCCGTTATTGCTTACTAGGGGTGTGTGCTGCACAAAGTGTCATGTAATACATGCAAGAGAAAAAAAAGGCATGAAATGACAAGTTGTGCAAGGCACAAAAGTTTTACTGATGCACGGGGTCTGCGCCCGGCTTTGTACAAAGGTTTACATGCAACAGCGGCAAGACTTGTACAAAAGGTGGTTGCCGGAGCGGATCGCGGCAACCGCGCCTTATGGGTGAAACTTGCAAAGGTGCTCAATGTTCCAGGAGTTGCTCACCGGTAAGCCCTCTTCGGTTTCAAGGCGGACAGCGCCGGGCCTTGTGACTTGTCTCACCCGATAAGGGCCTTCCCACTTCGGCGTCAACTTGTTGGAATTCTTAGCGGACTGAACGCGCCGAAGAACAAGGTCGCCTTCCTCGAGACTTCTGGCTCTAACTTTGCGGCTATGGTAGTGGCGCAAAGCTTGCTGGTATCGAGCAGCTCGTACAGCAGCCTGAAGACGGTTCTCCTCGAGGAGCAGTGCATCATCTTGCCGCAGCTGCTCTTGCTCGAGCTCATCGTAAGCGAGCACTCGAGGAGACCCGTATACGAGTTCCGTGGGGAGAACTGCCTCTACTCCATAGACAAGAGCAAAGGGTGTTTGTCCGGTGGCTCGATTTGGTGTCGTCCTGATTGACCAAAGAGCCGCCGGCAACTCCTCAATCCAGTTTCTTCCACACCTGTGCAACCTGTCGAAAGTTCTTGTCTTGAGCCCGCGCAGCACTTCAGCGTTTGCCCTCTCCGCTTGACCATTGCTCCTCGGGTGAGCAAAAGAAGCGAAGCAGACCTTGGTGCCAAGGTCTTGGACGTACTGCATGAAGGTGCGGCTTGTGAACTGTGTGCCGTTGTCGGTGATGATCCTGTTAGGGCCTCCGAAACGGCAAACAATTGACCTGAAGAACTTGACTACTGACTGTGCTGTCACCTTTCTCACTGGTTCCACTTCCGGCCACTTTGTGAACTTGTTGATGGCGACGTACAAGTACACAAAGCCCCCGACTGCGCGGGGAAAGGGGCCGAGGATGTCGAGCCCCCAGACCGAAAAGGGCTAGGACAAAGGGATCGTCTGGAGAGCTTGAGCTGGCTGATGTATTTGCTTGGCATGGAACTGGCACGCTTCACACTTGGTTACTTGTGCAGTTGCATCTTGGAGAGCTTCTGGCCAAAAGAAACCTTGCCGGAACGCCTTCCCGGCAAGTGCCCTTGCGCCAATGTGGTGGCCACATATGCCTCCATGTATCTCTGCCAACAGCTTCTGTCCATCTTCCCGGGAAATGCACTTCAATCTGACACCATTGAGTCTTCTTCTGTACAGTTCATTGCCGACGAACTGGTACATACTTGACTGTCTGGTTATTCTCTCTATCTCTTCTGGCTCTTCGGGAAGTTCTCCAGTTTGAAGAAAACGGACAATTTGCTACGCCCATGCTGGAGCCTTAGGCTCAACAACAAGGAGTAAAGGCATAAGTGTTGCTGCGGGAACGTCAGCTTCTACGGCAAGAACCTGTGGTTCTGCCGGAGCTGGATGTTCCCCGGCAAGCCTGCCGGGGCAAGACTTGTCGGGAACGCCTGCTTCAACTGTATGAACCCTAGGGTCCGCAGGAGCAGACTGTTCCTCAGCAACTTTGTCGTTGATCCTGGGGACCTTGGCGGCGACTTCAGGAAGATCCGCCGGCAAGTAGTCGCCGGAGACCAACTTTCTCTTCCTGCTTTGCCCAATTGATGGTGTAATGGATGGTTGAGTTAGCTTGAGCACGAAGATCCCTGGTTCCACAAGTAGCTTCAGTGCAGCACACTTTGACAGGCCGTCTGCGATTTCATTTTGAGCCCTTGGAACGTGCTCCATCTGTATGCCTTCAAAGTGCTCTTCAAGCTTTCTCACTTCGTCGACGTAAGCTTCCATCAATGGGCTCTGGTAGCTCTTGTTCACTTGTCGGACAACCAACTCCGAATCTCCCCACACAAACAGCTTCTTGATCCCAAGTTCAGCCGCAATTCTGAGGCCGGCAAGCAAACCTTCATATTCTGCAGTATTGTTTGTCCCTTGCTCCTTGGGAAAGTGCATTTGGACAACGTACTTGAGGTGCTCTCCGGTGGGTGCGACAAGCAGCACACCAGCACCGGCGCCTTGCAGCGAGAAGGCTCCATCGAAGTACATTACCCATTCTTTGTTTGCTTCTTTGGCGGGGACGTTTGCCTCTGCAATCTCTTCGTCTGGTGTTGGTGTCCATTCTGCTATGAACTCTGCCAATGCTCTGCTCTGGATAGTTGAAGTACTTTCAAACTTAAGACCAAAGCTTGACAGCTCCAGTGCCCACTCGACAATCCTGCCTGTTGCTTCTGGATTTTGCAATATCCTTTTCAGCGGGAAGCGAGTGACCACTGTTATCTCATGTGCTTGGAAGTAATGGTGCAGCTTTCTCGAGGCCATGAGGAGGCCAAAAAGCAGCTTCGTCGACAAGTATTGGAGTGGAGGATAGGTACCCTTTCAAGTCTTGCAGCGCCGCCTCCGCTTCCGGAGTCCATTTCATCGGACCTGCCTTTTTCAAGATTTTGAAAAACGGCAGGGCGCGTTCTGCAGACTTAGAAATGAACCTGCTGAGGGCAACCACACAACCAGCAAGCCTCCGTACATCCTTGACGCGCTTCGGAGCTTCGATCTGCTCGATGGCCTTAATCTTGTCGGAATTGGCTTCAATCCCCCTCTGGGACACGAAGAACCCGAGAAGCTTGCCGGAGGGGACTCCGAACACGCACTTCTCGGGGTTCAGCTTGAGTTGTATCTTGCGCAGATTCGCAAAAGTTTCATCCAGGTCTTGGATCAGGGTATCCTTGTCCTTGCTCTTGACCACTATATCATCCATGTAAGCTTCCACATTCCTGTGTATCTGTGGCTCAAAAGTAGTGTGGACCACCCTTGCAAATGTTGAGCCCGCATTCTTCAATCCAAAGGGCATGCGTATGAAACAGTAAGTGCCACATGGAGTAATGAATGCGGTCTTCTCTTCATCTTCTTCGGCCATGAATATCTGGTGGTATCCGGAGTATGCATCAAGGAATGAAAGCAACTCACATCCAGCCGTGGAGTCAACGATCTGGTCAATACGCGGCAAGGGAAATGGATCCTTGGGACAAGCTTTATTCACATCCGTGAAGTCTATACAAAGCCTCCACTTCCCGTTTGCTTTACGTACGACAACAGGGTTGGCCAGCCACGTGGGATGAAGAACACCTCTAACAAGGCCTGCTGCTTCCAACTTCTTGATTTCCTCAGCAATAAACTCTTGGCGCTCCACCGCTTGCTTCCTGACCTTCTGCTTGACGGGCCGCGCGTGAGGACAAACGGCAAGCTTATGCTCAATTACTTTCCTGGGAACACCGGGGATGTCAGATGGTTGCCATGCAAACACGTCGACATTCGCCCACTGGAAAGCAACGAGCGCGCTTTCCTATTTAGGATCGAGCGTGGCACTGATGGTGAAAGTACCACCAGTGCCGTCCTCCTTGGCGAACACCTTTTTGGTTGCAGGTGGAGCTGCCATTCCCTTCTTGCACTTGCCGGTGGAGCTCGATGGTGCGTCCTCGACGGCAGCGCAGCACTCCGAAGAGGTGTGTTTGCCGGAGTGGGCCCCAGAGCTCTTGCCGGACTTGGTCTTGTTCTTCCTCCCGGGAGCTTCAGCGGCAAGTGTTTTGCTATCCGTGGCGGCAGCTGCGTCCCGGTAGATCTTGTCGGCGCAGATAAGCGCGTCCTTCTTGTCGCCGGGGACAGAGATGATGCTTATCGGCCCTGGCATCTTGAGCATGTTGTAGGCGTAGTGAGAGGCTGCCATGAACTTGGCGAGCGCTGGACGGCCAAGTATCCCGTTGTATGGCAACGGGATATCGGCAACGTCAAAAGTGATCCTCTCAGTCCTAAAGTTCAGCTCTCCGCCAAAGGTTACTGGCAGTGTAATCTTCCCCTTCGGCTTGCTCCTTCCCGGGTTGATCCCTTGGAACGTGTCGTTTTCTTCAAGCTCGCTGTCGGGGATCTGCAGCTTCCGCACCACAGCAGAGGAGATCAAGTTTAGGCCGGCCCCGCCGTCAACCAGCATCTTGGTGACCTTGAGGTTGCGGATGGTTGGCGAAACCAACATCGGCAAGCACCCGACCGCAGTTGTGCGGTCAGGGTGGTCCTCAATGTCGAAGATGATGGGCGTGCTGGACCACTTCAGGAGTTTGCGCGACTCGACGGCTGGCTCTGCTGCATTAACTGCCCGCACCCATTGTTTGCGTTGGCGGTGGGAAGTATGCAGAGAGGCACCTCCATCGACGCACAGAACCTCTGTGGCCTTCTGGAACTCCTGCTCGCTGTTGTCTCCGTCGTCCATGTCCTTGTCGTCGTCTTCGTCTTCGTCCTTGTCGCGGCCGCGGGGAGGTCTATCTCCTTGCCGCTGCTTGGCCTTGCCGCGGCGTCCTCCCCGGCCATTGAATGGCCGCTTCTTGCCGGACTCTCCTCCGCCTCATTGGGCCTTCTCCTTGTCGCGTCGCTCGTACTTAGCTTTCTGCTGCTCGACGAGGTACTCGACCCTCTTGCAGTTCTGGAGATCGTGGCCCTTGGTGCGGTGGATCTTGCAGTACTGCTTGTCGGAGCCGTCCTGCTTGTCGGCGGCGGCTACAGTGGCAGCTCCCTTGCCGGAGCTACCAGCCTGAGCTTTCTTGGCGCCTGCCTCCTTGCCGGACTGCTCGACGGCCAGTACTTCCTTGTTTTTCTTCTTCTTATTGTTCCGCCGCCGGTTTTTCCTTGCTGGGGCGGCATCCTCACTGTCCGATCCTCCTGCTCCAACATCCTCTCCGGGGAGTCTCCTCCCCTCTTCAGTGCTCGCGCACTTGTCTGCCAGGGCATAAAGCTCGCTGACGTCTCGTATCTTGCACATCGCCATTTCCTCCCTCATCCGGCGGTTACGCACGTTCTGATGGAACGCGCTAATAACCGCGGCAGGGTGGACGTCCGGGATGTTGTCTGGACGCGGCAGAATCTCTGGATGTATTTCCGCAGGGACTCTCCCTCCTTCTGGGCAAGTATGTGGAGATCACTTTCCTGGCCATGGGGCTTGTGGCCGCCCGTGAAGGCGCCGACAAACTGGTGGCACAGGTCGGCCCAAGAAGAGATGGAGTTTTCCGGCAAGTGCATAAGCCAAGATCTGACGTTTGGCTTAAGCACGAGCGGGAAGTAGTTTGCTAGTATCTTCTCGTCTCGTCCTCCGGCAGCCTGCACTGCAATGGTGTAGATGCTGAGGAACTCTGAGGGATGGGTCTTGCCGTCATACTTCTCGGATACGTCGGGCTTGAAGTTTTTCATGCTGGGCCACTGGACTTGCCGCAGCTCACGGGTGAACGCAGGGCAACCTGCCGCGTACGGCAAGTCGCCTGGTTCGCCAGGCGCGTGCATGTCGACGGCGGCCCCAGCGCGCTGGTCGGACTGTCGCCGCGCTTCTCTTCGACGCTCGATACGAGTCCAAGCGTCTCCTTGTCGCCTGTCGTCGAGGACCTGGCGCTGATCGCGGCGAGCTCGTGGATCCGACGACGCCGTGGAGTCGTCGTCGACATTGATCCGGCGAGTCGGCGATTTTTGCTTCCGCGGCAGGGAGTGTACGGTAGTTGCACCCCCGGCGGTCTTGTCTCCATCAGCCCGCGCCTGGCTGATTTGCCGCGGCCGTGACGTCGCCGGCTGCTGCGGCGTGTCGTTGTTGGCGAAGGCGATGAGGCTTTGGATGGTAGCCCTCCAGTCTTCGGCCTTGTCTGTCGCTGGAGGGAAGTCGAGGAGCAGCTGAGCTCTGGCTAGAGCTTCTGCTGGAGTGGAGGGAAGCAGTGGCGAGCGGTGCGAGGAGCGAGATATGCTCGGACTTCTAACAGCGTTAGAAGGAGCAGGTTCTCGCCCTGGCGACCGCGCCTTGCTCGTGTCAGCACGTTGGCCTTGAGCGTCCCGCGTCCCGCCAACTTGTCCTTGGCCCAGCAAGCGGATGGTACCCTGCGTACCACGCCGCTGCCATTCCGGCACCTCCTGGGAGGGGCGCGGTGCATGCACGGACGCCGAGGTCTTGGAGTGCGCTCGGTCGTCCGTCTTGTCCTTGGATTTGGCGGCGCCGTGAGTTTCCTCACCGGCGTCCGTCCTTCTGCCAGCGTCTACCCCACTCACCGTTGGTTCTGGTGGCGGCGGGATCGACGCGGACGGGCCTCCTACCTCCGAAGCTTTCTTCTTCAGCGGCATGTCGATGAAGTTATCGAAGTTGGTGAAGTTGCTGAAGATTGCGCCCGCGTGAACGCCGGATCAGGTTCGCACAACCTCGACGCCCCCTACCTGGCGCGCCAAAGATGTCGGAGAAACTGATCGCCCACGAACACCTATGGGACCGGAGCCCCTTTTCGGTACGGCAAGGGAGCGGAGGGCGCACAGAGAGCAGATCGAGGCGAGCACGCGGGCAGTTTACCCAGGTTCGGGCCGCACGGATGCGTAAAACCCTACTCCTGCCTTGGTTGTATTGAGTTCTTGGCTCGGGAGCAAGAAGAGCTACAGTACTGGTTGCTAGCTATACCGAGCGTGAGAGTGATCGAAGTTCGGAACCTCCTCTACGTTGTGCATGGGCCTCCTTTTATAGGTCCAAGGGGTCACCGACAGGTGGCAACGTAGGTGAGGGTAAAAACGTAAAAGTGGTGGTAGTTGTAACAGTGCGCGTACAGTGTTCTGTACCTAACCCTGACGGTGGGGGACAAGGGCATTGAATGCCCGTCGCCGTCGCCCCAAATAGTGCAAAAAGCGTCCGTCCAGGCGTCTCCGTTCGCCACGACGGTAGCCTCGTCATCGTGGCTTGCCATCGTGTCCCCCAAGCTGCACAGCCTTCCGCCACGTGCCCTTGGAAGGGCCCCAGGGCGACGCGTGGCTGGATGAGCTGGAGCGCGGGCACACAGTGGAAGCTTGCCGCGGCAAGCACCATGCCGCGGTCGCTACCTTTGTAATGCCCAGGATGGGACTATACCTCCTACGTGTCGAGGCACGACTTAAAGGTATAAGCCCATCCTAGAATGATCTCAAGTTTGGTATCTTTGCACAACTCATGTAAAAGAGGGATTAAATTGCAAAAGGAGATAGTTGGCTTACACTCGCCACTTCACACAATACATTACATAAGCAATCATCATACAGAACATCACAACCCGACTACGGGTGAAGAACCAAAAGAAAGATACCAAAACAACATAAAGCCACAGGTCAGGATCGAATCCTAGTAGAAACCACTACTGAACAACGAAACGTCACAAACAAACGGCCACACTCTTCAACAAGCTCCTGGGTGAAGAACTGATCCAACTCCTGCATCAAGCTCGGCTGAACCTGCATCTGGTGGTGAAGTAACTGTGAGCCACAGAGGACTCAGCAATCCCGTTCCCGGGTAACACGACTATTTAAGCCTTGGGTGTGGACAAGGCTGAAGAAAAGAACGAGAGGTGAAGGAAACAAAACAAGAGTCTGCAGCAGCAACTAGCACTAACTTACGTAATAGAGAGCGAGAAGAGAAGTGCATCGGTCGAAAGATGATCACGAAGTGATCCTAGCTAAAGCCGGTCAAACATAACCCCACCGTGTTCAACTCCCGAATCCCTATTCGGAAATTGACAGTCACGGTACACACGCTGGTAGTGTATTGAAACATTGTGTCAAGTTATCTACAACCGGAATTAACAAGCTCCCATCTGCCACATAACCGCGGGCACGGCTTTCGAAAGTTCAAACCCTGCAGGGGTGTTCCAACTTGGCCCATCACAAGCCCACGATCCGCGGAGTCGCAACTCCATAGTTGGGAAGACCCGAGTATTCTCGGAATCCCGTGCTCAAGTTAAACCGAACTAAGGTAAGGCTAATCCAGCAAATCCTCCCGGCGTGCCGACACCCTAATAGTAGCCGCGTGTATCTCGTCTCAGGCCACGACCGGATGAGCGCTACGTACAGTACCAAAGACCCCAGATAACTGGGTGGTACCGCAAGTGGCTCTAGTTTGGGACCAACACCATCAGCACTGGCCCCCCCTGCTATGTAGAATTAAGAAAAAGAGGGTTTGCAAGGCCCTTATGTAAGTTTTATTAGTTTGTTATTAAGCAAATAGTACCAATGTTGGGACTTGCTGGAAAAGACTTAGCACTTAGCGGTTTATCAAGGGGGTCCCATACACCCCAACCGTGTTAGGAACGCATAATCAAGGAACATAACACCGGTTTATACGGTTCCTAACGGCATGAGTGGAACAAAACACCAAGCAAAAGGCTTAGCCTTCCACCCTGCCAGTATATAGATGATTTTATTTTAAGCATTTATATAGTGTGATATAACCCAACCAAACTTCAACATGAAGCAAGCATCTTCAATCTTCACCTGCAACTAGCAATGCTATAAGAAGGGCTGAGCGAAGCGTACTTAGCCAAACAACGGTTTGCGTAGGTAGGGTGGTTAACATGGCAATTGGTTACAAGTAGGAGGCTGACAGGAAAAACATGGGCATCGAGGCAAAACTAAAGAACGATACTCTAGCAATAGGCAAAGATAGTAATGGTATCCGGGTTCGGTCATCTTGCCTGGGATTCCACAAGGGAGAAGAACGGATCCAAGAAGAAGACGGAGCAACAGTCGAGCGGATCCTCACAACTCCGGAACGAAACCGAAGCTAACAAGAGAAGCAACCGGAAAGAAAGAAACAACACGGTAAACATACAAGCATAAACATGGCATACAATGCACAAACAAGTATGATGCATGTCCGGTTTAAATATGCATGGCATGGCAAGTGCACAAACAAATACTACAAGTTAAGTGGAGCTCAATATGCAACGAGTTGCATATTGACGAAACACCACATTTAATTATTTAGTTGACTCTCATTATTAACAAGACAAGATTAAATGTTTTTAACATGGCAAGAGGTGAAGCATAAAGAAACTATACTATCTAGACATTTTAAATGAGGCCGGAAATAACAACAACATATCCGGAAAATCCCCATGAGCATGGTTTAATAATTATAAGCAAACAACAATTCACTCATTATAATGTTGTTAACATGATGCGGATGATATGATCAAGTTTATGCAAGTTTTATTAAAAGGTTGACAATTAACAAGATAAGAAGCATTTGTCACCGTGGTGGATGGAAAGGGTGCCACGGCAACGATCCGAAATGATGCAAAGGCAACAACTCGGTTCCGGTAACTCGTTGAGAGTCCGGTGCAAAAGATAGAATCGACGTGAGCAAGTCGAACAAGATGGAAGTGGGTTGATCCCGTTACCGGGTTCCCACGAGTCGGTGACGAGGCAACCGAGGAACAACAAAAGGGACGAAACGGACACGGAGCTCACACGGGAAACATTACATACAACACAAACAAGCATGCATTCCACGGGTCACGTCTCGGGGTTATACCTTCGAAACACTCGTTTCGGGACGGTTCGAGAGCGTCGAGGAAGTAGCCGTAGTAGAGGGAAGTAGTTGTACACGGCCGTAGAGGGAAGTAGACGTTCGGGCGACGGTAGTCGTTCGGGCGACGGTAGACGTTCGGGCCGTCGTGGTACTTGTCGGTCACGTAGAGGTACTTGGCGTTCGACGGCGTCGTGGTACTCGTTCACGTAGTCGTACACGGATGTAGAGGTACTTGCTCCGTAGCCGTTCACGAGCTCGCCTTCCCGTAGATGTTCGGTCGTCGATTCGTTCGGTCGTTCATGTCGTAGTTGAACACGGGGTCGTAGATGTACACGGAGCTCGTTTTCCGTAGATGATCGGTTCGTCGAGGTACTTGTCGTCTCGGTCTCGTACACGGTTCATCTGTCCAAAATTACAGCAAAAACAACACACAAAAGAGAAACAACAGCGGCAACATGGCGAGGCAGGGGCCGCGGGATCTTGCACGCTGGACGGAGGGAGACGGCTGCGGGGCTGCACGGGAAGAAGCGGTGCTGCTGTGCTGGCCGGCGGGCAGAAGGCGCCGGGGCCACGGGCCTCTTGGCCGCGCGACGGGGCTCCGGCCCTGGACGACGGGGCTGCAGACCCTGGGCGCCAACGGAGCAGGACTCCCGCGGCGAGGCACGGAGGAACGGCAGAAGGCGGGGCGGCTGGCTCGGGAGCCGGCGGAGGATGGGGACGAGGCCGCAGGGCTACTTGGGGACGCAGCACGGGAGGAGCTGGAGAGGGGAGCCGCGACGGCTCGGCCGATGCAGAGGTTCCCGCGCCGGGCGAACGAGGCAGGGACGGAGAGGGCCTCGACCTCGAGCGACCTGACGACGCGGCTGGTCGTCCGGCGTTTCGAGCGGCGAGGGCGGCTCGACGCCAGGCGCAGAGGAGAGGAGCGCCGGCCTGGGGCCCCTGGTCGTAGCTCGGGCCTGGTGGAGCATGGAGCGAGGCGAACAGGAGGGAGGCGCTCGCGGGATGGAGAAGGGGAGATCGGGGTGCTCGATGGGAACGAGGGGAAGAAGCGGGGTCGAGGAGTTCGGTCGACGAGAGAGAGTGCGGCGGCGGCTGAGGGAGTTGGGAGGAGCGAGGCTGGGAGTATTAGGGTTAGCCTGGGGCTTGGGCCGATTGGGCCAGGAGGGAAAAGAGGAGAAGGGAGGAGATGGGCCAGGAGAAGGGAGGAGATGGCTGCTGGGCTCCTTTCTTCTGCTGTTTTTTTCCCAAAGTAAAACAGAAAAAAAACAAGAAGAAGAAAGAAAAAGAGGGAAGAAAAGAAAGAAGAAGGAGGAGGACAAGAATTAGCACACGAGGTCAAAATCCCCGGGCTCACAAAATGTCAGGATTTAAAATAAAATAGAAGGAGGGTTTTCGGAGGAACCTCGAGCAACGAGAAAAGAATTACCGGCAAGAAACTTGAAGTGAAAAGGCAATGGGGAAATTATGCAAGTGTGTTACGGTGAATTCCAACAAATGGAATATTATTATATATAGCTCCCTAAATATTGAGAGACTTTTATATGTTATAAAGAGAAGACATCTTCCCTCGATTTAAATGGACCGAAGGTCCACACGGTTTATTTAGGTTGAGATGCAAAAATAAAATGACATGATGGCATGATGACATGATGCAATGCAAAAAATAAAAACACAAGCACAAAAGAACACACGGGCAACCCCGGAACATCTGGAATCTTCGAGAATCTTCTGGAATCTTCTGGGACGTCGGTCTCGGGCGTCACAACTCTCCCACACTAACAGAGGATCTCGACCCGAGATCCTAGAGATATCACCGGGTAAAAACAGAAGAGGAAGAGGTAAACAAAGTTGCTTCTTCGAGAAACGAGTGAAACCAGTAACCTTGAGAGGTTGAACAAAGTGAAAGAAGAATGCAACGGAGATGAACGAAGATGAAAATACTCCGTTAGAAAAAAGGAACAAGGAACATAACAAGAACCTTGTAGGTGAAAGACATGAAACAAGAGCTCACGGATGACGAAAGAATAAGAAACCGCAAGGGTATAACCAAGGAAGAAGAATGACAGAATTTGGACAGCACTCCGTCTGAAAATGGAAGGAAATGAACAAAAACTAGCCAAGTTGGGAAGATACTTGATGAAAACAACAACATATTGCCTCCGGAACAATGAAAGAATGGCACAAGGGGTAAGAAAGATTCAGACAGCACGACGGTTGAAAAGACAGGCAAAACTAGATAAGATGAGAGAACTTGAATGAAGAATACAACATTCCGGTTAAATGGACAAGCAAAGGAAAGAACAAGATCTCGATAAAAACGAGATGAAAGGTTAAAGAGAGTAATATCACAAGGCCTCCGTAATGAAAGAATAGCATATAGATCAACGAAAGAAAAGAATGGAGAAGAAAAAACAACTTCTCCGACAAATGAATTGAAAGAGCATCCTTACGAAGAAGGGTTGAACGGAGTTGTTGGAAAAAATCAACAACGAAAAGAATACGCTCGTGTGGGCTTATGGAAAACATCTCAAAGTTATGAGCTGACAACCCGCCACTAACTTAAACAATTGATTTGATTGAGATCAACAAGGAGATGAAAACTTATTTCACCGGAATGATAAATGAAGAATTTGGGTCATTTATAAGCACCATAATAGCAACAATCCTTAGGGAAAGCTTTTAGGTGAAATACCACCCAAGATAACTCCAAGGAATAATTAAAGGGTTGAAAAGATCTCCTAAAGAGAAAGAAATGATGGTTTTAAATATCTCAATCTTGACAACTTGTGAATCATAAAACATGAAGGAATTGTCAAGAATGACATAACACCATCTGAAAAGATAAGGTAGAAAGAATTGCAATTGGAATGCATGAAGAAGAATGCTTGAGCTCCAACAAGAATCTTGATGAAGACTTCAAGGATGAATTAAATCATGATGAACCACCATGAGAACTCCGGTAATGAAAGCATGATAAGTGAAAGATGAAAAGAATAAGATTCAAGGCTTGCGATGAATTAGATGGAGCTTTGAAATGATATAATTGAAATAACATGGAACTCCGGCAAACAAGATGAAGAATTTAGAAGCAAGGATATGAAATGATGAACAAACTCCAGTCAAAGAATTAAATCACCTGAAGGAACAAGAATAAGAATTATGTTATGCATCTCCTTTACCAATTTAATTGATGACAACCAAAGGATTAGGCATACTACTTATTCTCGTTGGAAAGAATTAAGAGAGATCTAGCACAAGCTTGGGTAAATCTTCAACGAAGCACCGATAGGATTATGAAAAGAACAAATGAATTAAAACGATAACAACGGAAGAGTAAACTTGAAAGAACCACCGTAAGAATTAGGAGACGAACGAAGAGACATCAATGAAGAATAGTTGGAGGTTGAAGTTGAAAACTGAGAACGACGAAATATTCTGAAATGATGGCCTTCGGAGGAACACAAAGAAAAGAATTCATGAAATGCTTCGGATGGTATGAAAGGATCTCCTCACAATCGAAACAATAATGAGGATGGTATGAAGCTAGAACCACAACTCACCAAGAGAACGGCCAAGATTTAAGAGAAACTCTTCTCCGGTCTTCAAATGTTGAGAATGAAGACGAGAAATGCCATAAGAATTGTTGAGCACTCCGGAATGAAGAATTAAAAAGGTTGAACCAATGAAGAAAAGAATTTGAAAGCGATCTTGGAGAAGGCATGTGACTGATGGAAATCATTCTTACGTCACACTTTGACAAGAATTTGAGTATATCTCCGGAATAATTAGAAGAGTCAGGTAAGATCCTGGAAAAGACCTGTGGGTTAGGGCCCACTAAAGAAATCACCGTTGAAAAAGATTGCTTAAGAGATATTGCACCGGTTGAATTAAAAGGCTTGAATAAGATGACAATGCTCAAAATAATTTGAATGGATTAAGAATGGAATTATGAATCTTGAGCACTCCGGATATGGATAGTAAGAGGAGAATGATTAATTGGTGCACCGGAATAAGAAAGCATTGTGAAAAGAGGAAAAAGGATAAGATCAACACCAAAATCTTGAATTACATCCACCGGCAGAATTGAGAACAAAAGAATGATGAACTTGGAGTTCTTGAGCATCTTCATGATAAAGCACCGGATAAGAACATCAAAGGAAAAGAATGAAGAAATATCACTAGAATAAAATGGATACTTCCTCTGAGAATTACTGGCTCCATAAAGAGAAGGGGTGGGAGGGTGGGGAAAAACAAAGACAACTTGGGATGAATGAAACAGACAAATCCACAGATTTCTCAACGGCGTCCGTATGGAATAACTTGAAGAGAAGGCACACCGGTTGAACAGGATTTAACAAGACCATCTTGATGATTAAGAAGGACTAGCACTCCCATAGAAATATGAGAACACCGATTAAGAAAGGTGTGGAATCAACATTTGACATCGAAGCAACTCGAATACCAGAATCAAAACAAGAACAAAGGATAGATATGCAACAGCCTAATCTTCACAACATCATTCGAACAGAGAATTGAACGGATGAATTCCGCAGGTACGTCAACTAGACGAGAAGCCACTTGGAGAACAAAATAAATAAAAGGAACAAGGATCAGATAGAACAAATACAAGATAGAAGCTTCGTTCGACAAATTCGTGCTGAAAGCTCATGGAACGTGTTACAAAAGGGTTTTGCAATCCCCGGATCAGCATAGCCAAGGACCCTTTAAGATGCAACTCCCGATCAGAACAAGTCCATAAAACCACTTCACTCAATGTAGAACCCCAAACTTCATATCGAGCATCCGTTGGAAGAATGCCTACGATCTACTGGATGAACCCACCTATAGATTTCCGAAAGTTTCCAGTTATGCAATCAGGTGTTGGGGATACACGGGAAGCACCGCGCAATCAACTCTAAACCTACATCCAGGTGTATCCATCCTTCAACACATAACCAGTCTTTCTCGGAAACTGTTTACCTCGGACCTTCGAAAAGCATCCACTATAACAAGCTATGGCAATACTCTCGAACTACCTCCCCAGTACTGGGTGATGTCGGGGTTATCTTGCCACTGGCCGTATAGGAGAGATTTTCGATGTCGGCCGTCTTAAGTATTTAGTACTGCCGCGATATGCTTGTGTCAATGATACCCCGAAGCTCAACTCCTCGGTAACAGGAGGCATCGAGAACAATATCCTTGTCACAAGAACATCGAAACAATCCCAGAATACTCGCGGGATCCTAAAAAAAATTTGGTGCAATTTTTGAAAGTAGAAGAGAAAAGAGTAAACGTCAGGAGTCCTCACCAGAGAGAAAGGGGATGAGAAGCAAAGAAATCCTACTCTCCGATATAATATAGGACTCAAAAAGTTTTCAGTGTGTGCCTAGACTCAACCGTCAACGATTCGATCAATCAGTGGGGCTTCTAGGTCGGAGAAGGCTCTGAATACCAACTTGTAATGCCCAGGATGGGACTATACCTCCTACGTGTCGAGGCACGACTTAAAGGTATAAGCCCATCCTAGAATGATCTCAAGTTTGGTATCTTTGCACAACTCATGTAAAAGAGGGATTAAATTGCAAAAGGAGATAGTTGGCTTACACTCGCCACTTCACACAATACATTACATAAGCAATCATCATACAGAACATCACAACCCGACTACGGGTGAAGAACCAAAAGAAAGATACCAAAACAACATAAAGCCACAGGTCAGGATCGAATCCTAGTAGAAACCACTACTGAACAACGAAACGTCACAAACAAACGGCCACACTCTTCAACAAGCTCCTGGGTGAAGAACTGATCCAACTCCTGCATCAAGCTCGGCTGAACCTGCATCTGGTGGTGAAGTAACTGTGAGCCACAGAGGACTCAGCAATCCCGTTCCCGGGTAACACGACTATTTAAGCCTTGGGTGTGGACAAGGCTGAAGAAAAGAACGAGAGGTGAAGGAAACAAAACAAGAGTCTGCAGCAGCAACTAGCACTAACTTACGTAATAGAGAGCGAGAAGAGAAGTGCATCGGTCGAAAGATGATCACGAAGTGATCCTAGCTAAAGCCGGTCAAACATAACCCCACCGTGTTCAACTCCCGAATCCCTATTCGGAAATTGACAGTCACGGTACACACGCTGGTAGTGTATTGAAACATTGTGTCAAGTTATCTACAACCGGAATTAACAAGCTCCCATCTGCCACATAACCGCGGGCACGGCTTTCGAAAGTTCAAACCCTGCAGGGGTGTTCCAACTTGGCCCATCACAAGCCCACGATCCGCGGAGTCGCAACTCCATAGTTGGGAAGACCCGAGTATTCTCGGAATCCCGTGCTCAAGTTAAACCGAACTAAGGTAAGGCTAATCCAGCAAATCCTCCCGGCGTGCCGACACCCTAATAGTAGCCGCGTGTATCTCGTCTCAGGCCACGACCGGATGAGCGCTACGTACAGTACCAAAGACCCCAGATAACTGGGTGGTACCGCAAGTGGCTCTAGTTTGGGACCAACACCATCAGCACTGGCCCCCCCTGCTATGTAGAATTAAGAAAAAGAGGGTTTGCAAGGCCCTTATGTAAGTTTTATTAGTTTGTTATTAAGCAAATAGTACCAATGTTGGGACTTGCTGGAAAAGACTTAGCACTTAGCGGTTTATCAAGGGGGTCCCATACACCCCAACCGTGTTAGGAACGCATAATCAAGGAACATAACACCGGTTTATACGGTTCCTAACGGCATGAGTGGAACAAAACACCAAGCAAAAGGCTTAGCCTTCCACCCTGCCAGTATATAGATGATTTTATTTTAAGCATTTATATAGTGTGATATAACCCAACCAAACTTCAACATGAAGCAAGCATCTTCAATCTTCACCTGCAACTAGCAATGCTATAAGAAGGGCTGAGCGAAGCGTACTTAGCCAAACAACGGTTTGCGTAGGTAGGGTGGTTAACATGGCAATTGGTTACAAGTAGGAGGCTGACAGGAAAAACATGGGCATCGAGGCAAAACTAAAGAACGATACTCTAGCAATAGGCAAAGATAGTAATGGTATCCGGGTTCGGTCATCTTGCCTGGGATTCCACAAGGGAGAAGAACGGATCCAAGAAGAAGACGGAGCAACAGTCGAGCGGATCCTCACAACTCCGGAACGAAACCGAAGCTAACAAGAGAAGCAACCGGAAAGAAAGAAACAACACGGTAAACATACAAGCATAAACATGGCATACAATGCACAAACAAGTATGATGCATGTCCGGTTTAAATATGCATGGCATGGCAAGTGCACAAACAAATACTACAAGTTAAGTGGAGCTCAATATGCAACGAGTTGCATATTGACGAAACACCACATTTAATTATTTAGTTGACTCTCATTATTAACAAGACAAGATTAAATGTTTTTAACATGGCAAGAGGTGAAGCATAAAGAAACTATACTATCTAGACATTTTAAATGAGGCCGGAAATAACAACAACATATCCGGAAAATCCCCATGAGCATGGTTTAATAATTATAAGCAAACAACAATTCACTCATTATAATGTTGTTAACATGATGCGGATGATATGATCAAGTTTATGCAAGTTTTATTAAAAGGTTGACAATTAACAAGATAAGAAGCATTTGTCACCGTGGTGGATGGAAAGGGTGCCACGGCAACGATCCGAAATGATGCAAAGGCAACAACTCGGTTCCGGTAACTCGTTGAGAGTCCGGTGCAAAAGATAGAATCGACGTGAGCAAGTCGAACAAGATGGAAGTGGGTTGATCCCGTTACCGGGTTCCCACGAGTCGGTGACGAGGCAACCGAGGAACAACAAAAGGGACGAAACGGACACGGAGCTCACACGGGAAACATTACATACAACACAAACAAGCATGCATTCCACGGGTCACGTCTCGGGGTTATACCTTCGAAACACTCGTTTCGGGACGGTTCGAGAGCGTCGAGGAAGTAGCCGTAGTAGAGGGAAGTAGTTGTACACGGCCGTAGAGGGAAGTAGACGTTCGGGCGACGGTAGTCGTTCGGGCGACGGTAGACGTTCGGGCCGTCGTGGTACTTGTCGGTCACGTAGAGGTACTTGGCGTTCGACGGCGTCGTGGTACTCGTTCACGTAGTCGTACACGGATGTAGAGGTACTTGCTCCGTAGCCGTTCACGAGCTCGCCTTCCCGTAGATGTTCGGTCGTCGATTCGTTCGGTCGTTCATGTCGTAGTTGAACACGGGGTCGTAGATGTACACGGAGCTCGTTTTCCGTAGATGATCGGTTCGTCGAGGTACTTGTCGTCTCGGTCTCGTACACGGTTCATCTGTCCAAAATTACAGCAAAAACAACACACAAAAGAGAAACAACAGCGGCAACACGGCGAGGCAGGGGCCGCGGGATCTTGCACGCTGGACGGAGGGAGACGGCTGCGGGGCTGCACGGGAAGAAGCGGTGCTGCTGTGCTGGCCGGCGGGCAGAAGGCGCCGGGGCCACGGGCCTCTTGGCCGCGCGACGGGGCTCCGGCCCTGGACGACGGGGCTGCAGACCCTGGGCGCCAACGGAGCAGGACTCCCGCGGCGAGGCACGGAGGAACGGCAGAAGGCGGGGCGGCTGGCTCGGGAGCCGGCGGAGGATGGGGACGAGGCCGCAGGGCTACTTGGGGACGCAGCACGGGAGGAGCTGGAGAGGGGAGCCGCGACGGCTCGGCCGATGCAGAGGTTCCCGCGCCGGGCGAACGAGGCAGGGACGGAGAGGGCCTCGACCTCGAGCGACCTGACGACGCGGCTGGTCGTCCGGCGTTTCGAGCGGCGAGGGCGGCTCGACGCCAGGCGCAGAGGAGAGGAGCGCCGGCCTGGGGCCCCTGGTCGTAGCTCGGGCCTGGTGGAGCATGGAGCGAGGCGAACAGGAGGGAGGCGCTCGCGGGATGGAGAAGGGGAGATCGGGGTGCTCGATGGGAACGAGGGGAAGAAGCGGGGTCGAGGAGTTCGGTCAACGAGAGAGAGTGCGGCGGCGGCTGAGGGAGTTGGGAGGAGCGAGGCTGGGAGTATTAGGGTTAGCCTGGGGCTTGGGCCGATTGGGCCAGGAGGGAAAAGAGGAGAAGGGAGGAGATGGGCCAGGAGAAGGGAGGAGATGGCTGCTGGGCTCCTTTCTTCTGCTGTTTTTTTCCCAAAGTAAAACAGAAAAAAAACAAGAAGAAGAAAGAAAAAGAGGGAAGAAAAGAAAGAAGAAGGAGGAGGACAAGAATTAGCACACGAGGTCAAAATCCCCGGGCTCACAAAATGTCAGGATTTAAAATAAAATAGAAGGAGGGTTTTCGGAGGAACCTCGAGCAACGAGAAAAGAATTACCGGCAAGAAACTTGAAGTGAAAAGGCAATGGGGAAATTATGCAAGTGTGTTACGGTGAATTCCAACAAATGGAATATTATTATATATAGCTCCCTAAATATTGAGAGACTTTTATATGTTATAAAGAGAAGACATCTTCCCTCGATTTAAATGGACCGAAGGTCCACACGGTTTATTTAGGTTGAGATGCAAAAATAAAATGACATGATGGCATGATGACATGATGCAATGCAAAAAATAAAAACACAAGCACAAAAGAACACACGGGCAACCCCGGAACATCTGGAATCTTCGAGAATCTTCTGGAATCTTCTGGGACGTCGGTCTCGGGCGTCACAACCTTGACGCGCCCGGAAGCTTGTCGCTCTCCGGGCCTTGCCGGGGCGCGCGATGCGCCACGGCAAGTCTTTTGAAATGCCATGCTTTGGCCTTCCTGGCAAGCTCCTCTTGCCAGGGTCTTGTGCTAAAGGGGTGGTTATGAGCCTGGAGCGGCCTTCCCGGCAAACTCCTCTTGCCGGGGCCTTGTTTCTTAACTGGAATACTTTGTTCTTGAATGGCTCCAAAGGAACCAAAGCGGGCCTTGGCGGGCGCGTGGCAAGCCCTGCCACGGGACGCTGCTACTGCCCGTGCACAAGTCGGGATACTAAGGTACCCCTACTTTAGTACACCGACAGCGTCACTGCCGGAGACTACATGCCAAATATAAATACACCGCGCAGCAGAGCACACACTGGCCGAGCACCGAAATCCAACAATGGAGAAAAGGAATTACCAGGGGCACCTTTATACAGTTTGTAACCATGAGTACTACTTAACTGAAATAACACTAGTTGTTTTTAAACAGGTTGTTCAAGGTACCTATATTGAAATAGTGAGGTGTGATGTAATATCTATTATGCTAATGAATCATTGTGTTTCGGTTAGTAATTTCACATGGGTCTAATCCTATAATACCATGATGTTTTTTTGGAAGAAATTACACAATCAGGATAGTGTTGCTGGACCAATAGTGGTACATCACTGCTACTGGAGTGAGTTATAGGAGGAAGGGTACCTGCATCGATGGCGATGACGGCAGCAGGGAAGATCCCAACGGTATCGGCGGCCATGTACAGATCCATCACTAGTTGGACGAGTTTTGTACGTAACTATTTGAGCAGCAAGTAATCCTCTGGTATTGCCTGACAACAACATCAAACATTGCCATGAGAAATATCATCACGAGAGCCAGCTCCTTTATTGTTGGGTAGGCTGCTTCAAACCTTTATGTAGCCTAAAGAATTCAATGCAGAGGTATTAGAATATTGTCTCATATTAAACATACCACGGAAAAGATACAAAATAGTATTTATTGAACTGAGTTGAATTAGAGGACTACTATGGTTGTTTTGTTAACAGATACTCAAGAATTACTTGAACAAGAAAAGATACAAAATAACCAGTTGTCCAGTACAACTGCTACTACTACTTGTTTATATACCCAAGTGTCTCCATAGTGCATATTTTGTTTGTGAAACCTATAAGATCTCAAAATGTTAGTTAGAGCTCTATGCAGAATACTTTGGAGGAAAATTGTGCAAACGCTCAAGAACTGGTACTTGCTGTACCAGGAACAGGATGCGGCAGTGGAGCTTCAAGAAAAATATTTAGGGGACAAAACTAAGAGGAAAACACCAATTTTTCACATTGAAGATTAAACACATATGTCATTCTGGCATATCCTTGAAGGAACAATTCTCATAACAGGAACACAATTCTGGCGAAATTCATACACAGATCAGCCCAACAAAAGCATAATTAGGTCGTCCATTTAGATATAATGCTTGAGTTATTTCAGGAAATTCATAGATTCTGGCATCCATTATCTACCGCTAAGTGCATAGTAATGCCTGAGTTACTTTTGGAGCAGCTACAAGAAGAGCTCGCCTCTGCCGCTGTATCGGCATTGGAAATCCTACTACTGTACTGGAATGATCACAGTAGTTAGATTGGATAAATTGGAGCATGCACAGGTCAGGTTAGATTGGATAAACTGGAGCATGTACTGGAATGATCCTACTACTGCATTGGATAATGGATGGGTAAGGATTTGCTTATACACTTGACGATAGATAGATACCCTATGCTTTCTTCAATCAGATCAGATAAATAAAAAGTAAAAACATCAACGAAAATCAGCATTAGTCTAGACTCTTGCTATCATGTGAGTCCAGGAGGTCCAATGGTTATTTTCACAACCAGATTCATTCAGTTAGTCACCCGGCTCTGCAGTTCCGAATGAAATTTTCTGAAGGAACGAATTCAGTCTTCTGCTTCCCGGTGGACTAAATCCTAGGGTCAAGCGAGCGAAGCAGGGGGTGAGGGAAAAAAGACGCACCTTCCAGTCAACGGCGTGGAATAAGCCGATGAAGGAGTCGACGACGGGGCCGAAGCTGCCGCAGAGCTCGGTGGAGACGCGGCCGAAGAGCTCCGCCACCACGTCAGCGTGCTCGTTCAATGCGGAACGCACCTCCTCCACCGCTCGCCCAACCGCCGCCGCCACCGGTGAGGGCACAGGAGAAGGGCACGGGCACGCCGATGGGCCCATTGGCGTCGTCGCTCTCGCCCGGTGCCGGCGCCTGCTGCGGGGAGGAGGCGGAGACGGAGGAGACTGCGGAGTGGCGGGGGCGGACGTAGACGGCGTAGAAGGGCAGCCGCCGCGGAAGCACCCCCACGGCGGGGTGGTGTGTTGGTGCGGGGACCCGGAGCGAGGAGGAGAAAGAGGCGGTCATGGTGGACAGTACGGGGTGCGGGGGCGGCGTGGTTCTGTCGATTGGATCTGGGGGAGTGGGGGCGGTCCGGCTAGCTCGACGGAGCAGCGTGCATTGAAGCAAGCACGCGCGCGCCGGCGAGCCCGCCGGCCGTGACGCCATGGCTGCCGTGCTCGATCTGCAGCATAGCCGGGGCTGGGGTGGAGGGTGCGGTCAATCTGGTCTTTGGGGACGTGCGCACCGGATCTGATCCGAGGGGAGGATGGAGCGGAGGGGACGGGGTCGCGGTGGTGTGCCGGGAGCCGCAAATTACGCCGGAAGTCGCCGGGATCGACCACCGTACGTGGCGGCGGCGAGGAGGCGTGGGGAGAGAAATGGGCTCGTGAGAGGGGAAGGATGCGTGGGGAGAGAGCGTCGTGGGATTTCTGGCTTTCTTTTTTCTCTCTCGTTTCTTTGGCAGGAAATGGAAAGCAGCTAGCCAATGACATGCAAGGCCACGGATCACCCCCAATATCAAATCCTGGCCATCTAATCCTCCTACATCCAACGCTCAAAAACCTCCCTGATCCAACACACACACACACACCTCTCTCTCTTTCTCCTCTTCTTTTTTTAATCGGTTTAATTTTAATTTTTGAAGAACCTGCTCATTATTTGCTTCAAAATTGGACAGTACCAATTTTCAAAAATATTAGAACATAGTCCATCTGTCCATGTATATTTAACCAAGTGGTTGCATGTTAAAAGCTTTTCATACACCTCCATCAAATTGTCAATTTTTTGCCATATCAATAAGAACCGGGTGAAACAATGTTGGAATGTTCATCTTGGAATAGCAAACAATGTTGCCTAAGGGGGTTTTCTTTTTCTTTGGACGAAAAATCAATTTTCCATTTTCTGTGGGCCCAAAATGAGTTTTTTTGTGAAGGACCTACCATATATTTGTTGCAAATTTGGACCAAATCATTTTTATAAAATATTAGGCCATATTTAATGCACAATTGACAAAATGGTTGGGTGTCAAAAGTTTCGGCCCACCTCTCGTGAAAAAGACAAATTTCGCCCGATCCAGCTGGAAGCGGGTCAAATTTGAACTGTAGCTGCCTCGTAGTTTGCTCTTTATTTTTTCCAAAAATCATTTCTAGGTACATAAGTATCTATTTAATCAGGGAAACACCAAAAATTTTCCAAGATTCAACCACTAGCTAGAAACGGTCATTCCCGCCGTTTTGACCGCATTTTGAAACGGGCATAAAAAATTAAAAAAAATCAAAAAATTGGAAAACCTTTGCATTGTGTCATTATATGTGGCCAAGTTACCAGCAAAAATTATAAACTTGTAATACGGCAATTATTTTAGAAAGTTTTATCAGAAACGAGCTATCATGTGTGAAGATTCATGGCTTTCAAGCCAAATGATCAATCTTATGTCCACATTCATGACATTCTTTGTTAAAATGATCTCATATTGTGCACAAAGGTGCATCTTGGAATGGCATACAATGTTGCCTAAGGATGTTTTCATTTTCTTTGGACGAAAAATTCATTTTCCATTTTTCGAGTGCCCAAAAGGAGGTTTTTTTGTGAAGGACTTCCCAAATAATTGTTGCAAAATTGGACCAAATCATTTTTATAAAATACTAGGTCATATTTAATGCACAATTGACCAAATGGTTGGGTGTAAAAAAATTTGATCCACCTCTCGTGAAAAAGACAAATTTCGGCCGATTTAGTTGGAAGCGGGTCAAATTTGAACTGCGGCTGCCTCATAGTTTGCTATTTATTTTTTCCAAAAATCATTTCTAGTTACATAAGTACCTATTTAATCATAAATACATGGTTTGGTGGCGATACGTCGAGGTTTGGGCGGTGGTCGAGGGCCCCAACTCTAGAGCGCGTAAACTCGCATGCCCGCCGCGTGGTCACCGATTGACTGTGGCGTTGCCATGTGTTCTGGGCGGCCTAGGCATGTCTAGTGGGTTGGCCACTCCCCAGGTAGGTGCTAGGAAGAAAATTACAACATAAGATTCTCACGAGGAGACTGATCGATGCTCAAACATGAATTACCAGCCAAGTGTTTGATTAGCGGTACGGGAAATGCACATGGCTAATGGGCGTGAGTTTTGGTTGAGGATGATCAGTTACTAAGAAGACCGTCTTCACAAATTTTCAGCTCAAAAGGAGGAGTCTAGGTGGTACTTGCTTTGCAAAGTACCACACTGGACATAAATAGGAATGTTGAAGATGGGCTCAAAATAATGAATGGATTGAGCTGGCATTTGGTGGAGGATAGTTATTTGGGCATAGGAAAGCACTGTAGAAAATGGATACCATTTGGACATGCCAAAGTGGTACTTCCTTCACAAAGTGTTTTTTGAACAGAATAGGAAAATGAATATTTTTGAATTATTTTTGAACTAGGCAAGGAAGGTTTTTTACATATTTGACAAAGATATGACCCAAATAATTTATGAGATTTTTTGGGGAATTTTGGGAATGACAGAAATATAGGTTGCTTCACAACATAGGGCAAAAACTGCCACATGGACATGACACATAGGCAAAACTGATGAGGTGGCGCCTAGTCGTAGCAACCCACCACAATTTACAAGGTTATGACCATCTATATTGGTCATGATCAGCTAGAAATAAGGCAGCGAACCAGTGCTATCTGCTTTATGACCATTTCGTGTAAGGAAATTATGACCTTTCTGACCAAAATGGTCGTTATAGTTTAGGGTTTGGAGCCCCCCGAACAGCTTTTGACCAATTGGTCTGAAATGGTCATAGATCTATGACCAATTCTTCTAGGGTCACTAACAAAAGGTCATAAGTTGACATATTTCTTGTAGTGTTTTTCTCTTTTTATTTTTATTTTTGGGCTCTTAGGCCTCTTTTTTTGTGGGCTTCTTTGGCCTTTTTTTTATAACCTGACATGGGACTATGTTCTAATAATGATCATCACACTTTTATTTACTTATAACTCGATATTACAAATCGATGCTTAGAACAAGGTATGACTCTATGTGAATGCCTCCGGAGGTGTAGTGGGATGTGTAATGAATCAAGAGTGACATGTATGAAAATCATGCATGGTGGCTTTGCCACAAATACGTTGTAAACTACATGATCATGCTAGGCAATATGACAATGATGAAGTGTGTCATAATAAACGGAACGGTGGAAAGTTGCATGGCAATATATCTTGGAATGGCTATGGAAATGCCATGATAGGTAGGTATGGTGGTTGTTTTAAGGAAGGTATATGGTGGGTGTATGGTACCGGCAAAAGTTGCGCGACACTAGAGAGGCTAGCAATGGTGGAAGGGAGAGTGCGTATAATCCATGGACTCAACATTAGTCATAAAGAACTCATATACTTATTGCAAAAATATGTAAGTTAACAAAACAAAGCATTAAACGCATGCTCCTAGGGGAAGGGTTGGTAGGAGTTAACCATCGCGCGATCCCGACCTCCACACAAAGGATGACACTCAATGAATAAATCATGCTCCAACTTCATCACATAATGGTTCATCATACGTGCATGCTACGGGAATCACAAACTTTAACACAAGTATTTCTCCAATTCATAATTACTCCACTAGCATGGCTCTAATATCACCGTCCTCATATCTCAAAACAATCATCAAGTATCAAACTTCTCATAGTATTCAATGCACTTTATATGAAAGTTTTTATTATACCCATCTTGGATGCTTATCATATTAGGACTAATTTTATAACCAAAGAAAATTACCATGCTGTTGTAAAGGACTTTCAAAATAATATAAGTGAAGCATGAGAGATCAATAATTTCTACAAAATAAAACCACCGCTGTGCTCTAAAAAGATATAAGTGAAACACTAGAGCAAAACTATCTAGCTCAAAAGATATAAGTGAAGCACATAGAGTATTCTAATAAATTCCGATTCATGTGTGTCTCTCCCAAAATGTGTGTACATCAAGGATGATTGTGGAAAACTAAAAGGCGAAGACTCATATCATACAAGACGCTCCAAGCAAAACACATATCATGTGGTGAATAAAAATATAGTCTCAAGTAAAGTTACCGATAGACGAAGACGAAAGAGGGGATGCCTTCCCGGGGCATCCCCAAGCTTAGGCTTTTGGTTGTCCTTGAATTTTACCTTGGGTGCCTTGGGCATCCCCAAGCTTAGGCTCTTGCCACTCTTTGTTCCATAGTCCATCAAATCCTTACCCAAAAACTTGAAAACTTCACAACACAAAACTCAACAGAAAATCTCGTGAGCTCCGTCAGTATAAGAAAACAAACCACCACTTTAAGATACTGTACTGAACTCATTCTTTATTTATATTGGTGTTAAACATACTGTATTCCAACTTCTCTATAGTTCATACCCCCCGATACTAGCCATAGATTCATCAAAATAAGCAAACAACACACGAAAAACAGAATCTGTCAAAAACAGAACAATCTGTAGTAATCTGTAACTTTCGAATACTTATGTAACTCTAAAAATTCTGAATAAATTGGTGGACATGAGGAATTTGTCTATTAATCATCTACAAAAAGAATCAGCTTAAAATCACTCTCTAGTAAAAAAAAATGGCAACTAATCTCGTGAGCGGAAAAGTTTCTGTTTTTTACAGCATGATCGCAAAGACTTCACCCAAGTCTTCCCAAAGGTTCTACTTGGCACAAACACTAATTAAAACACAAAACCACATCTAAACAGAAGCTAGATGCATTATTTATTACTCCCTCCGTTCCAAAATAGATGACCCAACTTTGTACTAACTTAGTACAAAGTTGGGTCATCTATTTTGGAACGGAGGGAGTACTAAACAGAAGTAAAAGCAATGAACAAAAATAAAATTGGGTTGCCACCCAAAAAGCTCTTTCTTTATAGCCATTAAGATAGGCTTGAGAATTCAATGATGCTCAAATGAAAGATAAGAACTGAAGCACAAAGAGAACATCATATAGCATGTGAAAATCACATCTAAGTCTAACATACTTCCTATGCATAGGCATTTTATAGGAAAACAAATCAAGACAAGAAAAATCTAGCATATGCAAGGAAGAAAAACAAAACAAGATCAATCTCAACATGAAGAGAGGTGATTTACTAACTTGAAGATTTCTACAACCATATTTTCCTCTATCATAATAATTGCATGTAGGATCATAAGAAAATTCAACAATATAGGTATCACAAAACATATTCTCAACATGATCCACATGCATGCGAAGTTGAGACTCTTCCAAAATAGTGGGATTAACATTAACTAAAGTCATGACCTCTCCAAACTCATTTTTATCAAAAAAAAAGCATAAGATTGATCATTCTCCAAATATGTGGGATCTAAAGTTGACACTCTTCCAAACCCACTTTCAATATTATCGCGAACATTATTATCAATCTCATATTCATCATGGGGCTTAAATAAATTTTCAAGATCATAAGAGGAATCACCCCAATCATGATCATTGCAACAAGTAGTGGACATAGCAATACTAGCATCCCCAAGCTTAGGGTTTTGCATATCATTAACACAATTGACATTAATAGAATTTACAATAGTATCATTGCAATCATGTTTTTCATTAAAAGAGCTATCGTAAATCACTTCATAATTTTCTTCTTTCAACACTTCATCACATTTTTTAGATTCACGAATTTCAAGCAAAACCTCATAAAGATAATCTAGTGCACGCAGCTCACTAGCAATTGGTTCATTATAATTGGATCTCTTAAAAATATTAGCAAGGGGATGAGGATCCATAATTTAGCAAGCAAAGATGCAAGCTAATAGAAGGCACATGGCAACACAAGCAAACAAAAAGGTGAACGGAAAAAAGCAAATAAAACGGCAAAGGTGAAGTGGGGGAGAGGAAAATGAGAGGCAAATGGCAAATAATGTAACGCAAGGGATAAGAGTTTGTGATGGGTACTTGGTATGTGACTTGTGCATAGATCTCCCCGGCAACGGCGCCAGAAATCCTTCTTGCTACCTCTTGAGCATGCGTTGGTTTTCCCTTGAAGAGGAAAGGGTGATGTAGCAAAGTAGCGTAAGTATTTCCCTCAGTTTTTGAGAACCAAGGTATCAATCCAGTAGGAGACTACACGCAAGTCCCTTGCACCTGCACATACAAATAAGAACCTTGCAACCAACGCGATAAAGGGGTTGTCATTCCCTTCACGACCACTTGCAAAAGTGAGATCTGATAGAGATAATAAGATAAATATTTTTGGTACTTTTGTTGTATAGATAGAAAAGTAAGGATTGCAAAATAAAAGATAGCTAGTTGACTGAAGATTAATATGATGGAAGATAGACCCGGGGGGCATAGGTTTCACTAGTGGCTTCTCTCAAGATAGCATATTCTACGGTGGGTGAACAAATTACTATCGAGCAATTGATAGAAAAGCGCATAGTTATGAGAATATCTAGGCATGATCATGTATATAGGCATCACGTCCGTGACAAGTAGACCGAAACGATTCTGCATCTACTACTATTACTCCACACAACGACCGCTATCCAACATGCATCTAGAGTACTAAGTTCATAATAACAGAGTAACGCCTTAAGGAAGATGACATGATGTAGAGAGATAAACTCATGCAATATGATATAAACCCCATCTTTTTATCCTCGATGGCAATAATACAATATGTGCCTTGCTGCCCCTGCTGTCACTGGGAAAGGACACCACAAGATTGAACCCAAAGCTAAGCACTTCTCCCATTGCAAGAAAGATCAATCTAGTGGGCCAAACCAAACTGATAATTCGAAGAGACTTGCAAAGATATTGTAATCATGCATATAAGAATTCAGAGAATAACCAAATATTGTTTATAGATAATCTTGATCATAAACCTACAATTCATCGGATCTTGACAAACACACCACAAAAAGTATTACATCGAATAGATCTCCAAGAAGATCGAGGAGAACTTTGTATTGAGATCCAAAGAGAACGAAGAAGCCATCTAGCTAATAACTATTGACCCGAAGGTGTGTGGTAAACTACTCACAACTAATAGGAGAGACTATGGTGTTGATGTACAAGCCGTCCGTGATCAATTCCCCCTCCGATGGAGCTCCGGAACAGGCCCCAAGATGGGATCTCACGGGTACAGAAGGTTGCGGCAGTGGAAATAGGGTTTCGTGGTGCTCTCGGATGTTTTCAGGGTATATGAGTATATATAGGAGGAAGAGGTACGTCGGTGGAGCTACGAGGGGCCCACGAGGATGGGGGCGCGCCTACCCCCCCCCCGGGTGCACCCTCCTCCCTCGTAGCCGCCTCGTGGCTTCCCTGGCGAGTACTCCAAGTCTTTTGGGTTGTGTTTGTTCCAAAAACGATCCTCCCGAAGGTTTCATTCCGTTTGGACACCGTTTGCTATTCCTTTTCCGCGAAACACTGAAATAGGCAAAAAAACAACAATTTGCACTAGGCCTTGGGTTAGTAGGTTAGTCCCAAAAATAATATAAAAGTGCATGATAAAGTGCATTAAACCTCCAAAACAGATAATATAATAGCATGGAACAATCAAAAATTATAGATACATTGGAGACGTATCATGTCGCAACGCAACTTTTCACCATGGCCGCCGACGCTGCATGGCAGCTTTCGCCATGGCCGCCGCCGTCGTCTTGCGCTGCATCGCAGCAGCCGTCTCTGGCAGCGTTACATCGCAGTATCCGCCATGGCCGTGGTGGTGCTTCGCACTATCTTGCACTGCATCGCAGCTTTTGCCGTTGTCGCGCGCGCTGCATTGGAGTTTTCGCCATGGACGGCATGCTGTGTCGCAGCACCCATCGCCGGCAACACCGCATTGCATCATCCGCCAGGGTCGCCGGTGCTGTATATCAGATTTTCAACTTCTGTCGTCTTCGTCGTCCGTTGTGTCGCAGCACCCATCGCCGCCAATGGAGCTGCGCGCTTTCGCTGGCCGGTCGCCGGTGTTGGATGAAGCTCCATCGAGGCCGTCAAGTGGTTCAATGGAGCTTTGCCGCAGGTCCACCAATGCTGCAATGGAGAATTTCCGGTGGCCACCGGGATTGTGATGAAGCATCATCGAAGCGGCCAGTGTTTCAATGGAGCACAGCCGCCAGTGTCGGGTGCTGTGATGCAGCGGCACCGCGCCGATGTTATCGCTGCAGTGAAGCGTGGCCACTGACTCCCCGGGCTCTGGTGCAGCAGTTTGCCGGTGGCTCCTGATGCTGTGAGATCGAAGGAGAGAAGGGGGCTGTTGTGCGATGGGAGGAGCAGATTGTGCCAGCGTAGACCATTCAAACCGGCTGGAGAGGGAGGATCGAACGGTGCGCTGGGGATGATCGTACGGTCAACGAGGCAGCTTAAATTTTCCTGGCATCAGCCGGTTGATCTGTAGCACTGGCCTTGTGCTATTTAGGCCAACTCCAGTGCGTGACCCCATTCTATCTGGGTGCGTCCGTTTGGGGCAAAACAGACAAACCAGACGGCCCAGCACGCGGGCGCAAACGGACTTTTGTCCGTTTTCTGTCCGCTTTTGACCCATCTCCGGCCCAAATTTGCGCCGCTTTTTGGGTGAAACGAACAACGCGTCGACATGTGGGACGCACGCGCTTGTCCTCCCCTGGCCCGCCCGTGGTGGCACA
>LR738713.1:721208873-721329553 GCA_902687465.1 Secale cereale | reverse complement strand
CCCCGCACCCCATTTGGTGCCGTTTCTTGCCAAACCCTCCTACATCCCGCCCCCACACCCTCCCCCGTCCATGGTCGATGCCCAGCCCAATTTTGGCGGCCTGGCCGTCGACCCGCCTGGAAAGGTGAAGAAGAAGGCGGCCAAGGGTGCAAGGAACCCGCGGTCGGAATGCAGGCCGAAGGAGCTTGCCAAGTTGGATGCGGAATTGGCGAAGAGGAGGAACTGGAGGGCGGCCTTCAAGGGCAAGACCGCCGCGACCAAGTTCGCCGATGAGTGCGATGCGATGGAGGCCGCGCGGCGCAAGGCCAAGGTCAACGAGGAGGAGGCCATCGTCAACAAAGCGCACGCCCTCCTCATGCTTGGCATTTGCCGTCCGGTGGGTTTCTCTGCAGTGGCCGTCGGCCCGGCGAGCACAGGCTCGTCGGTCGCCCGGCCTCATAGCCAGTCACCAACATCGGGGACCACGCCTATGTCGCCCGGCTTTCCCCCGCCAAGGCATGAGGGCCAGACCCGTTTTTTGGGGTCGCCGGACGTTGGCGTGATCGCACCGTCTACTGATACATCTCTGTCGTATCTATAATTTTTTATTGTTTCACGCCAATATTATACAACTTTCATATACTTTTGACAACTTTTTATATGATTTATTTGGACTAACTTAATTACCCAGTACCAAGTGCCATTTCCTGTTTTCTGCATGTTTTTTGTATCGCAGAGTATCCATATCAAACGAAGTCCAAATGCACTAAAATTTCACAGAGCATTATTTTAGAATATATGTGATTTTTGGGAGGTGGAAGTTACGTAAACGGAGGCCCACACAGCCCACAATACACCAGGGTGCGCCAGAGTCCCCTGGCGTGCCGTGGTGTCTTATGCCCACCTGGAACGTCGGTTGGAGCTGTACTTCGGGCGCAAGGAATCTTATATCCAGAAAAAAAAATAGTGTAAAAATCTCAGCGTAGTCGGAGTTACGGATCTCCGGGAATATTAGAAACGGTTTTCGGCCAGATCTGGAAAATGCGAAACAGAGAGAGGTAGAGAGACAGATCCAATCTCGGAAGGGCTCTCCCCCCTCCCATGCCATGTAGACCAAGGACCAGAGGGGAAACCCTTCTCCCACCTAGGGAGGAGGCCAAGGAAGAAGAAGAAGGAGGGGGCTCTCTCTCCCTCGCTTCCGGTGGCTCCGGAGTGCCACCGTGGCAACGATCGGGACGGTGATCAACATCAACAATCTTGCTACCGTACACATCAACTCTCTCCCCCTCATTCCAGCGGTGTAACCTCTCTATTCCCGCTGTAATTCTGTACTTAAACATGGTGCTCGACTCCATATATTATTTCCCAATGATATTTGTCTATCCTATGATGTTTGAGTAGATGTGTTTGTCCTACGGGTTTATCGGTGAAATTGCTATGGTTGGTTTAATTTTCTTGTGGTTATGTTGCTGTGCTTTGGTGCCCATCATATGAGCGCGCATGTGGATCACACCATAGGGTTAGTTGTATGTTGATAGTACTATGTATTGGAGGGCAAGTGTGACAGCAGCTTCAGCCTGGCATAGAAATTGATGCATATGGGATTGAGGGGGGGCCAATATATCTTAAGGCTATGGTTGGGTTTTACCTTAATGAACGATAGTAGTTCCGGATGCTTGCTAGAGTTCCAACCGTAAGTGCATAGATTTCCAGGTAAGGGACGATATGCTAGCAATGGCCACTCCCACATATAAACTTGCTATCAACCTAGTAACGTAGTTGATGACCTATGGACATATCATTCTCTTGTGTTACAAAAAGCTTACTATTACTCTACTTTTATTGTCTTGCAACCTATTTCAAGTTCCCACAAAGTACTCCTAGTTTTATTCTTGTTCTAGGTAAAGCAAACGTTAACTGTGCGTAGAGTTGTATTGGTGGTCGAAAGAACTTAAGGGAATATTTATTCTACCTTTAGCTCCTCGTTGGGTTCGACACTCTTACTTATTGGAAAAGGCTACGAACGATCCCCTATACTTGTGGGTTATCAAGACTTTTTTCTGGTGCCGTTGCCGGGGAGTTATAGCGTGGGGTCAATATTCTCGTGTGTGCTTGTTTGCTTTATCACTAAGTAGTTTTTATTTTGTGCTCTTGTTTTCTATCTTTAGTTATGGGTAGAAAACGCAAAATACCAAAAAAAATAGTCGTACCTACTGAACCAATGGTTGAAGAACCACCCAAAATATATCAAACTACTGAAGCTTTTTATTTGGATCATCTTCGATCCCTATGTGCTCGGGCTAAAACTCCAACTGGCTTAGTTGAGGGGAAATCTTTAGATGAGCATGCTTGTTATGTGCGACATCGCATATCTGAAAAAGGGAAACTTTTGTGGCATCATATCAATACTTTGAAGTGCTATGCTTGGAATTTATGTGAAATATATGATTGTACTTGTTGTTCTAAAGACCCTAAGAAACACTTTCCTTGCTAATGTGAGTTTAGTGATAATGGAATCGTATCTTCGTATGCTAAGGGTGGTTATAATTACTATGATGTTCATCAAATTGAAGAATTTGTTGCTTTTAAGGGTGCTTATGAAATTGCTTCTTTGATAGAAGAGTATGATGCTACTCTCTACAAATCTGAAAATTTTGCCATACTTAAATATTGCTATGATAATTATGTTTCTAATGCTTATATTAAACCATATATTGAGGACTCCTCCGCTGTCCAAGAAGAGACTAATATTTTGCAGGAGTCTATGGAAGAATAAATTAATGACATTGTGAGCTCATTGGATGAAAAAGATGAGAAGGAGAGCGAAGAACAAAATGAGGAAGAGTGGATTGATCACCTGTTCCCACCTTCTAATGAGAGTAACTCTTTATCCCGTACATTGTTTAATTTCCCTTCGAATTTACGGAATATCCCTTTTTGATGATGCTTGCTATGCTTGTGGCCATGATGCCAATATGAATTATGCTTAATGAGATGAAGTTGCTATTGTTCCTTATGTTAAGAATGAAATTGTTGCTATTGCACCCACGCATGATAGTCCTATTATCTTTTTGAATTCTCCCCAGTACACTATATCGGAGAAGTTTGCACTTATTAAGGATTATATTATTGGGTTTCCTTTTACCGTTGCACATGATGATTTGGATGAATATAAAATGTATGTGCTTGCTCCTCCTACTTGCAATTATTATGAGAGAGGAACTACATCTCCGCCTCTCTATGTTTCCAACACGATAGAATTGCAAGAAACTTCTTATACTATGCATTGGTCTTTACCTAATGTGCATGAATTGTTCTTTTATGACATGCCGATGCATAGGAAGAGAGTTAGACTTCATCATTCCTTGATATATGTTGCTTTGTGCTCACTACTAAATGCCAAATCATTGCTAATTAAAATTGGCTTTGATATACCTTGGGATCCGGGTGGATTCGTTACTTGAGCACTGTATGCCTAGCTTAATGGCTTTAAAGAAAGCGCTGCTAGGGAGACAACCCGGAAGTTTAAAAAAGTGTCATTTATTTATGTTGAGTGCTTTTATAAAGTTAAAAAAAAGAGGGGAACCTAAAACTTTTTCAAAAAGAGAAGCGATTGAAAGGTGATGCATTGCGGAAATAAGGGTCGACCTTGAACACTTGTGTTCATGCTTATGGAAAGAATGTAGAATTTTTCTTGGAAGTTTCTCACAAAAATAATAATACCCTTGTACAATTCCATTGAATTATATAAAAATAATGTGCCAAGAGTTTCCTTTTGGATGATTAAATTGCTTGTTGGTTTGTGCGGTGCAAAAACAGAATCTTTGGCTGTAGTTCGCGAGTTTACATTTTTTTACCGAAACGTCGAAAGCTTATGAAACTTTTTGCAAAGTGTTTCTATAATTTTTTTTTATTTTTCCTAATTTGTCCAGAATTTTTGGAGTTACAGAAGTATGGTGGATGTTCAAATCTTTACAGACTGTCCTGTTTTCACAGATTGCTGTTATAGCTTCATTATTTGTGTATGTTTGAGTTCTTGTTGAAGCCTCCTTGACTTGGGGCCATAGAATTGTGATAGCATACAGTGGGTAGTTTTTTCTTATAATTATGCAATAATGTTAGAGAAGTACATTATGGGATTTCATTGATCATATGCACTAACCCCGCTAAAAGTTTGGTTAAGTTTTGTGTGGATGAAGTGTTCGAAGATCGAGGAGGTCTCGATGTGAGGAGAAGGAGGAGAGGCAAGAACTCAAGCTTGGGGATGACCAAGGCACCCCAAGTAAATATTCAAGGAGACTTGAGAATCTAAGCTTGGGGATGCCCCGGAAGGCATCCCATCTTTCTTCAACAAGTATCGGTATGTTTCCGGATTCGTTTCGTTCACATGATATGTGTAAATTCTTGGAGCGTCGTGTGCCTTTTATTTTTCTTTTAATAATGCACCATGATGGTATGAGATAGTCCTTGGTTGATTTGTAGAATGTTCATTGCACTTCACTTATATCTTTTGAGTATGACTTTATAGAATGCTTCATGTGCTTCACTTATATCATTTGAAGTTTGGATTGCCTGTTTCTCTTCACATAGAAAACCGATGTTCGTGGAATGCTCTTGTGCTTCACTTATATTTGTCAGAGCATGTTCTTTTGTAGAAATAATTAAACTCTCATGCTTCACTTATATCTATTTAGAGAGTCAACATGAATTGGTCAATTGCATGGTTAGTCATAAAATCCTACATAAAACTTATGGATCACTGAATATGATATGTTTGATTCCTTGCAATAGTTTTGCGATATAGAGATGATAATATGTGGGAGGTACTAGTGGATGATCATGTTTGTTAACATATTGGTGTTAAGGTTTGTGATTCCCGAAGCATGCACGTATAGTCTCTCGTTATGCCGGGAAGTTGGAGCACAATTTATCCTTGACTGTCCTATCTTTGTGTGAAGGTCGGGGGCCCGCGATGGTTAACTCCTACCAACCTCCCCCCTAGGAGCATGCATAGTATTACTTTTCTTCAAGGGCTAATAAAATTTTGCAATAAGTATATGAGTTCTTTATGACTAATGTGAGACCATGGATTATACGCACTCTCACCCTTTGATAATTGCTAGCCTCTATCGTGCTGCGCAATTTTCGCCGGTGCATAAACTTTATTATACCTTCCTCAAAACAGCCACCATACCTACCTATTATGGAATTTCCATAGCCATTCCGAGATATATTGTCATGCACTTCCATCATATAGTTGACTTGAGCATTCATTTTCATATTGCTTTGCATGATCATAAGACAGCTAGCACGATATTTTCATGGCTTGTCCATTTTTTTATATCTTTGCTATGCTAGATCATTGCACATCCTGGTACGCTGCCAGAGGCATTCATTTAGAGTTGTAATTTTTATTTTATTTGAGTTATAAGTAAATAGAAGTGTGATGATCATCATTATCCATTATTAGAGCATGCCCCCATGATGAAAGGATGATGGAGACAATGATTCCCCCACAAGTCGGGATGAGACTCCGGATTTTAAAAATAATAAAAGAGGCCAAATAAGCCCAAATAAAAAAAGAGGCCAAAGAAGCGCACTAAAAAATATGAAAGGAAAAGAAAAGGGGCATGCAAATACCACACTTGTGCTTCAAAATAGCACCATGTTTTTCAAATAGAGAGTCTCATATGATTTCACTATCATATACAAGTGGGAATTTTTCATAGGATTACATGCATACCCACTTAGTTTCGTATTGAGCTTTCATACACTTATAGCTCTTAGTTGCATCTGTTGCATGGCAATCCCTACTCCTCACAATGATATCGATTGATGGACATCTGCATAGTCCATTAGTTTGCCTAGTTGATGTGAGACTCTCTTCCCTTGTTTTGTCTACTACCACCGCTTTCTATTCCACCTATATTGCTATATCCATGGCTCGTGCTCATGTATTGCGTGAGAGTTAAAAATGCTGAAGCGCGTTAAAAAGTATGAACCAATTGCTTGGCTGACACCGGGGTAGTACATCATTTATACTTTGAGCTGGGAAGACAGAGCATGACAAGACTATATGATTTTGTAAGGATAACGTTCTTTAGCATTTTATATTCTGAAAGACATGATTGTTTGTTGGGATGCCCCAGTATTGATGTCTTTATGTCAAATTATAGAGTATTGCTTTGAACCACTCATGTCTTAATATTCATGCCATGACTAGATATATGATCAAGTTTATGCTAGGTAGCATTCCACATCAAAAATTATCTTTTTTATCATTTACCTACTCGAGGACGAGCAGGAATTAAGCTTGGGGATGCTGATACGTCTTCGTCGTATCTTTAATTTTTTATTGTTTCATGCCAATATTTTACAACTTTCACATACTTTTGGCAACTTTTAATATGATTTATTTCGACTAACTTACTTACCCAGTGCCGAGTGCCAGTTCCTGTTTTCTGCATGTTTTTTGTATCGCAGAGTATCCATATCAAACGAAGTCCAAATGCAATAAAATTTCACGGAGCATTATTTTGGAATATATGTGATTTTTGGGAGGTGGAAGTTACGTAAACGATGGCCCACACAGCCCACAATACACCAGGGCGCGCCAGAGGCCCTGGCGTGCCCTGGTGTCTTATGCCCACCTGGAATATCGATTGGAGCTGTACTTTAGGCGCAAAGAAAACTTATATCCGGAAAAAAAATCGTGTAAAAATCTCAGCGCAGTCGGAGTTACGGATCTCTGAGAATATAAGAAATGGTTTTCGGCCAGATCTGGAAAACGCGAAACAGAGAGAGATAGAGAGACAGATCCAATCTCGGAGGGGCTCTCGCCCCTCCCATGCCAAGGATACCAAGGACCAGAGGGGAAACCCTTCTCCCACCTAGGAAGGAGGCCAAGGAAGAAGAAGAAGGAGGGGGGCTCTCTCCCCATCGCTTCCGGTGGCGCCGGAGTGCTACTGGGGCAACGATCGGGACGGCGATCTACATCAACATTCTTGCTACCGTCTATACCAACTCTCCCCCCTCATTGCAGCGATGTAACCTCTCTATTCCCGCTGTAATTCTATACTTAAACATGGAGCTCCACTCCATATATTATTTCCCAATGATATATGGCTATCCTATGATGTTTGAGTAGATATGTTTTGTTCTACGGGCTTCTCGGTGAAATTGCTATGGTTGGTTTAATTTGCTTGTGGTTATGTTGCTGTCCTTTGGTGCCCATCATATGAGCGCGCGTGTGGATCACACCATAGGGTTAGTTGTATGCTGATAGGGCTATGTTTGGGAGGGCAAGGGTGACAGCAGCTTCAGCATGGCATAGAAATTGATGCATATGGGAATGAAGGGGGGCCAATATATCTTAAGGCTATGGTTGGGTTTTACCTTAATGAATGATAGTAGTTGCGGATGCTTGCTAGAGTTCCAATCATAAGTGCATAGAATTCCAAGTAAGGGACGACATGCTAGCAGTGGCCTCTCCCACATATAAACTTGCTATCAATCTAGTAACGTAGTTGATGGCCTATGGACAAATCATTCTCTTATGTTACAAAAAGCTTGCTATTACTCTACTTTTATTGTCTTGCAACCTATTTCAAGTTCCCACAAATTACTCCTAGTTTTATTCTTGTTCTAGGTAAAGCAAACGTTAAGTGTGCGTAGAGTTGTATCGGTGGTCGATAGAACTTGAGGGAATATTTATTCTACGTTTAGCTCCTTGTTGGGTTCGACACTCTTACTTATCGAAAAAGGCTACAAACAACCCCCTATACTTGTGGGTTATCATGCACCCTGCGCCCCTCGGCCGTCATCGACCCTAACGTCTGATGGCTTCTCGCCCCTCGTTGGTTACCCCAAGTGGAACGTTGAGATGTAGTGTAGCGGCAAATTTCCCTTGGCAAAGATACCAAGGATCGAATCCCGTGAGACTCCGAGGGTCGACAAGTAGGTGTCAACGGCGCCAGAAACTTAGCGGTTGACGGGACCTGCACACAGATACAGATAACTTTGCTCCCAACGAGTACAGAGAGGTTGTCAATCCCTCCGGCCTTGTTGTTTACAAAGGATCAAACACAAGAGATAATAATGATAGTTATGACTGCAACTAGGAAATAAAAACAGGAAGTAAATAGAAGGTGTGATCGGCGGTGGTAATATGGACCGGGGTCCCATGATGTTCACTAGTGATGTCTCTCTCCCAAAAGACGATAAAACAGCAAAGCGAGGTAAACAAATTACAGCTGGGCAATTGACAGGATTATGTGCGCAAACCAATGCTAACTATGCTGCAAAGAAAGGTAGAGGCTCAAAAGCATGGGCGGTACACCAAGGCAAGTAGACCGAAATCCATCTGCGTCTACTACTAATCATCCACCTTGAGATATCTATCCAGAACATCTCGCTGGTATTAAGTTGCGAATCCCACCCAAAGTGTAAACTCAAAGCAACAGACAACTGCATTAAAAGAACTTTGCGTAAAGTAAACAATCCTTGCACCCGCAAGTACAAGCACCGTTGTTTTCTCCCTTGTGGCAACAGCACATCCCCTAGACTCATGTTTCTGTCACTCAAGCTAGTCATCAGGGGGCATGAACCCACAATCAAGCATAACGCTCCCTCTTGGAGTTACTACATACTACTTGGCCAAAGCAATAAACAGCAACGGAGAACATGCAAGAATTACTCACGAACAAAGATATAAAAGAGGTGAATCAAATATATTACTCAAACACAATCTGAACATAGTCTCATAATCCATCAGATCCCAGCAAACTCAGCAAAGCAACAGCAGAAAGATTACATATGTGCCTCGATCATGTAGGGCAGCTCACGAGGTCTAAACCATGAAGGGCAAAGAGGGGAGGAGAACATCACATAGCTACTAATCATGGACCCATGGTCCAAGGTGGACTACTCACGAATCATCCGGGAAGCGTCCATGGTGGTGGAGAAGCTCCCGGTGGTGGTTCTCCCCTCCGGCAGGGTGCCGGGAAGAGTTCGCCTGATGCTCCCGATCTTGGAAGCGCTGTGGCGGCGGAACAGAGGCGAGATCGCGAAAAAGGGTTCTGTCCTCGAGGGTTTCGGGACGAGAGGGATATATATGCGAAGGGGGCAGCCAGAGGCGGAGCAGGGGCCCCAGGCGCCCCCCTGGCGCGGCCAGTGGTGGGGCCGCGCCAGGTGGCCGCCTGGGCCTCCCCTGGCTCCCCTTTGGCCCATCTTTGGTTCTTCGCGAAGCTTCCTGTACGCTGATTTTTCCTGTATTTTTCCTAGAATTTTTGGAGCACTTTTAATATGGGGGAAACCTGAAATAGAAAAACAGCAGAAAACAGGAACTGGCACTGTGGTGCACTGAGTTAATAGGTTAGTACAAATATGATCAAAAGTGCATGGAAGTGCATCAATATCATAGCAATATCACACAAAAGAAGCATGGAGCAAGCAGAAATTATAGATACGTTTTGGACGTATCAACATCCCCAAGCTTAATTCCTGCTCGTCCTCGAGTAGGTAAATGATAACAAGCATAATTTCTGTGGTGACATGCTATCAACCATATAAGAACTTTTAAGTAAAGCAATCAAGGCATGTAATTCAATTCAAGTCATAACAAGCAAGAGTCTATATTAGCATTGTAACAAGCAACATAAGAACATAAAGGTGCAAGAGCTCTCGCTGTCCGTGACTCGAATGTCTCCAAATGGTGTTTGTGTGCAAGAAAGGGGATAGGGATATACGAGAGAGTAAAACATAGTTTTTGTATTGTTGAGAACTTAATCTACTAAAGTTTCACACTTGGTCTTCTTTGGAATCTTATCTTGACTCATCCCCAGACCACTAGCCAGGTACAAGTCAAAATGATCCACTCCCTTTCGATATTTTGAGCACTCATGCAATGGATGAGCATAAGCAAGAAAGTTGACACTTAGGATGGCAAAGAGAGAAAAATGATGAAGGGGGAAGACAAAAAAGGTGTGAAAGGCTCACATCAATGAGGACAATCATAGGCGAGAGAAAGCCAAATGATAGATATGATGTGAGGAGTAGGGATTGCCATGCAACGGATGCACATATGAGCTAAGGTAAGCTCTCCAATGGAACTAGTAGGGGTGCATCCAACTTGCTCGCTCAAGAAGACCTAGAGCTCTTTTGAGGAGGCTCATCATTGGAATATACAAGCCATTTCTATAGTGTGAAGGTCCCCACATAGCTATATGCTGATACGTCCAAAATGCATCACTATTTTGTATCATAATTCATCTTTATTCATTGATATATTTCACGTTATGATGATGTTCTTATGTTGTTTTGGTCTATTTTACACAGTTTGCAACTTTCCGGTGCCGGAACAGCAGACGCATGATTCAGCAGCAAAAAGTGGATACTGAGTTGCTGAAGAAGAACACCTCCAAATTACCTGAAAATTGACGGGAGGTATTTTTCAGACGAATAACGAAGACACGCAAAAGGGGAGTCAGAGGGGGGCCACAGGGTGCCCAGGCAGCCTGGGGGCGCGCCCCCCCTGGCCGCGCCGGGGGGGGGGCGCCTGGAGCTCCTGGTCCACCTCTGGTCGCCCCCTTTTGCATATATGTTCTCCGTCCCCCGAAAACCCTAGGCACGGGACTTTTTACGGAGTTCCGCCGCCGCTTCGAGGCGGAAACCTACAGAGAAGAAAAGGGCATCTCCGGCGGGCAGATTCCGCCAGGGAGATCACCTCCCGGAAGGGGAGATCGTCGCCATCGTCATCACCATCATCACGGGCATCATCGAGATCATCATCAACATCATCCCCAACATCAGCACCATCTCCATCTTCATCCAAATCTCATCTTTCCATCGCAACTCGTGTTGTAACTTGTACTACCTATCCTCTCTACTCCATCGGTGTTGATTACTACTTTGTGGTGAATGCTATTGAGTTTTGTTGGAGAAATATTATTATGTCCAGATTGTTTATCACATATTTATCCCCACTGATCATGATCTCTTTTATGTCTTGTGAGTAGTTACCTTAGTTCTTGAGGATATGGCGAAAGCACATGACTACCTCTCCCGTGTGTCCTCAAGAACGCTTTAGTCTTTATAAGTTCAGTTGCTAGGCCTCTCCTTTGCTAAGAAAGGATTGGGCCACTTGTTACTCTCAGTATCTTTTACATTACTTGCCTTTACATTCCTGTTGCTTATATCGAGAAAACCCCTAAAAAGTTATCTTTCAGTGCTTGCAGTAATTTCTTGTTCAGAATCGCTTATCAATACCTTCTGCTCCTCGTTGGGTTCGACACTCTTACTTATCGAAAACGCTGCAACAGATCCCTTACGGTTGAGGGTCATCAAGTACCGTTTTATGGCGCCGTTGCCGGGGAGCGTAGCGCTATTGGTAAAGTGAAACTGGTAAGAAAGTCTTTTTATAATTCTGTTTTTATTTTTGCTATTGCTGCTCTTTGTCCTTACGGATAACCCTATTATTGGAGCGTTGCTTGCGGGAAGACACCCCACACCTGTGGTGGTTGATCCTCCCCCTATTGAAATTGTGCCTTATAAAATACCAGCTGGCATTATCGATTATGTTTTGACTAATCGTTATGCAGGAGACAGACATCCCGGTGAACACTTGCTGTATTTGTCACGACTATGTTCATTATTTAAGCTTGCAGGTGTATCGAGGGAGTTTGTCATGAGGAAATTGTTTGTTGTATCACTTATAGATAAAGCTTCAGATTGGTATGGGCTTCTCGATAACCCACACTTGCTGGACTGGCAGGAGCTTATGTCTCTCTTTTATACTAAGTTTTATCCTCTTCATGAAATTCATCGAGACAGGAATTATATCTATAACTTTAGGTCTCATGACGGAGAAAGCATTGCTCAAGCTTGGGGGAGATTGAAGTCTCTAATGCTCAAATGCCCTATTCATAAGCTTCCCAAGGAAATTATACTTACAAATTTTTATGCCAGGCTTTCTCGTCAGGATAAGGAGATGCTGGATGCTTCCTCTAGTGGGGTATTTCAGAAGAAGAGTGTTGAAGAAAGGTGGGATCTCCTTGAAAGAATCCAGAGGAATACCGAAGATTGGGAAATTGATAAAGGTATTGAACCCGCTATAAATTATGAACATGATTATATTGAGAGCTATGTAGAAACTGATTACTTCAATACTTTTTGCTCTAAGATTGGTCTTGATTCCCATCTAGTGATTGATTTGTCTAAGAATTTTGCCTCTCACGTTGATTCTTTTAAAAAGAATAGAGACCAGCACCATGCACCTTTTAAAGAAAAACCTATTGATATTTATGTTGCTGAGCCTATTTTGCCTGCAGTTATATATGAACAGCCTCCTTTTCCCACGAGGATAAAGGAGCACTCTCTTGTGACAGGCATAATAAATAAAAGTGAGAGAAAAGTTGATGAACCTGAGGACCAGATCAGGGTCTATCCTCGAGTTGCATTGATTATAGACCTTGTTACTGATGATGTTCTGGATTCCAATATAACTTTTTGTGCTATTTCCACTAACCTTGTCACAGCCAAGAACAAAGGCCCAATTTCAGGTACTCCGGTGGTATCTGTTAAAATAGGAGATCACAATTATTATGGGCTATGCGATTTGGGATCGAGTGCAAGTGCTATTCCTTATTCACTCTATGAAGAAATCATCGGTGAGATTTCCCCTTGTGAACTTGAAGAAGTTGATGTTACTATTCATCTTGCAAATAGATCAATTATCTCTCCTATCGGAATTGTGAGGGACGTTGAAGTCCTATGTGGAAAGGTAAAATACCCTACCGACTTTTTGGTACTTGGTTCAGCCAGGGACAATTTTTGTCCCATCATTTTTGGTAGACCTTTTCTTAGAACTTGTGGAGCTATAATAGATTGCAAGAAAGGTAAAGTTTCTATTGAATTCAATTGTGAGCCATATGAATTTAATTTTTCTAAGTTCTCTAAGCAGCCTCGTGGTACTGATTTACCTAGTGATGATAAAATTATTGAAAGTATTGCCTCTATTGCTATTCCCCCTGATGATCCTTTGCAGCAATACATGGAGGACCACGAGAATGATTTACATATGCAGGAAAGAAATGAACTAGATGAAATATTCTTGAGGCAGCCTGCTATCCTAAGCACAACCTTCCGGTTGAACCTTTGGGAATTTTATCAAAACCGAAAGAAGACCCGGTGTTCGATCTTAAACCTCTTCCCGATACGCTCAAGTATGCTTATTTAGATGAAAAGAAAGTATATCATGTTATTATCAATTCTAACCTTTCAGGATATGAAGAAGAGCGATTATTGGAAGTACTTCGTAAACACTGAGGCGCAATTGGCTATACCCTTGATGACCTTAAGGGGATTAGTCCATCTATCTGTCAACATACTATCAACCTTAAGCCTGATGCTAAGCCAGTTGTTGATCATCAACGACGGTTGAACCCGAAGATGATGGATGTCGTGAGAACTGAGATTCTCAAGCTTCTAGCCACAGGTATTATCTACCCTATAGCTGACAGTAAGTGGGTAAGTCCGGTACATTGTGTTCCTAAGAAAGGAGGTACAACTGTGGTTCCTAATGATAAAAATGAACTAATACCTCAGAGGATTATTATTGGATATAGAATGTGTATTGATTACAGGAAGTTGAACAAGGCAACCAGGAAGGATCACTACCCGTTGCCGTTCATCGACCAAATGCTTGAAAGGTTATCCAAAAATACTCACTTTTGTTATCTCGATGGTTATTCTGGCTTCTCTCAAATTCATGTTAACACTGTCGATCAAGAGAAGACCACTTTTACTTGTCCTTTTGGTACTTATGCTTACAGACGTATGCCTTTTGGTTTATGTAATGCCCCTGCTACTTTTCAAAGGTGTATGTCTGCTATCTTTCATGGTTTCTGCGGGGATATTATGGAAGTCTTCATGGACGATTTCTCCGTCTATGGAACTTCAGTTGACCATTGTCTTCACAACCTTAATAAAGTTTTGCAGAGATGCGAGGAGACAAATTTGGTACTCAACTGGGAGAAGTGCCACTTTATGGTTAATGAAGGAATTGTTCTTGGTCACAAGATTTCCGAAAGGGGAATTGAAGTGGACAAAGCCAAGATCGAAGCTATTGAGAGGATGCCTTATCCAAAGGACATCAAAGGTATTCGCAGTTTTCTCGGTCATGCAGGTTTTTATAGAAGATTTATTAAAGACTTTTCTAAAACCTCGAGACCCCTCACTAATCTTCTCCAGAAGGATGTTCCTTTTGCGTTTGATGAAAATTGTAAGGAAGCTTTTGAAATCCTTAAGAAAGCTTTAATAACTGCTCCTATAGTACAACCACCTGACTGGAACTTACCTTTTGAAATTATGTGTGATGCAAGTGATTTTGCTGTTGGAGCTGTTTTAGGACAAAGGGTTGATAAGAAATTGAATGTTATACATTATGCTAGTAAGACCCTTGATAGTGCTCAAAGAAATTATGCTACTACTGAGAAGGAATTCTTAGCTGTAGTTTTTGCTTGTGACAAGTTTAGGCAGTATATTGTTGATTCCAAAGTTATTATTCATACTGATCATGCTGCCATTAAGTATCTTATGACAAAGAAGGATGCCAAGCCAAGGCTTATCAGATGGGTACTCCTTCTTCAAGAATTTGATTTGCAGATTGTTGATAGGAAGGGGGAAGACAATCCGGTGGCGGACAATCTTTCAAGAATGGAAGATATACCGCATGACCCCATTCCAGTTAACGATAGTTTTCCAGACGAACAACTTGCCGTTGTAAAAGTACAACCTCTTTCCAATCCTTGGTATGCAGATTATGCTAATTTTATTGTTGCGAAGTATTTGCCTCCAGGTCTAACATTTCAGCAGAGGAAGAAGTTCTTTCATGATTTGAGGCACTACTTTTGGGATGACCCACATCTTTTCAAAGAAGGCCCCGACGGGATCGTGAGAAGATGCATTCCGGAACATGAGCAGAAGGACATTCTCCGACGGTGTCACGATAGTCCCTATGGAGGACATCATGCCGGTGAGAGGACTGCACATAAGGTTCTTCAATCAGGTTTTTATTGGCCTACTCTCTTTAAAGATGCTAGAGATTATGTTTTGGCTTGTGATAAATGTCAGAGAGTTGGTAACATTAGTAGAAGGAATGAGATGCCTATGAATTACTCACTAGTGATTGAACCTTTCGATTGTTGGGGTTTCGATTTTATGGGTCCTTTTCCTTCTTCGCACAAGTACACTCACATTTTAGTAACTGTTGATTATGTGACCAAGTGGGTTGAAGCAATCCCCACTGAAAGTGCTGATCACAAAACATCCTTGAAAATGCTTAAGGATGTAATATTTCCTAGGTTTGGTGTACCAAGGTACCTCATGACCGATGGAGGATCACACTTCACGCACGGAGCTTTTAGAAAAGCTTTGGCTAAATACGATGTTAATCATAGAATTGCTTCACCTTATCATCCTCAAACTAGTGGGCAAGTTGAGCTCACCAATAGAGAGATTAAGTTGATCTTGCAGAAAACAGTAAACAGAAATAGGAAGGATTGGTCAAATAAATTGGGAGATGCTTTGTGGGCATATAGAACTGCTTACAAAAACCCCATGGGCATGTCCCCCTATAAGATGGTATATGGAAAGGCTTGCCATTTCCCATTAGAGCTAGAGCACAAAGCTTTCTGGGCTGTTAGAGAGCTTAACGCTGACCCAAAACTAGCTGGTGAGAAGCGTCTCATGAACTTGACTTCTCTAGATGAATGGAGAAGTGAAGCTTACGAGAGCGCTAAAATGTTCAAGGAAAAGGTAAAAAGGTGGCATGATAGGAAGATTCTGAAACGTGAATTTAATGTTGGTGATAAAGTTTTGTTGTTTAGATCCCGTTTCAGGTTTTCTCTAGGTAAACTACTTTCCAGGTGGGAAGGACCATTTCATATTGAAGAAGTTTATCGGTCTGGTGCAATTAAGATTAATAATTTTGAAGGCACCAAACCTCAAGTTGTGAATGGGCAAAGACTTAAACATTACATAGCAGGAGACCCTGTCGATGTTGATGTGAATATAATATACACAACAACCCACGAAGAACATGTTGCAACCCTGTTTCGGACGCCAGCAGAAGCAGAATAAAGAAAAGGTATGTAGTACGGTAAGAAAATACCGCAAAACATCATAAAAGTTCCGTATTACGAGTTTTTGAAAAATTAGTAAAATTCCGAGTCGAAGTGGAGCGGGAGACGACCACCAGGGAGTCCAGGCGCCCCCCTGGCGCGCCCCCCCTGGGCCGCGCCGGCAGGCCGCCTGGACACCCTGGTGCCCGTCTCCGACCCCGCTTTGGTCCGTTACCTTCCTTTCTGTGCATAAAATTTTCCTATATATTTGCCCGGATTGTTCCGGCAACGTATCTTGCGATTTCGCGTGTTTTCTCTTCGATCTGTTTCTGCCAGGAAATCTTTCAGCTAAATTTAGGTGCCATGGCTTCTCCAAGTTCCCCCACGGACTCGTTCGTCGCCAACGTCATCAACCCTTACCTCGCCGAGGTGAAGAAGCACCCTCAGGTTGTTCAGATGAAGGAAGGCGTCCTTCACCAAGAAGATCTGAAGGGACCTATCAAGGAGGGGAGCGTCCAGGCCAGGCTGGAAGAAGTGGAGCAAGAAGTCTTCAAGTACAAGAAGATTACCGAGCGTGGTGTCGAAGCTAACTTTGACATCACCAACGAGCTGAAGAACTACTTTCTGAAGGAGATGTGGGAAAGAATCGCCGCGTCTGAAAACAGAATTATAGAACTCCAAGGGCAAATTAATGATTTATATAACCAGAACTGTGAGTATGAACTTAGATTTATGCGCATGAGTTTGGGTGCTGAATGCAGGATTCAGGAGATGAGCCTCTCACAAGAGACTTTAGCAAGATACCCATGGAAGCGTTTCGCCAAGGACAACGTGGTTAACGCCAACAAGCATGGGTGAAATCTCCATGGGTAATGGCATTCCCTTGGCTTGTTCCAAGCTTGGGGGAGTGCCCGGTATCATTATCTTTACTTTTTGTCTTTTAGAAGTCAAGTAAAGTCGTATCATGTCTAGGGAGGTTATTATATGAGATAGGTGTGTGCATTAAGGTCTATCGCCCCCTTGGTGAAGAATTGTATCCTTGTGTGTGGAGTCGTCTATGATGGAATATTAATGAGAAGTTTATCGGTTCCTTTTTTCTGCACTCGGTATTCTCTTCACGCAATCGACCTTATATGATGATTCTTATGGGGAGTATTGACCTTATGTCAGGTATGGCTATGAAACTTTATTTAATCTTGGCAAATATAGCTTTGGTCATAACAACAAGCATGATTTTCTTAAAGTATCAACATAGCCAAAACCTTTATGTCATTATGCTTGAAGTGTTATGTTGACAAGGAAGACAACTTGATGTGTTATGCTTATTTCAATGTTCATGCTTTATAATGCTTTGCATCTTAGTCATCATCAATTGTCTGCTCTTTCAAAACCTTTGCTAGCGTAACTCTGTACTAAGCGGAATTCTGCTTGTGCATCCATACCCTTAAGCCAATACCTTCCATATGAGTCCACCATACCTACCTACTCGTGGTACTCCACTACCACCTCCTAAAGTATATAATTTATGTGTTATCCTTAAATGTTCAAAATCTTTTATTTTGTGCCTCTGCTTTAGCTCATGAGGAAGTAGTAGCTAATTCATGACCTTTTTGAGTTGGACAAGCTTCACCCCGGGATTGGATGTATAATGTGCAAATCCATAATACGAAAAGGAACTGGCATTGAGTGCGCCCGGCTTAAAATAATATAACAAACAAACCCTCCTTCATGCTTTGTTCATGAGAAATCAGAAAACTTTGGCAGTGATAAACAAAGGAGAATAAGAGGATGTTATCGTCCTCATACGGGAGCCGTTCCTCGAAACTTGTCCAGTTCAAGAAGTAATTGAGTTATCTATTAGCATTCGTTGACGAATCATGCACCTCTCAAAACTTGTTTTCATTCTGTTTGATTTGAGGATAGCACATGAGTTCTCCCTACTACCCTAGAGCAGGGCCTATCTTTTAATTTTAAGTTGAGTCAGTTATTCCTACTTCCTTCTATTTCTCAAAGAGAGCAGACGTTTGATGTTGATAAGGATTCATGCATATAAAGCTGCATTAAGATTTGTCATATCATATCCTTGTTGACATTATCATTTGATAAGTAAGTTGTTTGTCATGCCCAGCTAAGGCAAATATCTTCCTTTGTGTTAACACTTTCACTTCTTGCTTACTAACATGTTATTTCAAAAAACTTCAATTAATCCCATCAAAATATAAGAGCAAAAGTTAAAATTATTTGTTGTTCTTTGACCAAAGGACATGTTTGCCATGATATAATGAGTTTCCTTGGTCCTACTTTCGAATATAAGTGTTAACACTTTTTCATAAGAGCCTTATGAGTTGAAGATTGCTGCTGAGGATATTTGAGTTGGTGAAGAGACTATGATGCTTCTTGTCCGTATTCTATTTATCGACACTTCACTCTCTAAACTTGTGGACAGGTTTACCGAGTTCATATTCGCTTGGGGACAAGCGAGGTCTAAGCTTGGGGGTGTTGATACGTCCAAAATGCATCACTATTTTGTATCATAATTCATCTTTATTCATTGATATATTTCACGTTATGATGATGTTCTTATGTTGTTTTGGTCTATTTTACACAGTTTGCAACTTTCCGGTGCCGGAACAGCAGACGCAGGATTTAGCAGGAAAAAGTGGATACTGAGTTGCTGAAGAAGAACACCTCCAAATTACCTGAAAATTGACGGGAGGTATTTTTCAGACGAATAACGAAGACACGCAAAAGGGGAGTCAGAGGGGGGCCACAGGGTGCCCAGGCGGCCTGGGGGCGCGCCCCCCTGGCCGCGCCGGGGGGGCGCCTGGAGCCCCTGGCCCACCTCTGGTCGCCCCCTTTTGCATATATGTTCTCCGTCCCCCGAAAACCCTAGGCACGGGACTTTTTACGGAGTTCCGCCGCCGCTTCGAGGCGGAAACCTACAGAGAAGAAAAGGGCATCTCCGGCGGGCAGATTCCGCCGGGGAGATCACCTCCCGGAAGGGGAGATCGTCGCCATCGTCATCACCATCATCACGGGCATCATCGAGATCATCATCAACATCATCCCCAACACCAGCACCATCTCCATCTTCATCCAAATCTCATCTTTCCATCGCAACTCGTGTTGTAACTTGTACTACCTATCCTCTCTACTCCATCGGTGTTGATTACTACTTTGTGGTGAATGCTATTGAGTTTTGTTGGAGAAATATTATTATGTCCAGATTGTTTATCACATATTTATCCCCACTGATCATGATCTCTTTTATGTCTTGTGAGTAGTTACCTTAGTTCTTGAGGATATGGCGAAAGCACATGACTACCTCTCCCGTGTGTCCTCAAGAACGCTTTAGTCTTTATAAGTTCAGTTGCTAGGCCTCTCCTTTGCTAAGAAAGGATTGGGCCACTTGTTACTCTCAGTATCTTTTACATTACTTGCCTTTACATTCCTGTTGCTTATATCGAGAAAACCCCTGAAAAGTTATCTTTCAGTGCTTGCAGTAATTTCTTGTTCAGAATCGCTTATCAATACCTTCTGCTCCTCGTTGGGTTCGACACTCTTACTTATCGAAAACGCTGCAACAGATCCCTTACGGTTGAGGGTCATCATATGCATGAATGATAATCTCTATGGAGTACAAGGTATAAGATGGAGTACGAGTGTGGATCTCTCAAAAGGAATAGTAGTGTGCCCCCTTCTCTCTTTTTATTTCTTTTTCTCTTTTTTTCTATTTTTTTTGTGGCCTCAATGGCTCTTTCTATTTAACTCTCATTTGTCCTCTTTGGGATCTTTTGATTTTGTCCTCTTTGGGATCTTTTCCTCACTTTAGGGGCAACACTCTATATATTACAAGAAGTATAGAAGATCTTTCACACTTTACAAAAGTACTCAACATAAAGAAGATGAAACTATCATGATGTATGCAAATGTATGCCTCTGCCAGTGTAGCAGGATATGCAATGATACTAGCGCGTCATGTAGCAATGATTAGGGCAAGGCCCAACTAGCATGCGGCTCATCGATCAAGCAAAAAGCATGTATGACATGAAGATCAAGTCATGAGAAGATGGATGTTGCATGGCAATGTATCTCGGAAAGGCTATGGAAATGCCTTGATAGGTAGGTATGGTGGCTGTTTTGAGGAAGGATATAATGAGGCTTATGATGACAGAGCGTATCGTGCTAAGGATTTGGATGCACCGGCGAAGTATGCGCCAACTCTCGAGGTGAGAAAGGGCAATGCACGGTACCAAAGAGGCTAGAAAAATATGGCTAGGTGGAAGTGTCAACTTTCGAATACTCACATTAGTCCGAAGAACTCATGCACTTATTATCGGTAAATCTCAATCTAATTAGGAGGTTCACAAAGAGACAAGTACCCCGAGGAGGAGTGTATGGGGGTTTGGTTATCCTTGCGCATCCTCGACTCATGGTACGTGAGTGTACTCTAATATTCGATCCCTCCAAAGATTAGTGATCCATCTAGTAGCTAAAGTTCTCAACTATTTTGTAGGTTTTCGAAAATAAACACGGATTGCCCAAAATACGACATCTATCACTAATAGGCTAAAGCTCTTGACACCAAAAGTTCAGACATTACTCATGGTAATACCTCAAAACTATTGCAAGTTACTACTAAAATTAAATAGCAACCTCAATTACCTACTTTAAGTTAAGACACACAACTCAGTGCAACAAGCAAACTCTCTTAACAAGATAAACATGAAAACTCAAGAGAGTTCAGCAACCAACTAAACAAAAGCTCTTTAAAAAGAAAAGCATGAAAACCAAGAGCTAAACATGACAGCAGCTAAGGAAAGACAAAGAACACACACAGCAAAGATAAGCATGAAAATCCTATGTTGTGTTCTAGGTTGAAGTGGAGCGTGTTTCTCTCCCACACAAAGAAAGCTAGGTTCTAACTTGTTATGAACAGCAAGCAAAGCTAAAGAAAACTAAAAAAAGGAAACTAAGAGCAAGACGCTCCAAGCATAGCACATAACGCATGAAGTGATAAAATTATAGTGGAGCGAAAGACGAACTGATAATTGTTGATGGAGAAGGGGATGCATGGGGGCATCCCCAAGCTTAGATGTCGGGGAAACTGATCGCCCACGAACACCTATGGGACCCGAGCCCCTTTTCGGTACGGCAAGGGGGCGGAGGATGCACAAAGAGCAGATCGAGGTGAACACGCGAGCAGTTTTACCCAGGTTCGGGCCGGACGGATGCGTAAAACCCTACTCCTGCCTTGGTTTGTATTGCGTTCTGGGCTCAGGAGCGAGAAGAGCTACAGTGCTGATCGCTAGCAGTACCGAGCGTGAGAGTGATCGATGATCGGAACCCCCTCTACGTTGCGCATGGGCCTCCTTTTATAGATCAAAGGGGTCACCGACAGGTGGCAACGCAGTCGAGGGTAAAAGTGTAAAATGGGGGGTAGTTGGAACAGTGTTGTATAGTGCTCTATACCTAACTCTGACGGCAGGGGACAAGGGCATTGAATGCCCGTCGCCGTCGCCCCAAACAGTGCAAAAAGTGACCGTCATGGCGCCACCGTCCGCCACGACGGTAGCCACGTCTTCGCCCCTTGCCACCGTGTTCCCCTGGCTGCACAGCCTTCCGCCACGTGCGCCTGGAAGGGCCCCAGGGCGACACGTGGGTGGATGCGCTGGAGCGCGGGAATTGAGTGGAAGCTTGCCGCGGCAAGCGCCTTGCCGCGGTCGCTATCTTGTCGCGCCCGGGAGCTTGTCGCTCACCGGGTTTTGCCGGGACGCGTAGTGCGTCGTGGCAAGCTCTCTTAATGCGCCTTGGTTGGCCTTCCCGGCAAGCTCCTCTTGCCGGGGTCTCGTGTCTTGAGTGATTCTGTGCCTTGAGTGGCCTTCCCGGCAAGCTCCTCTTGACGGGGTCTCGTTTCTTTGACTTGTATACTTTGTTCTTGAATGGCTCCAAAGGAACCAAAAGGGGATCTTGGCGATCGCCTGGCAAGCCCTGCCGCGGGATGCTGCAACTGCCCGTGCACAAGTTCGGGATACTAAGGTACCCCTACTTTAGTAAACCGACAGGAGCCCCCGGGCCTGGGCCAGACACGGTGCCGAGCTCTGTTGGGCCAGGCCCAAAACAGTGCACGAGCACGCGCGGCCTGCGGTACGCCGTATCCCACTCTGTATCCACCGCGCCCTCCCCTAACGGCACGCGTCGATCGCGGCGTCGTGGGAGAGATCGTGGCCTGATTCTTTAATGGGGAAATGCGGAACGTCCCCCCCTCCCCCCTTAAAAGCAAGGGAAACAGGGGCAGTTCCTTCCATTCGCCCGTTGCTTCTTTATCCTTCAGAAACCCCCGCCGCGCCCCTCCTCCACGAAGGTCGAAAGAGAGCAGTGCTCCGCCCCCCCATCTGCCGCCACCAGCATCACCAGCGCCGTCGACTTCCCCCGCCGTCCCCGCCATGGCTCCGAAAGGCGAGAAGGCGAAGGCCGCGAAGGTCGCCGAGGCGCTGCGGCTAGTAGCAATGCGGAAGAAGATGGCGGTCTTCCCGCCAAAGCTTGACGCGGAGGAGTTGAAGGATACCTTTTACCTCTTCTGGGCGAGGGAGACGAATGCGCATCCTCGCACCAAGGTACTCCCCGCCGTAGCCTGCGATATGTTCCCGACTGGCTACGCTTTCTTTGCTCTGTTCTTCTACTGCGGGCTCTGCCCGCCTTATTCCGAGTTCTTCTGCGACATCATGAATACCTACGGGTTTCATCTCCTTGACTTCACCCCCAACGCCGTCTTGACCATGGCCGTTTTCGCACATCTGTGTGAAAACTTTGTCGGAGTCTACCCCAAAGTAGCTCTTTTCCGCCATTACTTCACGCCCCGAGTCGAGGCAGGGTCGCCTCTGTCTGGCGGAATCTCTTGGATCTCGAGGACACACAAGAAAGAAGCCTATCTGGAGGGGGAGCTCCGCGGCAAGTGGGATGACTGGAGAGCCAACTGGTGTTGGATCATGGAGGACGAGCCGCAGCCATTCACTTCCCGGCGCCAAGCCCGAGTAGTACGCGGCAACGACTGGAGCGACCTGGCCCCGGAGGACAGCAGACTGAAGATCGCCACCACCCGGATCCTTCGTCTCCGGCACACCAAGCTTAATGTTGCTGCAGTCGAAGCAGACTTTCTCCGCCGCCGCATTGCCCCCTTGCAGGAGAGAAAGAGGGCTGCTTGGGAGTTTGAGAATGCGGCAGACATCATGAGGCTGCGCCCGGGCCTCAATTGGAATTTCACTATGCTGGAGCTCAATGGGATGCTCCAAGCATAATTTAAGTACGACTCCGCCCATCCTGAGTGGTTTGCGTTGCCTCCGGGCGTAGTGCTGTTGTGAACAGCTCGTCGCTCAGCGCCATCCGCGCAGCGATGCCGCTGTGCGATTCCCACGGGATCGACCCCACCTGGCAAGAACCTTCTGATGAAGCAGTGCAGATGTTCTTCGACAACCTGGTGGAACTGCCAGTCGACCCCGACGAGAAGAGGGGCCTCACTCGCGACACCACCGACCAGGAGATGGCATACATTGCCTCCAGGCTGGAAGAGGCAGCGGCAGCCAGGGCCGCGGGCGAGTTCGGGTACACTGTGGAGGAGGCGGAGGCTGCGGAGGCGACAAGCCTCGCCGAGGAGGAAGAGCTTCGCAAAGCGGGAAAGCTTGCCGGGCGACTCGTCGGGACAAGCGAGCCCACCGAGCAGGGCGCCGAGTCGAGCGGGCCCGCCGAGCAGGGCGTCGGTCCTGTCGGTGTACTAAAGTAGGGGTACCTTAGTATCCCGAACTTTTGCACGGGCAGTTGCAGCGTCCCGCGGCAAGGCTTGCCAGGCGATCGCCAAGATCCCCTTTTGGTTCCTTTGGAGCCATTCAAGAACAAAGTATACAAGTCAAAGAAACGAGACCCCGGCAAGAGGAGCTTGCGGGGAAGGCCACTCAAGGCACAGAATCACTCAAGACACGAGACCCCGGCAAGAGGAGCTTGCTGGGAAGGCCAACCAAGGCGCATCAAGAGAGCTTGCCGCGACGCGCTACGCGTCCCGGCAAAACCCGGTGAGCGACAAGCTCCCGGGCACGACAAAATAGCGATCGCGGCAAGGCGCTTGCCGCGGCAAGCTTCCACTCAATTCCCGCGCTCCAGCGCATCCACCCACGTGTCGCCCTGGGGCCCTTCCAGGCGCACGTGGCGGAAGGCTGTGCAGCCAGGGGAACACGGTGGCAAGCGGCGAAGACGTGCCTACCGTCGTGGCGGATGGTGGCGCCATGACGGTCACTTTTTGCACTGTTTGGGGCGACGGCGACGGGCATTCAATGCCCTTGTCCCCTGCCGTCAGAGTTAGGTATAGAGCTCTATACAACACTGTTCCAACTACCACCCATTTTACACTTTTACCCTCGACTGCGTTGCCACCTGTCGGTGACCCCTTTGACCTATAAAAGGAGGCCCATGTGCAACGTAGAGGGGGTTCCGATCATCGATCACTCTCACGCTCGGTACTGCTAGCGATCAGCACTGTAGCTCTTCTCACTCCCGAGCCGAGAATGCAATACAAACCAAGGCAGGAGTAGCGTTTTACGCATCTGTGCGGCCCGAACCTGGGTAAAACTGCTCGCGTGTTCACCTCAATCTGCTCTTTGTGCATCCTCCGCCCCCTTGCCGTACCGAAAAGGGGCTCCGGTCCCATAGGTGTTCGTGGGCAATCAGTTCCCCCGACATCTTTGGCGCGCCAGGTAGGGGGTGCGTCGAGTTTGTGCGAACCTGATCCGGTGTCCGCGCGAGCGGAATCTTCATCAACATCTTCATCAACATGCCGCCGAAGAAGAAGGCTTCGGAGGCAGCAGGCCCGTCCGCGTCGATCCCACCACCGCCGGAGCCAACGGCTGGTGGGGTGGATGCCGGTGGAAGGACGGACGTCGGTGAGGAAACTCACGGCGCCGCCAAGTCCAAGGACAAGACGGACGACCGAGCGCACTCCAAGGCCTCGGCGTCCGTACACGCACCGCGCCCATCTCAGGAGGCGCGGGACCGGCAGCGACGTTGTACTCAAGGTACCATACGCTTGCTGGGTCAAGGTCAAGCTGGCGGATCCCGGGACGCTCAAGGCCAACATGCCGGCACGAGCAAGGCGCGGTCGCCGGGACGGGACGCTGCTCCTTCTAACGTAGTTAGAAGTCCGAGCATATCCCGCTCCTCGCACCGCTCACCACCGCTCCCCGCCACTCCAGCAGAAGCTCTAGCTCGAGCCCAACTGCTCCTCGACTTCCCTCCAGCGGCAGACAAGGCTGACGACTGGAGGGCCACCATCCAAAGCCTCATCGCCTTCGCCAACGGCGAAACTCCGCAGCAGCCGAGCGCGTCACGGCCGCGGCAAGTTAGCCAGGTGAGGGTTGATGGCGACAAGACTGTTGGGGGTGCAACCACCGTGCACTCCCCACCACGAAGGCCAAGATCGCCGACTCGCCAGATCAACATCGACGACGACTCCACGGCGTCATCGGATCCGCGAGCTCGCCGCGATCAGCGCCAAGTCCTTGACGACCAACGACAAGAGGACGCTCGAACTCGCATCGAGCGTCGGAGAGAAGCACGGCGTCAATCCGACCCGCTGTTGACATGCAAGCGCCAGGGGGACCAGGCGACTTGCCGTACGCGGCAGGTTGCCCTGCGTTCACCCGTGAGCTGCGGCAAGTCCACGAAGGCCAAGATCGCCGACTCGCCGGATCAACATCGACGACGACTCCACGGCGTCATCGGATCTGCGAGCTCGCCGCGATCAGCGCCAAGTCCTTGACGACCGAAGACAAGAGGACGCTCGAACTCGCATTGAGCGTCGGAGAGAAGCACGGCGTCAATCCGACCCGCTGTTGACATGCAAGCGCCAGGGGGACCAGGCGACTTGCCGTACGCGGCAGGTTGCCCTGCGTTCACCCGTGAGCTGCGGCAAGTCCAGTGGCCCAGCATGAAAAACTTCAAACCCGACGTACCCGAGAAGTACGACGGCAAAACACATCCGTCGGAGTTCCTCAGCATCTACACCATCGCGGTGCAGGCTGCCGGGGGACGAGACGAGAAGATACTCGCTAACTACTTCCCGCTCGTGCTCAAGCCAAACGTCAGATCTTGGCTCATGCACTTGCCGGAGAACTCCATTTCTTCTTGGGCCGACCTGTGCCATCAGTTTGTCGGCGCCTTCACGGGTGGCCACAAGCCCCATGGCCAGGAGAGTGACCTTCACATACTCGCCCAGAAGGAAGGAGAATCCCTGCGTAAGTACATCCAGAGGTTCAGCCGCGTGGAGCACAACATCCCAGACGTCCACCCTGCCGCGGTTATCAGCGCGTTCCATCAGAACGTGCGTAACCGCCGGATGAGGGAGGAGATGGCGATGTGTAAGATCAGGGACGTCAGTGAGCTGTACGCCCTGGCCGACAAGTGCGCGCGCACTGAGGAGGGGAGGAGACTCCCCGGAGAAGATAATGGAGTAGGGGGCTCAGACAGTGAGGATGCCGCCCCGGCAAAGAAGAACCGGCGGCGGAACAACAGGAAGAAAAAGAACAAGGAAGTGCTAGTCGTCGAGCAGTCAGGCAAGGAGGCCGGCGCCAAGAAAGCCCAGACTGGTAGCTCCGGCAAGGAGACTGCCGCGTGCACCAACTGCCAGGCTGTTGCGGCCGCCGACAAGCAGGACGGCACCGACAAGCAGTACTGCAAGATCCATCGCACCAAGGGCCACGACCTCCAGAACTGCAATAGGGTCGAGTACCTCGTCGAGCAGCAGAAGGCTGAGTACGAGCGACGCGACAAGGAGAAGGCCCAGGGAGGTGATGGTGGGTCCGGCAAGAAGCGGCCATTTAACGGCCGGGGAGGACGCCGCGGCAAGGCCAAGCAGCAGCAAGGAGACAGACCTCCCCGCGGCCGTGACAAGGACGAAGATGTAGACGAAGACGAAGACATGGATGATGGAGATAACAGCGAGCAGGAGTTTCAGAAAGCCACAGAGGTTCTGTGCATTGACGGTGGTGCTTCGCTGCATACTTCACACCGCCAACTCAAACAATGGGTGCGTGAAGTCAATGCAGCGGAACCACACGTCGAGTCGCGCAAACTTCGGAAATGGTCCAGCATGCCTATCATCTTCGACATTGAGGACCACCCTGATCGCACAACTGCGGTCGGGTGCTTGCCGATGTTGGTTTCACCAACCATCCGCAACCTCAAGGTCACCAAGATGTTAGTTGACGGTGGGGCCGGCTTGAATTTGATCTCCTCCACTGTTATCCAGAAACTGTAAATCCCTGACGGCGAGCTCGAAGAAACCGGCACGTTCCAAGGAATAAACCCGGGAAGGAGCAAGCCGAAGGGGAAGATAACGTTGCCAGTGACGTTTGGCGGAGAGCTGAACTTCAGGACTGAGAGGATCACTTTCGACGTTGCCGATATTCCATTGCCTTACAATGGAATACTTGGCCGTCCAGCTCTCGCCAAGTTCATGGCATCCTCCCATTATGCCTACAACATGCTCAAGATGCCCGGCCTGATAAGCGTCATCTCTGTCCCCGGCGACAAGAAGGATGCCCTTATCTGCGCCGATAAGATTTACCGGGATGCAGCAGCCGCAACAGATAGCAAGACACTTGCCGCTGAAGCTCCCGGGGGGAAGAACAAGACCAACTCCAGCAAGAGCTCTGGAGCCCAATCCGGTAAACGCACCTCCTTGGAGTGCTGCGCTGCCGTCGAGGACGCACCATCGAGCTCCACCGGCAAGTGCAAGAAGGCGATGGCAGCTCCACCCGAGACCAAGAAGGTGTCCGCCAAGGAGGACGGCACTGGTGGTACCTTCACCATTAGTGCCACACTCGATCCCAAATAGGAAAGCGCGCTCGTTGCTTTCCTGCGGGCGAATGTTGACGTGTTTGCATGGCAACCGTCTGACATCCCCGGTGTTCCCAGGAAGGTGATTGAGCACAAGCTTGCCGTTTGTCCTCACGCGCGGCCCGTCAAGCAGAAGGTCAGAAAGCAAGCGGTGGAGCGCCAAGAGTTTATCGCAGAAGAAATCAAGAAGCTAGAAGCGGCAGGACTTGTCAGAGGTGTGCTCCATCCCACGTGGTTGGCCAATCCTGTTGTTGTGCGCAAGGCAAACGGGAAGTGGAGGCTTTGTATTGACTTCACCGATGTGAATAAAGCTTGTCCCAAAGATCCAGTTCCCTTGCCGCGCATCGACCAGATTGTTGACTCCACGGCTGGATGCGAGTTGCTTTCATTTCTTGATGCATACTCAGGGTACCACCAGATCTTCATGACTGAAGAAGATGAGGAGAAGACAGCATTCATTACTCCATGTGGCACTTATTGCTTCATACGCATGCCTTTTGGTTTAAAGAATGCTGGTTCAACGTTTGCAAGGGTGGTCCTTGCAGCTTTTGAGCCACAGATTCACAGAAATGTGGAAGCATACATGGATGACATAGTGGTTAAGAGCAAGGACAGGACTACCCTAGTGCAAGATCTAGAAGAAACCTTTGCAAATCTGCGCAAGATTCAACTCAAGCTCAACCCCGAGAAGTGCGTATTTGGAGTTCCTTCCGGCAAGCTTCTCGGGTTCTTTGTATCTCAGAGGGGGATTGAGGCCAATCCCGACAAGATCAAGGCCATTGAGCAGATCGAAGCACCAAAGCGCGTCAAGGATGTGCGAAGACTTGCCGGCTGTGTGGCTGCTCTCAGCAGGTTTATCTCTTAGTCTGCAGAACGCGCCCTGCCGTTTTTCAAAATATTGAAAAAGGCAGGTCCAATGAAATGGACTCCGGAAGCGGAAGCAGCGCTGCAAGACTTGAAAAGGTACCTGTCCTCTACTCCAATACTTGTCGCACCTAAACCGCAAGAGAAGTTGCTGCTGTACCTAGCGGCAACCAATCAAGTGGTTAGTGCTGCGTTAGTAGCGGAGAGGGAGGCGGATGATGAGCCAGCGGCCGCGGCAAGCACATCCAGCGACAAGCAGGGGACTTCCCCGACAAGCTCTGGTCCCGGCAAGGATGGGTCTGTACAGATGCAAGAAGAGGTGCGGAAGAAGATGGTGCAGCACCCAGTTTATTTTGTCAGTTCCCTCTTGCAGGGGGCTAGGTCAAGGTATTCTGGGGTGCAGAAGTTTTTTTCGGCCTCCTCATGGCCTCGAGAAAGCTGCGCCATTACTTCCAGGCACATGAGATAACAGTGGTCACTCACTTTCCGCTAAAGAGGATATTGCAAAATCTAGAAGCAACAGGCAGGATTGTCGAGTGGGCACTATAACTGTCAAGCTTTGGCCTCAAGTTTGAAAGCACTTCAACTATCCAGAGCAGAGCATTGGCAGAGTTCATAGCAGAGTGGACGCCAACGCCAGACGAAGAGACTCGAGAGACGAGCATCCCCGTCGAAGAAACGAGCAAGGAATGGATAATGTACTTTGATGGTGCCTTCTCACTGCAAGGCGCCGGTGCCGGCGTGCTGCTTGTCACGCCCACCGGGGAGCACCTCAAGTACATGGTCCAGATGCACTTTCCCAAGGAGAAAGCGACAAACAATACTGCTGAGTATGAAGGTTTGCTTGCCGGTCTCAGGATAGCGGCAGACCTTGGGATCAAGAAGCTGATTGTAAGGGGTGACTCGCAGCTTGTCGTCCACCAAGTAAACAAGAACTACCAGAGTCCATTGATGGAAACTTACGTCGATGAAGTGAGAAAGCTTGAAGAGCACTTTGACGGCCTATAGATAGAGCACGTCCCAAGAGCTCAAAACGACATCGAGGATGGCCTGTCAAAGTGCGCTGCACTAAAGTTGCCTGTGGAACCGGGGATCTTTGTGCTCAAGCTGACTCAACCATCCGTAACACCGTCGACTGGACAGAGCAAGAAGAGAAAGTTGGTTTCTGGAGACTATTTGCCGGCAGAGCTTCCCGAAGCCGCCGCCAACAAGGTCCCCAAGATCAACGACAAGATTGCTGAGGAGCAGCCTGCTCCTGCAAGCCCTAGGGTTTGTACAGTTGAAGCAGGCGCTCCCGACAAGTTTTGCTCCGGCAAGCTTGCCGGGGAGTGTCAAGCTCCGGCTGAGCCGCAGGTTCTTGCCGTGGAAGCTAACGTTCCCGCAGCAGCACAAGTGCCTTTAGTCCTTGTTGTCGAGCCACAGGCTCCAGCATGGGCACAGCAGATTGTCTGTTTTCTCCAGACAGGAGAACTTCCCGAAGAGCAAGAAGAAGCTGAAAGAGTAGCCCGGCAGTCAAGTATGTACCAGTTTTTCGGCAACGAACTGTACAGAAGGAGACTCAACGGTGTGAAATGGAAGTGTATTCCCCGGGAAGATGGACAAAAGCTGTTGGCAGAGATACATGGAGGCATATGTGGCCACCACATTGGCGCAAGAGCACTTGCCGGCAAAGCGTTCCGGCAAGGTTTCTTTTGGCCAGAAGCCCTCCAGGATGCAACTGCACAAGTAACCAAGTGTGAAGCGTGCCAGTTCCATTCCAAGCAGATACATCAGCCAGCTCAAGCTCTCTAGACGATCCCTTTGTCCTGGCCATTTTCGGTCCGGGGGCTCGACATCCTCGGCCCCTTTCTCCACGCAGCCAGGAGCTTTGAGTTCTTGTACGTCGCTATCGACAAGTTCACAAAGTGGCCAGAAGTGGAACCAGTGAGAAAGGTGACCGCACAGTCAGCAGTCAAGTTCTTCAAGTCGATTGTTTGCCGTTTTGGGATCCCTAACAGGATTATCACCGACAACGGTACGCAATTCACAAGTCGCACCTTCATGCAATATATCCAAGACCTTGGCGCCAAGGTCTGCTTCGCTTCTGTTGCTCACCCGAGAAGCAACGGTCAAGCGGAGAGGGCAAATGCTGAAGTGCTATGCGGCCTCAAGACAAGGACTTTCGACAGGCTGCACAAGTGCGGAAGGACCTGGATCGAGGAGTTATCGGCGGCTCTTTGGTTGATCAGGACGACACCAAATCGAGCCACTGGACAGATACCCTTTGCTCTTGTCTATGGAGCTGAGGCAGTTCTCCCCACGGAACTCGTATACGGGTCGCCTCGAGTGCTCGCTTACGATGAGCTCGAGCAAGAGCAGCTGCGACAAGATGACGCGCTGCTCCTTGAGGAGGATCGTCTTCAGGCTGCTGTGCGAGCTGCTCGCTACCAGCAAGCTTTGCGCCGCTACCATAGCCGCAAAGTCAAAGCCAGAAGCTTCGAGGAAGGCGACCTTGTTCTTCGGCGCATTCAGTCCGCCAAGAGTTCCAACAAGTTGACGCCGAAGTGGGAAGGCCCTTATCGGGTGAATCGAGTCACTAGGCCCGGCGCTGTCCGCCTAGAGACCGAAGATGGCTTTCCGATGAGCAACTCCTGGAACATAGAGCATCTTCGCAAGTTTTACACATAAGGCGCGGTTGCCGTGATCCGCTCCGGCAACCACCTTTTGTACAAGTCTTGCCGCTGTTGCATGTAATCCTTTGTACAAAGCCGGGCGCAGACCCCGTGCATTAGTAAAACTTATGTGCTTCGCACACCTTGTCATTTTCATGCTTTTTATATTTTTGCATGAGTTATCTGACACCTTGTGCAGCACCTATTACCGGTAAGCAATAACGAGCCCAAAGGCTCCGTATCTGCATTTTCTCTTCTCTTTTGTTCTTTTCTTTAGCAAAAAGCAAAGTTTCCTTGCGCACAAGTTTGCCGGGGGGGAGGAGAAGATGGTGGTATGGACCAAGCGCCGTTCAAGAAAGCCTTGCCTTGCCGGGCAGCAGACAACACAAAAGCTAAGTTGCCAAAGTTTGAGCAATCAAATTTTCAAATTTTTAAGTTATCTTCCTTGAACGACCGTACTTTGTATGGAAAACCTGTGCGCGGAGGAACCAACTCGTGGCTAGTTGCGCCCTTACCTTGTTTCGAGTTTGCTCAACAGCTTAAGTGTGCTACGACTAGTGTCGCGCCCTTACTTTGTTTTCGAGCCCGCTCAACAATTTAAGCGTGCTGCAACTAGTCGCGACAAGGTTTCTTGTCGGCAAAGGCATTGCCAGCAGGCTGCTGAAGTTCCGCACTCAGCGCTCGCGGCAATGGTCCCTACGCCGGCAAGTTCCCTAAAAGCGTAGGGTAAAAACATACAAAGCAAAGAAGTCAAGTAAAGGAAATAACGTTGCATTTACCACCTAAGATAAAGTTATATTACAAAATGACTTGTCGCAGTTCTAATAGACTATTGTTCGTAACGTGGTTAACAGCGACAAGGGAATGAAGAAAGCAGACAAGACTAATCCGCACGGTCGCCCTCAACCCTCTTGATGCCGCCCACCTTATTCACGATGGGCGCAACGATAGCCTTGAGCGCCTCCTGGTCAGCGTTAGGCGGCAAGGACCTCAGGACGTTGGCGAGGTTGAGGCCTGGGTTGCGGAACACTATCTTCATAAGCACCTTCTCCAGGGCGCCTGCGCAGAGCCTGCGCGACTCGTCCGCCAACTGCTTGGGGATCTTCTCCCGAAGTTGTTGGAGGGCCGTCGCCACGCCCTTGAAGAACAGGGTGAGCTTGGCACTGGCGTGGAGGTTCTCGTCGGAGGAATCCCCGAGGTACTCCGCCCCCAGCTCCGCCAGCTCCTTGTCGATGTCCGCGGCGGCGTTGACAAGACCTTCCGTCCATATCTCGACGTTCCGCCTGAAGTTGTTCTGCGAAATGGCGGCACTGTCCAGCAACACCTTCTCGGCCCTGAGCTCCTCCTTCAGGGCCGTCTCCCGCTCCCTGGCGCCATCCAGCGTCGTGGTAAGAGTGGACAGCTTCAGCTCCAGATCGGCGATGGAGTCTTTGGCGACGGCGAGCTCCTTGCCCTTGTCGGAGAGGCGAACCTGCAGCTCGGAGTGGCTGTGGGCGTCCTTCTCCCTCTCAAGCTTGAGGGTGGCAACCTCCTCGCCGCTCGTCTTCAGGTTGGCCTCCAGCTGCGCCACCCTCTGCTCCAACTCCCTCTTCGCGGTCTCGGCGGCCGCGGTAGCATCCTTCGCCTCTTGGAGAGCTCCGCCAAGCGACTGCTCGCGCGCGGCAAGCTCGTCCTCATGGCCGTCAGCTCGCCCTCTCGCCTGGATAGATCCTCGGCGGCAAGCCGCTGCTGCTCCTCCGCTTCAGCCATCTCCAGAATGAAGGCTTGATGCGCCTCGGCAAGCTGCTCCCGCTCCTCCGCCAAGGATCGGAGAGCTGCTTGGTTGGCGGCCCGGAGCTCTTGTGCGCGCTTCTCCAAGTCACCACTCGCCTTGGTGGCCAGAGCCTCTCGGGACTCCAGCTTCGCCTGCCGGGCACGATACAGAGACAAAAGCTTGCGCAGCAGCCGCTCCTCCTCGGGCTCGCTGCTGCTGCTTGGCGCATCGACGATCTTCAGTCCGGCGGAGGCGAGGACCTCCCCGTCGAAGACCTCTCCCTCGACTGGCGCCCTGGACATGGACGCCCACGGTAGCTGGATGAAGACGTCGTCGCCGGCCTTCAGATAAGCGCTGGGCTCGGGCTCGTCAGAGCTGGGGGCTGCGGCGGCGGCGGAAGGCTCAGCGGCTGGCGTAGCGCCTGGCGCTCCTGCGGCCCCAGTGACGTCAGTGCGGTCGCCAGCCTCTTCGCCAGCTGCCGCGGCGGCAGCCTTGGCGGCCTCTGCGCCAGCGGGATCGTCCGCACCAACCGTCTCTTCAGCAACAGCGGCGTCGTCGGTGGCGACCTCCGTCTCCATGGGCTCGGCGGCGGACGGGTCTGATGGAAGGAAAGAAAAGACAAACAAGTCAAGCAAATATCCAAAAAGAAGAATTAAAAAGAAGAAAAGTCCAATGGTTTACCTGCACGGGCCGGCTCCTCGGTGAGGTTCCTCGCCGGGGAGCTCTCCCTCGGCGGCGTGGTGGTAAGTCCCGCCGGCGGAGCGCCGCTAGCGCCATCCCTTGGCGGGGTACTCGCCCTTGGCGGGGTGCTCGCCCTTGGCGGGGTGCTCGCCCTCGGCGGGTTGTTCGCCCTTGGCGGAGTGTTCTCCCTTGCCGGGGAGTTCCCCCTTGGCGGTGTGGTCGAGGCGTGCGGCGCGTCGAGGGCGGTCTCCTGGCGCTCCTGATGCTGCTGCTCTGCTCTTGCACGAGCCAACGAGCAAACGTCAGCAAAGATGGAGTACCCGAGCGCGCCTGACAGCGAAAAATGGATAAGGAACTTACGCTGGGGGCTGCGCTGGGGGCTACCCTGAAGACTAGTTGCCGAGTCCGGCAAGCTTGTCTCGGGCGCGCCCCTTGCCGTTGCGGCGGGCTCGTCCTCGATGACGATCACCGGGACCTTGGCCCTCTTCGCCGCCCTCTGGGCCAGAGTTCTGAAAAGGACAGGTTCAGAGTCAGACGAAAGAGGTACAAGACAAGAAACAACAGAAGATCAAAGAAGTACAAAAATTGCGAAGACTTACTCTTCTTCCTCCTCGTCGGAGCTGAGTGCGGAGAAGTCAGAATCCGGATCACGCGCCCCGGTGCGAGGAGGCGGGGGAGTGGGCCCCCTCGGCCGCTTGGCGGGGGCAGGGACGGTGGTCTGGGAAGACCCCGCTCCGGTTGCCGCCGAAGCACGAGGAACAGCGGGAGCAGGGGCGCTAGCCCGGGAAGATCCCCCTCCTATTGCCGCTGAAGCACGAGGCGCTCCCTTGGCGGCCTTACTCGTCGCGGTGGTGCGTGTCGGGCGGCGCTGCGGCTGCTGGCCCGCCTGCCGCCCCGCCACGTCTGCGGCCTTGCGGAGGCGCCTCCTTGTTTGAGCTGGAGGACTTGCTGGTGGCGGTGAGCTACCCGAGGACGAAGAAGAGGAGTCGAGGCCCAGCGAGCCACCCGAGTCCTCGGCGGGATCGCTTGACCCGACGCCCTGCTCGGCGGGCCCGCTCGACTCGGCGCCCTGCTCGGTGGGCTCGCTTGTCCCGGTGAGTCGCCCGGCAAGCTTTCCCGCTTTGCGAAGCTCTTCCTCCTCGGCGAGGCTTGTCGCCTCCGCGGCCTCCGCCTCCTCCACAGTGTACCCGAACTCGCTCGCGGCCCTGGCTGCCGCTGCCTCTTCCAGCCTGGTGGCAATGTATGCCATCTCCTGGTCGGTGGTGTCGCGAGTGAGGCCCCTCTTCTCATCGAGGTCGACTGGCAGTTCCACCAGGTTGTCGAAGAACGTCTGCACTGCTTCATCGGAAGGTTCTTGCCAGGTGGGGTCGATCCGGTGGGAATCGCACAGCGGCATCGCTGCACGGATGGCGCTGAGCGACGAGCTGTTGCACAACGGCACTACGCCCGGCGGCAACGCAAACCACTCAGGATGGGCGGAGTCGTATTTAAACAATGCTTGGAGCATCGCATTGAGCTCCAGCACAGTGAAATTCCAATTGAGGCCCGGGCGTAGCCTCATGATGTCTGCAGCATTCTCAAACTCCCAAGCAGCCCTCTTTCTCTCCTGCAAGGGGGCAATGCGGCGGCGGAGAAAGTCTGCTCCGACTGCACCAACAGTGAGCTTGGCGTGCCGGAGACGAAGGATCCGGGTAGTGGCGATCTTCAGTCTGCTGTCCTCCGGGGCCAGGTCGCTCCAGTCGTTGCCGCGTACTACTGGGGCTTGGCGCCGGGAAGTGAATTGCTGCGGCTCATCCTCCACGATCTAACACCAGTTGCCGCGGAGCTCCCCCACCAGATAGGCTTCTTTCTTGTGCGTCCTCGAGATCCAAGAGATTCCGCCAGACAGAGGCGACCCTGCCTCGACTCGGGGCGTGAAGTAATGGTGGAAAAGAGCTACATTGGGGTATACTCCGACAAAGTTTTCGCACAGATGTGCGAAAACGGCCATGGTCAAGACGGCGTTGGGGGTGAAGTCAAGGAGATGAAATCCGTAGGTATTCATGATGTCGTAGAAGAACTCGGAATAAGGCGGGCAGAGCCCGCAGTAGAAGAACAGAGCAAAGAAAGTGTAGCCAGTTGGGAACATATCGCAGGCTACGGCGGGGAGTACCTTGGTGCGAGGATGCGCCTTCGTCTCCCTCGCCCAGAAGAGGTAAAAGGTATCCTTCAACTCCTCCGCGTCAAGCTTTGGCGGGAAGACGGCCATCTTCTTCCGCATTGCTACTAGCCGCAGTGCCTCGCCGGACTTCGCGGCCTTCGCCTTCTCGCCTTTCGGAGCCATGGCGGGGACGGCGGGGGAAGTTGACGGTGCTGGTGATGCTGGTGGCGGCAGATGGGGGGGCGGAGCACTTCTCTCTTTCGACCTTCGGGGAGGAGGGGAGCGGCGGGGGTTTCTAAAGGATGAAGAAGCAACGGGCGAATGGAAGGAACTGCCCCTGTTTCCCCCTACTTTTAAGGGGGGAGGGGGGGACGTTCCGCATTTCCCCATTAAAGAATCAGACCACGATCTCTCCCACGACGCCGCGATCGATGCATGCCGTTAGGGGAGGGCGCGGTGGATACGGAGTGGGATACGGCGTACCGCAGGCCACGCGTGCCCGTGCACTGTTTTGGGCCTGGCCCAACAGCGCTCGGCACCGTGTCTGGCCCAGGCCCGGGGGCTCCTGTCGGTGTACTAAAGTAGGGGTACCTTAGTATCCCGAACTTGTGCACGGGCAGTTGCAGCGTCCCGCGGCAAGGCTTGCCAGGCGATCGCCAAGATCCCCTTTTGGTTCCTTTGGAGCCATTCAAGAACAAAGTATACAAGTCAAAGAAACGAGACCCCGGCAAGAGGAGCTTGCCGGGAAGGCCACTCAAGGCACATAATCACTCAAGACACGAGACCCCGGCAAGAGGAGCTTGCCGGGAAGGCCAACCAAGGCGCATCAAGAGAGCTTGCCGCGACGCGCTACGCATCCCGGCAAAACCCGGTGAGCGATAAGCTCCCGGGCGCGACAAGATAGCGACCGCGGCAAGGCGCTTGCCGCGGCAAGATTCCACTCAATTCCCGCGCTCCAGCGCATCCACCCACGTGTCGCCCTGGGGCCCTTCCAGGCGCACGTGGCGGAAGGCTGTGCAGCCAGGGGAACACGGTGGCAAGCGGCGAAGACGTGGCTACCGTCGTGGCGGACGGTGGCGCCATGACGGTCACTTTTTGCACTGTTTGGGCGACGGCGACAGGCATTCAATGCCCTTGTCCCCTGCCGTCAGAGTTAGGTATAGAGCACTATACAACACTGTTCCAACTACCACCCATTTTACACTTTTACCCCCGACTGCGTTGCCACCTGTCGGTGACCCCTTTGACCTATAAAAGGAGGCCCATGCGCAACGTAGAGGGGGTTCCGATCATCGATCACTCTCACGCTCGGTACTGCTAGCGATCAGCACTATAGCTCTTCTCGCTCCCGAGCCCAGAACGCAATACAAACCAAGGCAGGAGTAGGGTTTTACGCATCCGTGTGGCCCGAACCTGGGTAAAACTGCTCGCGTGTTCACCTCGATCTGCTCTTTGTGCATCCTCCGCCCCCTTGCCGTACCAAAAAGGGGCTCCGGTCCCATAGGTGTTCGTGGGCGATCAGTTTTACCCGTGCACTACTTCCCGCTCGTGCTCAAGCCAAACGTCAGATCTTGGCTCATGCACTTGCCGGAGAACTCCATTTCTTCTTGGGCCGACCTGTGCCATCAGTTTGTCGGCGCCTTCACGGGTGGCCACAAGCCCCATGGCCAGGAGAGTGACCTTCACATACTCGCCCAGAAGGAAGGAGAATCCCTGCGTAAGTACATCCAGAGGTTCAGCCGCGTGCAGCACAACATCCCAGACGTCCACCCTGCCGCGGTTATCAGCGCGTTCCATCAGAACGTGCGTAACCGCCGGATGAGGGAGGAGATGGCGATGTGTAAGATCAGGGACGTCAGTGAGCTGTACGCCCTGGCCGACAAGTGCGCGCGCGCTGAGGAGGGGAGGAGACTCCCCGGAGAAGATAATGGAGTAGGTGGCTCAGACAGTGAGGATGCCGCCCCGGCAAAGAAGAACCGGCGGCGGAACAACAGGAAGAAAAAGAACAAGGAAGTGCTAGTCGTCGAGCAGTCCGGCAAGGAGGCCGGCGCCAAGAAAGCCCAGACTGGTAGCTCCGGCAAGGAGACTGCCGCGTGCACCAACTGCCAGGCTGTGGCGGCCACCGACAAGCAGGACGGCACTGACAAGCAGTACTGCAAGATCCATCGCACCAAGGGCCACGACCTCCAGAACTGCAAGAGGGTCGAGTACCTCGTCGAACATCAGAAGGCTGAGTTTGAGCGACGCGACAAGGAGAAGGCCAAGGGAGGTGATGGTGGGTCCGGCAAGAAGCGGCCATTTAGCGGCCGGGGAGGACGCCGCGGCAAGGCCAAGCAGCGGCAAGGAGACAGACCTCCCCGCGGCCGCGACAAGGACGAAGACGAAGACATGGATGATGGAGATAACAGCGAGCAGGAGTTTCAGAAGGAAAAAGTCTAAAATGAACCCTGAACTCGTGGACAAAAGCTAAATGGAACCCTGAACTCCTGATCCCTGAAATCAGCACACTCAACTCATTGATCCCGGTCTAAATTAAACCCTGAGACCGTTTTAGAGCAAATAAGCTGACGTGGCAGGGATTTCACCAGGATTCTGACTTCTGGGCCACTGTTGACCGATGGACCACGCATTTAGATAAAAAGAGGGGAATCTGAGCTGAGTGTTAGGTTTTCGGCGATGGCATAGGCGACGGGGCGGTGATCTGAGCGTGCTGCAGTGCGGCGGCGGCGGGGAGTAAGGGGGTGCGATGTCAGGCTTCTCAGGGGCATCTTCCGCTCCGGGATTCCGTCGAGCCAGCGGAAGGAGGGAGGCTGAGTCGAGGTCGCCGGTTCCATACCACGAGGGCGCCATGGCGTACGAGCCGCCGAAGCTCTGCCACTGCAATCCGCCAAGAAAGGCACCGAGGTGGATATCGTGGAGCCGGCAGAACCCCGGGAGGAGGTACTACGCCTGCGTCCATGCGCTGGTCAGCTCCATTTCCATCTCCAAGTTCCTTTCTTCTTCCACTGCTTAGTAAAACTGATTCATTCCTTTGTGTTCATTTCGTAGAATGGTGGTTGTCAATATCTTGAGTGGCATGATGATCCACTGCCCAAGTTTTTTTCTGATTTGATTGGAGATTTAAGAGATGAAGTTTGGAGACTGAAGGGTGCTAGGACTGAAGATGCAGTTGAAGAGCAAACAATGACTGAAAGTGTGATTTTGGCTCTGCAGGAACAGTTGAAAGAGAAAAGTGCTGAGATAGATGCAGTGAAGAACAAATATATGACAGTTCGGGTTGTGTTTGCTGTCTTTGTGCTAGGTTTAGTGCTAGAGAAATTTTTAGTGCACTGAAGATGTTTGCAGGTGCTGGAATCTTGGATGTTTAGTGTCAGGTGTTGCTGGAATGTTGGATGTTTGCAGATGTGTCAGTTGTCTTTGTAATAAAGATTTGGTATGTTGATCCTAGTAATGAAGTATGTGGCCACTGTGGCATTATCATCCAGTTTGTGCATTTGCCTTGTTGCTTGATATCTTGAATATTTCCAGTTTGAGCATGATCTAAACTCATCTAATATGTTGAGTAATATTGACATGAGCATGGTTTATTGACAGAAGACCAAATTTATAAGCATGATATGTTGACAGGAGCATCTTTCCAACAACACAAAAAGCATTGAAATGTTGAGAAATGACCAAATATTTCAGGCATTTTCATTTCAGACATAATCTTCCTGTTTGCAACAACACCAAAAGGATTCAAATGTTTGCAACAGGAAATGATCCATGATCATGACAAGCACATAGTTCAGTGCATACAACTGATCACCAAAAGCATAGTTTTCATTACATGGCCACTAGCATAGAAGACATGCTCTAATCATTGCCACTAGCATTGAAGTACTTATAGCTAGGTAATGAAGATGCTGGAGCTCTCTTCCTCCTTTTGTTGCCAGCAGATGTTCCAGCTTGTTCATTTGGAGTTGTTTTCCTGGGAGGTTTAAACTTTGAAGCATTTCCAGCATTTGCAGAAGTTGGGGCTGATCTTGCTGATGGTTGAGAAGTAGGTGCAGTTCCAGCTTGTGTAGTACCAGCCTACAGTAGAGATTCATGTATTAAACTCATCTACAGGTACTAAACTCATCTACAATTATTTAAGCAAGTTAAATGACTAGTAAGCAACCATGTTAATTCACAGGTACTGAACTCATCTAAAATTACCTCAGTGGTTTTTCTTTTCTTGGCTGCCTTCACAAGATGTGCATTTTTTTTCTTGCCCTTCTCTGGATTCTTCTTGCAACCAGACTTGTTGTGACCTGGATTGCCACACATTGAACAAACAATAACAGTGCCATGTTTGCTCATTTTTTTGCCAACTGGTTTCTCATGGTCTTCCCTCCTCCTAGCATTTTTCTAGGGCCTGCCTGGCATTCTAACTTTAACATAATCAGGAGCTTCTGGCCTAGGTTTTTCAGAAATAGGCCACATCTCCTCACCTTCCACAGGTTCCAAGCAATGCTCATAAATTTTGTTGAATGTGTCAATGCTATAGCAAGGATGAATGTAATCTTCCACTTGTTGCCCACACTTGTATATTGCTGTTATGGCATGAGCACAAGGAAGGCCTGAAAGTTGGAAATAACCACAAGAACAAGTTCTTTTTTCAAGACTTACAGTGTATTGCCTTCTTCTCCCAGTTACCAGCCTCACTTCAAACCCATCTTTGCCATTCCAAAGGACCTCCATGAACTGTGTTCTTGCTATGCTGGCTTTCAACTTTCTAAATATGCTAGGGCATATTTTTCCATGAAACTTCACACCTTTGCTCCTCTGTTCTTGAATTCTAGCAAATCTTTTCTTCCTTATTTTCTCTAGCATGGAAATTAATGGATAAAACCTTGCATCCACAATTGCATGATTGAATGATTCACACAAGTTGTTATCCACTGACTCACAGTTGGAGCCAACTGCAAAATATGCCCTTGCCCAATGCACTGGTTCTGTTTTCATCATATCTTTTGCACCCTCTGGTGTTTCTTGTGCAAGCTTGGCCTTATAATAATTGAAATCTTGGATGTTTGCTGCTTTGGCAACAGCCCAGAATTTCTTTTGCCACTCATGTGCCCTGTGTTTCTTCCTCCAGTTGGCATAGATATGCCTAGCACACATCCTGTGCTCTGCTTTTGGAAGATAGTCATTCATGGCATTGAGAATTCCCTTTTGCTGGTCAGATATGAACACCCAGCCATCTCCATTGTTGTTAATGTTCAAATCTTTAATGAGCAAGCCAATAAACCATTTCCATGTTTCATTTGTTTCCTGCTCAACTACTGCCCAAGCCAATGGATACATTTGATTATTTGCATCCCTAGCTATAGCACACAACAACTCCCCCTTCACAGCCCCTTTAAAGAAGCAACCATCTAATCCTATCACTCTTCTGCAGCCAGCTTTGAATCCTAGCTTCAATGCATTAAAGCAAACATAAAAGCTCTGAAATATGTTGTTCCTCTTGTCAGTTGGATCCAAACAAACTGCCACTGTACTTCCAGGATTACTTCTAAGAAGCTCTAGCTGGTAATCAAACACTCTGGTATATTCATTCTTCATGCCACATAGCAATTTGTCCATCACAAGTTTCTTTGCATGCTTGCACTTTGAGGTGGACACATCTGCAAACATATCTTGCAATACTGTTGCTTTCATACTCTCTATCTTCCACATTGGATTTGCAAGAATGAAGTGCTCATACCTCTGTGCTATAACTTTTGCAGTCACTAGCCTATTCTCTCTGTTTTGGGCACAATGATGTTCATCATTATATGTGATGACTTGGAATCTGCTTGTTCTGCTGGTTTTTGCTGCATATATCATCCAAGGGCATCCAGGCCATCCACACTTGGCTCTGACTCTATAATTCTCTGATTTTTGGAACACAATGCTTCTTTTTGTCACTAGTCCATATCTCTTCAATGCTTTGACTAGCTGGTTCTTGCTTCTGAAGACCATTGACAATTGGAAGTTTGGAATTTCACTGTCACTGTTGAATCTAGGAAACTGACTCTTCATCCTCTCTGGCTCTCCATCAGAATCCTCACCATAGGAGTAATCCTCATCAGATGAATCAAAGTCCCAGTCCTTCTCCTCTCCTTCTAGCTGCTCCTCCATATTTGCAATCAAATTTATTGGAACTGCTTCACTTGTATCTCTTCCAATCCAGCTCTTAGTTTCTCTCATCCTTTTCTTGAATTTTCTTGCATGCCTTCTAAGCTCTACCACTTCTGAATCTTCACCACTGTCCTCACTGTGTGGCATATATTTTGGGTCAGTGTCATCATCTGAACCTTCACTGTCATCATCTGGATTTGTTTCTGCAGGAGCTTCTGAAGTACCAGGCATATGCTGTGAAGTAGCAGGCATATGCTGTGAAGTAGCAGGCATATGCTGTGAAGTAGCAGTCATATGCTGTGAAGTACCAGGACCAGCTTGACTTGGATTGCAAATTTGTGACACTGCAAATTCATCTGCAACTAGCTCACTGTCAACTACATTGGTTGTTCCCCTGTTCTGCTTCATTGGACTGACAATGATTTGGGAAATGACCCCTGTGTCATCAGGAACCATGATATTCTCTGTCAGTAGTACTTCTTCTTCACTGTCACTAGCTTCAGCAGTGACAATGGCAGGTGGAGCATCACTTAGCTGCACAATTTCATCCTCAAAATCACTGCAACTGCTGCTGTCTGCACTGTCCTGCTCCCCATGGTACTCAACATAAATATCAGCAACATCACCAACACAAATGTAATCCCCCATCTTCACACATTTACTATCATCATCCAGAAACACCAAACCTTCAGCCAATTCAGTCCCAGGAATATCAAAGTAGAATTTCATTGATTCCTTCAGCTGCATATGATCTTTCAAAAACCCTTTGACCTCCTGCAAAGAGAGCTTGTCTCTCTCAATCTCTGACACCTCCTCATCACCCCCAACATAGTCCAAATTTCGACCAATTCGGATGAAATCCCCTCCAAAATGAAACCTAACATTTAGTATCTCTGTTGGGTCCATGGTGTAACTGAAAAAACAAGAAAGAACACACAAATCACTACCTCCTGCTATTACGAACTAAGATCAGAAACTAATCTAAACAAAAGAACCTACTTTTTCCAACTTAAAAGGTGATCCTTTTCACCCTAAAATCCTAACTCATCCATGTTCATAGAGGTCAAAATGCGGCGCCATAAGGAGGAGGTCTTCGGGGACATACCTGAACCCGTTGCGGGCTGTTGCGCGCCGGCCAGATCATCGCCGCTGGAGCAGATCAGCCGCCTGTCGCCATTGCAATCGCCAGAGCAGAGAGGAAGACAGGGGGGCGGCTCCTCGACTCCTACGGTGATGGGCTGGACTCCTCCTCTCAGCTCCTAAATTGGTCGATCTGAAGAATTGGGCCGGCCCAATCTGAACGGACCCAACCGCCGAGTCTCTCTGTTTCTCCCAAAAAAAAAAGGCAATCCCGGCCAATCAGTTTGGAAAGGTCTCAGGGTTTAATTTAGACCGGGATCAATGAGTTGAGTGTCCTGATTTCAGGGATCAGGAGTTCAGGGTTCCATTTAGCTTTTGTCCACGAGTTCAGGGTTCATTTTAGACTTTTTCCATTTCAGAAAGCCACAGAGGTTCTGTGCATTGACGGTGGTGCTTCGCTGCATACTTCACACCGCCAACTCAAACAATGGGTGCGTGAAGTCAATGCAGTGGAACCACCCGTCGAGTCGCGCAAACTTCTGGAATGGTCCAGCACACCTATCATCTTCGACATTGAGGACCACCCTGATCGCACAACTGCGGTCGGGTGCTTGCCGATGTTGGTTTCACCAACCATCCGCAACCTCAAGGTCACCAAGATGTTAGTTGACGGCGGGGCCGGCTTGAATTTGATCTCCTCCACTGTTATCCAGAAACTCCAAATCCCCAACGGCGAGCTCGAAGAAACCGGCACGTTCCAAGGAATAAACCCGGGAAGGAGCAAGCCGAAGGGGAAGATAACGCTGCCAGTGACGTTTGGCGGAGAGCTGAACTTCAGGACTGAGAGGATCACTTTCGATGTTGCCGATATTCCATTGCCTTACAATGGAATACTTGGCCGTCCAGCTCTCGCCAAGTTCATGGCAGCCTCCCATTATGCCTACAACATGCTCAAGATGCCCGACCCGATAAGCGTCATCTCTGTCCCCGGCGACAAGAAGGACGCCCTTATCTGCGCCGACAAGATTTACCGGGATGCAGCAGCCGCAACAGATAGCAAGACACTTGCCGCTGAAGCTCCCGGGGGGAAGAACAAGACCAAGTCCGGCAAGAGCTCTGGAGCCCACTCCAGCAAACGCACCTCCTTGGAGTGCTGCGCTGCCGTCGAGGACGCACCATCGAGCTCCACCGGCAAGTGCAAGAAGGCGATGGCAGCTCCACCCGAGACCAAGAAGGTGTCCGCCAAGGAGGACGGCACTGGTGGTACCTTCACCATCAGTGCCACGCTCGACCCCAAATAGGAAAGCGAGCTCGTTGCTTTCCTGCGGGCGAATGTCGACGTGTTTGCATGGAAACCGTCTGACATCCCCGGTGTTCCCAGGAAAGTGATTGAGCACAAGCTTGCCGTTTGTCCTCATGCGCGGCCCATCAAGCAGAACGTCAGAAAGCAAGCGGTGGAGCGCCAAGAGTTTATCGCAGAAGAAATCAAGAAGCTGGAAGCGGCAGGCCTTGTCAGAGGTGTGCTCCATCCCACATGGTTGGCCAATCCTGTTGCTGTGCGCAAGGCAAACGGGAAGTGGAGGCTTTGTATTGACATCACCGATGTGAATAAAGCTTGCCCAAAGATCCATTTCCCTTGCCGCGCATCGACCAGATTGTTGACTCCACGGCTGGATGCGAGTTGCTTTCATTTCTTGATGCATACTCAGGGTACCACCAGATCTTCATGGCTGAAGAAGATGAGGAGAAGACATCATTCATTACTCCATGTGGCACTTATTGCTTCATACGCATGCCTTTTGGTTTGAAGAATGCTGGTTCAACGTTTGCAAGGGTGGTCCATGCAACTTTTGAGCCACAGATTCACAGAAATCTGGAAGCATACATGGATGACATAGTGGTTAAGAGCAAGGACAGGACTACCCTAGTGCAAGATCTAGAAGAAACCTTTGCGAATCTGCGCAAGATTCAACTCAAGCTCAACCCCGAGAAGTGCGTATTTGGAGTTCCTTCCGGCAAGCTTCTCGGGTTCTTTGTATCTCAGAGGGGGATTGAGGCCAATCCCGACAAGATCAAGGCCATTGAGCAGATCGAAGCACCGAAGCGCGTCAAGGATGTGCGAATACTTGCCGGCTATGTGGCTGCTCTCAGCAGGTTTATCTCTAAGTCTGTAGAACGCGCCCTGCCGTTTTTCAAAATATTGAAAAAGGCAGGTCCAATGAAATGGACTCCGGAAGCGGAAGCAGCGCTGCAAGACTTGAAGAGGTACCTGTCCTCTACTCCAATACTTGTCGCACCTAAACCGCAAGAGAAGTTGCTGCTGTACCTAGCGGCAACCAATCAAGTGGTTAGTGCTGCGTTAGTAGCGGAGAGGGAGGCGGATGATGAGCCAGCGGCCGCGGCAAGCACATCCAGCGACAAGCAGGGGGCTTCCCCGACAAGCTCTAGTCCCGGCAAGGATGGGTCTGTACAGATGCAAGAAGAGGTGCGGAAGAAGATGGTGCAGCGCCTAGTTTATTTTGTCAGTTCCCTCTTGCAGGGGGCTAGGTCAAGGTATTCTGGGGTGTAGAAGTTGCTTTTCGGCCTCCTCATGGCCTCGAGAAAGCTGCGCCATTACTTCCAGGCACATGAGATAACAGTGGTCACTCGCTTTCCGCTGAAGAGGATATTGCAAAATCCAGAAGCAACAGGCAGGATTGTCGAGTGGGCACCAGAACAGTTAAGCTTTGGCCTCAAGTTTGAAAGCACTTCAACTATCCAGAGCAGAGCATTGGCAGAGTTCATAGCAGAGTGGACGCCAACGCCAGACGAAGAGACTCTAGAGACGAGCATCCCCGTCAAATAAACGAGCAAGGAATGGATAATGTACTTTGATGGTGCCTTCTCGCTGCAAGGCGCCGGTGCCGGCGTGGTCTAGATGCACTTTCCCAAGGAGCAAGCGACAAACAATACTGCTGAGTATGAAGGTTTGCTTGCCGGTCTCAGGATAGCGGCAGACCTTGGGATCAAGAAGCTGATTGTACGGGGTGACTCGCAGCTTGTCGTTCGCCAAGTAAACAAGAACTACCAGAGTCCATTGATGGAAGCTTACGTCGATGAAGTGAGAAAGCTTGAAGAGCACTTTGACGGCCTACAGATGGAGCACGTCCCAAGAGCTCAAAACGACATCGCGGATGGCCTGTCAAAGTGCGCTGCACTAAAGTTGCCTGTGGAACCGGGGATCTTTGTGCTCAAGCTGACTCAACCATCCGTAACACCGTCGACTGGACAGAGCAAGAAGAGAAAGTTGGTTTCTGGAGACTATTTGCCGGCAGAGCTTCCCGAAGCCGCCGCCAACAAGGTCCCCAAGATCAACGACGAGATTGCTGAGGAGCAGCCTGCTCCTGCAAGCCCTAGGGTTTGTACAGTTGAAGCAGGCGCTCCCGACTAGTTTTGCTCCGGCAAACTTGCTGGGGAGTGTCAAGCTCCGGCTGAGCCGCAGGTTCTTGCCGTGGAAGCTGACGTTCCCGCAGCAGCACAAGTGCCTTTAGTCCTTGTTGTCGAGCCACAGGCTCCGGCATGGGCGCACCAGATTGTCCGTTTTCTCCAGACAGGAGAGCTTCCCGAAGAGCAAGAAGAAGCTGAAAGAGTTGCCCGGCAGTCAAGTATGTACCAGTTCGTCGGCAACGAACTGTACAGAAGGAGACTCAACGGTGTGAAATTGAAGTGTATTCCCCAGGAAGATGGACAGAAGCTGTTGGCAGAGATACATGGAGGCATATGTGGCCGCCACATTGGCGCAAGAGCACTTTCCGGCAAAGCGTTCCGGCAAGGTTTCTTTTGGCCAGAAGCCCTCCAGGATGCAACTGCACAAGTAACCAAGTGTGAAGCGTGCCAGTTCCATTCCAAGCAGATACATCAGCCAGCTCAAGCTCTCCAGACGATCCCTTTGTCCTGGCCATTTTCGGTCTGGGGGCTCGACATCCTCGGCCCCTTTCCCCGCGCAGCCGGGGGCTTTGAGTTCTTGTACGTCGCTATCGACAAGTTCACAAAGTGGCCGGAAGTGGAACCAGTGAGAAAGGTGACCGCACAGTCAGCAGTCAAGTTCTTCAGGTCGATTGTTTGCCGTTTTGGGATCCCTAACAGGATCATCACCGACAACGGTACGCAATTCACAAGTCGCACCTTCATGCAATATGTCCAAGACCTTGGCGCCAAGGTCTGCTTCGCTTCTGTTGCTCACCCGAGAAGAAACGGTCAAGCGGAGAGGGCAAATGCTGAAGTGCTGCGCGGCCTCAAGACAAGGACTTTCGACAGGCTGCACAAGTGCGGAAGGAACTGGATCGAGGAGTTGTCGGCGGCTCTTTCGTCGATCAGGACGACACCACGAGCCACTGGACAGACACCCTTTGCTCTTGTCTATGGAGCAGAGGCAGTTCTCCCCACGGAACTCGTATACGGGTCGCCTCAAGTGCTCGCTTACGATGAGCTCGAGCAAGAGCAGCTGCGACAAGATGACGCGCTGCTCCTTGAGGAGGATCGTCTTCAGGCTGCTGTGCGAGCTGCTCGCTACCAGCAAGCTTTGCGCCGCTACCATAGCCGCAAAGTCAAAGCCAGAAGCTTCGAGGAAGGCGACCTTGTTCTTCGGCGCATTCAGTCCGCCAAGAGGTCCAACAAGTTGACGCCGAAGTGGGAAGGCCCTTATCGGGTGAAACGAGTCACTAGGCCCGGCGATGTCCGCCTAGAGACCGAAGATGGCTTTCCGGTGAGCAACTCCTGGAACATAGAGCATCTTCGCAAGTTTTACCCATAAGTCGCGGTTGCCGTGATCTGCTCCGGCAACCACCTTTTGTACAAGTCTTGCCGCTGTTGCATGTAATCCTTTGTACAAAGCCGGGCGCAGACCCCGTGCATTAGTAAAACTTATGTGCTTCGCACACCTTGTCATTTTCATGCTTTTTATATTTTTGCATGAGTTATCTGACACCTTGTGCAGCACCTATTACCGGTAAGCAATAACGAGCCCAAAGGCTCGGTATCTGCATTTTCTCTTCTCTTTTGTTCTTTTTCTTAGCAAAAAGCAAAGTTCCCTCGCGCACAAGTTTGCCGGGGGGGAGGAGAAGATGGTGGTATGGACCAAGCGCAGTTCAAGAAAGCCTTGCCTTGCCGGGAAGCAGGCAACACAAAAGCTAAGTTGCCAAAGTTTGAGCAATCAAAATTTTAAATTTTTAAGTTATCTTCCTTGAACGACCGTACTTTGTATGGAAAACCTGTGCGCGGAGAAACCAACTCGTGGCTAGTTGCGCCCTTACCTTGTTTCGAGTTTGCTCAACAGCTTAAGTGTGCTGCGACTAGTGTCGCGCCCTTACTTTGTTTCCGAGCCCGCTCAACAATTTAAGCATGCTGCAACTAGTCGCGACAAGGTTTCTTGTCGGCAAAGGCATTGCTAGCAGGCTGCTGAAGTTCCGCACTCAGCGCTCGCGGCAATGGTCCCTGCGCCGGCAAGTTCCCTAAAAGCGGAGGGTAAAAACATACAAAGCAAAGAAGTCAAGTAAAGGAAATAACGTTGCATTAACCACCTAAGATAAAGTTATATTACAAAATGACTTGTCGCAGTTCTAATAGACTATTGTTCGTAACGTGGTTAACAGCGACAAGGGAATAAAGAAAGCAGACAAGACTAATCCGCGCGGTCGCCCTCGACCCTCTTGATGCCGCCCACCTTATTCACGATGGGCGCAACGAGAGCCTTGAACGCCTCCTCGTCAGCGTCAGGCAGCAAGGACCTCAGGACGTTGGCGAGGTTGAGGCCTGGGTTGCGGAACACTATCTTCATCAGCACCTTCTCCAGGGCGCCTGCGCAGAGCCTGCACGACTCGTCCGCCAACTGCTTGGGGATCTTCTCCGAAGTTGTTGGAGGGCCGTCGCCACGCCCTTGAAGAACAGGGTGAGCTTGGCGCTGGCGTGGAGGTTCTCGTCGGAGGAATACTCGAGGTACTCCGCCCCCAGCTCCGCCAGCTCCTTGCCGATGTCCGCTCGTCTTCAGCTCGGAGTGGCTGTGGGCGTCCTTCTCCCTCTCAAGCTTGAGGGCGGCAACCTCCTCGCCGCTCGTCTTCAGGTTGGCCTCCAGCTGCGCCACCCTCTGCTCCAACTCCCTCTTCGCGGTCTCGGCGGCCGCGACAGCATCCTTCGCCTCTTGGAGAGCTCCGCCAAGCGACTGCTCACGCGCGGCAAGCTCGTCCTCGTGGCCGTCGAGGTCGACTTTCCGCTGCGTCAGCTCGCCATCTCGCCTGGATAGATCCTCAGCGGCAAGCCGCTGCTGCTCCTCCGCTTTAGCCTTCTCCAGAATGAAGGCTTGATGCGCCTCGGCAAGCTGCTCCCGCTCCTCCGCCAAGGATCGGAGAGCTGCTTGGTTGGCGGCCCGGAGCTCTTCTGCGCGCTTCTCCAAGTCACCACTCGCCTTGACGGCCAGAGCCTCTCGGGACTCCAGCTTCGCCTACCGGGCGCGATATAGAGATAGAAGCTTGCGCAGCAGCCGCTCCTCCTCGGGCTCGCTGCTGCTGCTCGGCGCATCGACGATCTTCAGTCCGGCGGAGGTGAGGACCTCCCCGTCGAAGACCTCTCCCTCGACTGGCGCCCTGAACATGGACGCCCACGGTAGCTGGATGAAGACGTCGTCGCCGGCCTTCAGATAAGCGCTGGGCTCGGGCTCGTCGGAGCTGGGGGCTGCGGCAGCGGCGGAAGGCTCGGCGGTCGGCGTAGCGCCTGGCGCTCCTGCGGCCCCAGTGCCGTCAGTGCGGTCGCCAGCCTCTTCGCCAGCTGCCGCGGCGGCAGCCTTGGCGGCCTCTGCACCAGCGGGATCGTCTGCACCAACCGTCTCTTCAGCAACGGCAGCGTCGTCGGCGGCGACCTCCGTCTCCATGGGCTCGGCGGACGGGTCTGATGGAAGGAAAGAAAAGACAAACAAGTCAAGCAAATATCCAAAAATAAGAATTAAAAAGAAGAAAAGTCCAAGGGTTTACCTGCACGGGCCGGCTCCTCGGTGAGGTTCCTCGCCGGGGAGCTCTCCCTAGGCGGCGTGGTGGTAACTCCCGCCGGCGGAGGGCCGCTAGCGCCATCCCTTGGCGGGGTACTCGCCCTTGTCGGGGTGCTCGCCCTCGGCGGGGCGTTCGCCCTTGGCGGAGTGTTCTCCCTTGCCGGGGAGTTCCCCCTTGGCGGTGTGGTCGAGGCGTGCGGCGCGTTGGGGGCCGTCTCTTGGCGCTCCTGATGCTGCTGCTCTGCTCCTGCACGAGCCAACGAGCAAACGTCAGCAAAGATGGAGTACCCGAGCGCGCCTGACAGCGAAAAATGGACAAGGAACTTACGCTGGGGGCTGCGCTGGGGGCTACCCTGAAGACTAGTTGCCGGGTCCGGCAAGCTTGTCTCGGGCGCGCCCCTTGCCGTTGCGGCGGGCTCGTCCTCGATGAGGATCACCGGGACCTTGGCCCTCTTTGGCGCCCTCTGGGCCAGAGTTCTGAAAAGGACAGGTTCAGAGTCAGGCGAAAGAGGTACAAGACAAGAAACAACAGAAGATCAAAGAAGTACAAAAATTGCGAAGACTTACTCTTCTTCCACCTCGTCAGAGCTGATTGCGGAGAAGTCAAAATCCGGCTCGCGCGCCTCGGTGCGAGGAGGCGGGGGAGTGGGCCCCCTCGACCGCTTGGCGGGGGCAGGGACGGTGGTCTGGGAAGACCCCGCTCCGGTTGCCGCCGAAGCACGAGGAACAGCGGGAGCAGGGGCGCTAGCCCGGGAAGATCCCCCTCCTGTTGCCGCTGAAGCACGAGGCGCTCCCTTGGCGGCCTTACTCATCGCGGTGGCGCGTGTCGGGCGGCGCTGCGGCTGCTGGCCCGCCTGCCGCCCCGCCACGTCTGCGGCCTTGCGGAGGCGCCTCCTTGTTTGAGCTGGAGGACTTGCTGGTGGCGGTGAGCTACCCGAGGACGAAGAAGAGGAGTCGAGGCCCAGCGAGCCATCCGAGTCCTCGGCGGGATCACTTAACCCGACACCCTGCTCGGCGGGCCCGCTCGACTCGGCGCCCTGCTCGGTGGGCTCGCTTGTCCCGGCGAGTCGCCCGGCAAGCTTTCCCGCTTTGCGAAGCTCTTCCTCCACGGCGAGGCTTGTCGCCTCCGCGGCCTCCGCCTCCTCCACAGTGTACCCAAACTCGCCCGCGGCCCTGGCTGCCGCTGCCTCTTCCAACCTGGTGGCAATGTATGCCATCTCCTGGTCGGTGGTGTCGCGAGTGAGGCCCCTCTTCTCGTCGGGGTCGACTGGCAGTTCCACCAGGTTGTCGAAGAACGTCTGCACTGCTTCATCGGAAGGTTCTTGCCAGGTGGGGTCGATCCCGTGGGAATCGCATAGCGGCATCGCTGCACGGATGGTGCTGAGCGACGAGCTGTTGCACAACGGCACTACGCCCGGCGGCAACGCAAACCACTCAGGATGGGCGGAGTCGTACTTAAACAATGCTTGGAGCATCGCATTGAGCTCCATCACAGTGAAATTCCAATTGAGGCCCGGGCGCAGCCTCATGATGTCTGCCGCATTCTCAAACTCCCAAGCAGCCCTCTTTCTCTCCTGCAAGGGGGCAATGCGGCGGCGGAGAAAGTCTGCTCCGACTGCACCAACAGTGAGCTTGGCGTGCCGGAGACGAAGGATCCGGGTGGTGGCGATCTTTAGTGTGCTGTCCTCCGGGGCCAGGTCGTTCCAGTCGTTGCCGCGTACTACTGGGGCTTGGCGCCGGGAAGTGAATGGCTGCGGCTCGTCCTCCACGATCCAACACCAGTTGGCTCTCCACTCATCCCACTTGCCGCGGAGCTCCCCCTCCAGATAGGCTTCTTTCTTGTGCGTCCTCGAGATCCAAGAGATTCCGCCAGACAGAGGCGACCCTGCCTCGACTCGGGGCGTGAAGTAATGGCGAAAAAGAGCTACATTGGGGTAGACTCCGACAAAGTTTTCACACAGATGTGCGAAAACGGCCATGGTCAAGACGGCGTTGGGGGTGAACTCAAGGAGATGAAACCCGTAGGTATTCATGATGTCGCAGAAGAACTCGGAATAAGGCGGGCAGAGCCCGCAGTAGAAGAACAGGGCAAAGAAAGCGTAGCCAGTCGGGAACATATCGCAGGCTATGGCGGGGAGTACCTTGGTGCGAGGATGCGCCTTCGTCTCCCTCGCCCAGAAGAGGTAAAAGGTATCTTTCAATTCCTCCGCGTCAAGCTTTGGCGGGAAGACCGCCATCTTCTTCCGCATTGCTACTAGCCGCAGCGCCTCGGCGGACTTCGCGGCCTTCGCCTTCTCGCATTTCGGAGCCATGGCGGGGACGGCGGGGGTAGTCGACGGCGCTGGTGATGCTGGTGCCGGCGGATGGGGTGGCGGAGCACTGCTCTCTTTCGACCTTCGGGGAGGAGGGGAGCGGCGGGGGTTTCTGAGGGATGAAGAAGCAACGGGCGAATGGAAGGAACTGCCCCTGTTTCCCCTGCTTTTAAGGGGGGAGGGGGGACGTTCCGCATTTCCCCATTAAAGAATCAGGCCACGATCTCTCCCACGACGCCGCGATCGACGCGTGCCGTTAGGGGAGGGCGCGGTGGATACGGAGTGGGATACGGCGTACCGCAGGCCGCGCGTGCCCGTGCACTGTTTTGGGCCTGGCCCAACAGCGCTCGGCAACGTGTCTGGCCCAGGCCCGGGGGCACCTGTCGGTGTACTAAAGTAGGGGTACCTTAGTATCCCGAACTTGTGCACGGGCAGTTGCAGCGTCCCGTGGCAAGGCTTTCCAGGCGATCGCCAAGATCCCTTTTGGTTCCTTTGGAGCCATTCAAGAACAAAGTATACAAGTCAAAGAAACGAGACCCCGGCAAGAGGAGCTTGCCGTGAAGGCCACTCAAGGCACAGAATCACTCAAGACACGAGACCACGGCAAGAGGAGCTTGCCGGGAAGGCCAACCAAGGCGCATCAAGAGAGCTTGCCGCGACGCGCTACGCGTCCCGGCAATACCCGGTGAGCGACAAGCTCCCGGGCGCGACAAGATAGCGACCGCGGCAAGGCGCTTGCCGCGGCAAGCTTCCACTCAATTCCCGCGCTCCAGCGCATCCACCCACGTGTCGCCCTGGGGCCCTTCCAGGTGCACGTGGCAGAAGGCTGTGCAGCCAGGGGAACACGGTGGCAAGCGGCGAAGACGTGGCTACCGTCGTGGCGGACGGTGGCGCCATGACGGTCACTTTTTGCACTGTTTGGGGCGACGGCGACGGTCATTCAATGCCCGTGTCCCCTGCCGTCAGAGTTAGGTATAGAGCACTATACAACACTGTTCCAACTACCACCCATTTTACACTTTTACCCTCAACTGCGTTGCCACCTGTCGGTGACCCCTTTGACCTATAAAAGGAGGCCCATGCGCAACGTAGAGGGGGTTCCGATCATCGATCACTCTCACGCTCGGTACTGCTAGCGATCAGCACTGTAGCTCTTCTCGCTCCCGAGCCCAGAACGCAATACAAACCAAGGCAGGAGTAGGGTTTTACGCATCCGTGCGGCCCGAACCTGAGTAAAACTACTCGCGTGTTCACCTCGATCTGCTCTTTGTGCATCCTCCGCCCCCTTGCCGTACCGAAAAGGGGCTCCGGTCCCATAGGTGTTCGTGGGCGATCAGTTTCCCCGACAGTCGCGCCCGGGAGCTTGTCGCTCACCGGGTTTTGCCGGGACACGTAGCGCGTCGCGGCAAGCTCTCTCGATGCGCCTTGGTTGGCCTTCCCGGCAAGCTCCTCTTGCCGGGGTCTCGTGTCTTGAGTGATTCTGTGCCTTGAGTGGCCTTCCCGGCAAGCTCCTCTTGCCGGGGTCTCGTTTCTTTGACTTGTATACTTTGTTCTTGAATGTCTCCAAAGGAACCAAAAGGGGATCTTGGCGATCGCCTGGCAAGCCTTGCCGCGGGACGCTGCAACTGCCCGTGCACAAGTTCGGGATACTAAGGTACCCCTACTTTAGTACACCGACAGGAGCCCCCGGGCCTGGGCCAGACACGGTGCCGAGCGCTGTTGGGCCAGGCCCAAAATAGTGCACGGGCACGCGCGGCCGGCGGTACGCCGTATCCCACTCCGTATCCACCGCGCCCTCCCCTAACGGCACGCGTCGATCGCGGCGTCGTGGGAGAGATCGTGGCCTGATTCTTTAATGAAGAAATGCGGAACGTCCCCCCCTCCCCCCTTAAAAGCAGGGGAAACAGGGGGAGTTCCTTCCATTCGCCCGTTGCTTCTTCATCCTTCAGAAACCCCCGCCGCTCCCCTCCTCCCCGAAGGTCGAAAGAGAGCAGTGCTCCGCCCCCCCCCCATCCGCCGCCACCAGCATCACCAGCGCCGTCCACTTCCCCCGCCGTCCCCGCCATGGCTCCATAAGGCGAGAAGGCGAAGGCCGCAAGTCCGCCGAGGCGCTGCGGCTAGTAGCAATGCGGAAGAAGATGGCGGTCTTCCCGCCAAAGCTTGACGCGGAGGAGTTGAAGGATACCTTTTACCTCTTCTGGGCGAGGGAGACGAAGGTGCATCCTCGCACCAAGGTACTCCCCGCCGTAGCCTGCGATATGTTCCCGACTGGCTACGCTTTCTTTGCTCTGTTCTTCTACTGCGGGCTCTGCCCGCCTTATTCCGAGTTCTTCTGCGACATCATGAATACCTAAGGGTTTCATGTCCTTGACTTCACCCCCAACGCCGTCTTGACCATGGTCGTTTTCGCACATTGTGCGAAAACTTTGTCGGAGTCTACCCCAATGTAGCTCTTTTCCGCCATTACTTCACGCCCCGAGTCGACGCAGGGTCGCCTCTGTCTGGCGGAATCTCTTGGATCTCGAGGATGCACAAGAAAGAAGCCTATCTGGAGGGGGAGCTCCGCGGCAAGTGGGATGAGTGGAGAGCCAACTGGTGTTGGATCGTGGAGGACGAGCCGCAGCCATTCACTTCCCGGCGCCAAGCCCCAGTAGTACGCGGCAACGACTGGAGCGACCTGGCCCCGGAGGACAGTAGACTGAAGATCGCCACCACCCGGATCCTTCGTCTCCGGCACGCCAAGCTCACTGTTGGTGCAGTCGGAGCAGACTTTCTCCGCCGCCGCATTGCCCCCTTGCAGGAGAGAAAGAGGGCTGCTTGGGAGTTTGAGAATGCGGCAGACATCATGAGGCTGCGCCCGGGCCTCAATTGGAATTTCACTGTGCTGGAGCTCAATACGATGCTCCAAGCATTGTTTAAGTACGACTCCGCCCATCCTGAGTGGTTTGCGTTGCCGCCGGGCGTAGTGCCGTTGTGCAACAGCTCGTCGCTCAGCGCCATCCGTGCAGCGATGCCGCTGTGCGATTCCCACGGGATCGACCCCACCTGGCAAGAACCTTCCGATGAAGCAGTGCAGACGTTCTTCGACAACCTGGTGGAACTGCCAGTCGACCCCGACGAGAAAAGGGGCCTCACTCGTGACACCACCGACCAGGAGATGGCATACATTGCCACAAGGCTGGAAGAGGCAGTGGCAGCCAGGGCCGCGGGCGAGTTCGGGTACACTGTGGAGGAGGCGGAGGCCGCGGAGGCGACAAGCCTCGCCGAGGAGGAAGAGCTTCGCAAATCGGGAAAGCTTGCCGGGCGACTCGCCGGGACAAGCGAGCCCACCGAGCAGGGCGCCGAGTCGAGTGGGCCCGCCGAGCAGGGCGTCGGGTCAAGCGATCCCGCCGAGGACTCGGGTGGCCCGCTGGGCCTCGACTCCTCTTCTTCGTCCTCGGGTAGCTCACCGCCACCAGCAAGTCCTCCAGCTCAAACAAGGAGGCGCCACCGCGATGAGTAAGGCCGCCAAGGGAGCGCCTCGTGCTTCAGCGGCAACAGGAGGAGGATCTTCCCGGGCTAGCACCCCTACCCCCGCTGTTCCTCGTGCTTCAGCGGCAACCGGAGCGGGGTCTTCCCAGACCACTGTCCCTGCCCCCGCCAAGCGGCCGAGGGGGCCCACTCCCCCGCCTCCACGCACCGGGGCGCGCGAGCCGGATTTTGACTTCTCCGCACTCAGCTCCGACGAGGAGGAAGAAGAGTAAGTCTTCGCAATTTTTGTACTTCTTTGATATTCTGTTGTTTCTTGTCTTGTACCTCTTTCGCCTGACTCTGAACCTGTCCTTTTCAGAACTCTGGCCCAGAGGGCGGCGAAGAGGGCCAAGGTCCCGGTGATCGTCATCGAGGACGAGCCCGCCGCAACGGCAAGGGGCGCGCCCGAGACAAGCTTGCTGGACCCGGCAACTAGCCTTCAGGGTAGCCCCCAGCGCAGCCCCCAGCGTAAGTTCCTTGTCCATTTTTCGCTGTCAGGCACGCTCGGGTACTCCATCTTTGCTGACGTTTGCTCGTTGGCTCGTGCAGGAGCAGAGCAGCAGCATCAGGAGCGCCAGGAGACCGCCCCCGACGCGCCGCACACCTCGACCACACCGCCAAGGGGGAACTCCCCGGCAAGGGAGAACACTCCGCCAAGGGCGAACACCCCGCCGAGGGCGAGCACCCCGCCAAGGGCGAGCACCCCGCCAAGGGCGAGTACCCCGCCAAGGGATGGCGCTAGCGGCCCTCCGCCGGCGGGAGTTACCACCACGCCGCCGAGGGAGAGCTCCCCGGCGAGGAACCTCACCGAGGAGCCGGCCCGTGCAGGTAAACCCTTGGACTTTTCTTCTTTTTAATTCTTCTTTTTGGATATTTGCTTGACTTGTTTGTCTTTTCTTTCCTTCCATCAGACCCGTCCGCCGCCGAGCCCATGGAGACGGAGGTCGCCGCCGACGACGCCGCCGTTGCTGAAGAGACGGTTGGTGCGGACGATCCCGCTGGAGCAGAGGCCGCCAAGGCTGTCGCCGCGGCAGCTGGCGAAGAGGCTGGCGACCGCACTGACGGCACTGGGGCCGCAGGAGCGCTAGGTGCTACGCCGGCCGCCGAGCCTTCCGCCGCCGCCGCAGCCCCCAGCTCCGACGAGCCCGAGCCCAGCGCTTATCTGAAGGCCGGCGACGACGTCTTCATCCAGCTACAGTGGGCGTCCATGTCCAGGGCGCCAGTTGAGGGAGAGGTCTTCGACGGGGAGGTCCTCGCCTCCGCCGGACTGAAGATCGTCGATGCGCCGAGCAGCAGCAGCGAGCCCGAGGAGGAGCGGCTGCTGCGCAAGCTTCTGTCTTTGTATCGCGCCCGGCAGGCGAAGCTGGAGTCCCGAGAGGCTCTGGCCACCAAGGCGAGTGGTTACTTGGAGAAGCGCACAGAAGAGCTCCGGGCCGCCAACCAAGCAGCTCTCCGATCCTTGGCGGAGGAGCGGGAGCAGCTTGCCGAGGCGCATCAAGCCTTCATTCTGGAGAAGGCTGAAGCGGAGGAGCAGCAGCGGCTTGCCACCGAGGATCTATCCAGGCGAGAGGGCGAGCTGACGCAGCGGAAAGTCGACCTCGACGGCCACGAGGACGAGCTTGCCGCGCGCGAGCAGTCGCTTGGCGGAGCTCTCCAAGAGGCGAAGGATGCTGCCGCGGCCGCCGAGACCGCGAAGAGGGAGTTGGAGCAGAGGGTTGCGCAGCTGGAGGCCAACCTGAAGACGAGCGGCGAGGAGGTTGCCGCCCTAAAGCTTGAGAGGGAGAAGGACGCCCACAGCCACTCCGAGCTGCAGGTTCGCCTCTCCGACAAGGGCAAGGAGCTCGCCGTTGCCAAGGACTCCATCGCCGATCTGGAGCTGAAGCTGTCCACTCTTACCGCGACGCTGGATGGCGCCAGGGAGCGGGAGACGGCCCTGAAGGAGGAGCTCAGGGCCGAAAAGGTGTTGCTGGACAGTGCCGCCATTGCGCATAACAACTTCAGGCGGAACGTCGAGATATGGACGGATGGTCTAGTCAAGCAGAAAGCGAGTGACCACTGTTATCTCATGTGCCTGGAAGTAATGGCGCAGCTTTCTCGAGGCCATGAGGAGGCCGAAAAGCAACTTCTGCACCCCTGAATACCTTGAACTAGCCCCCTGCAAGAGGGAACTAACAAAATAAACTGGGCGCTGCACCATCTTCTTCCGCACCTCTTCTTGCATCTGTACAGACCCATCCTTGTCGGGACCAGAGCTTGTCGGGGAAGCCCACTGCTTGTCGCTAGATGTGCTTGCCGCGGCCGCTGGCTCATCATCCGCCTCCCTCTCCGCTACTAACGCAGCACTAACCACTTGATTGGTTGCTGCTAGGTACAGCAGCAACTTCTCTTGCGGTTTAGGTGCGACAAGTATTGGAGTAGAGGACAGGTACCTCTTCAAGTCTTGCAACGCTGATTCCGCTTCCGGAGTCCATTTCATTGGACCTGCCTTTTTCAATATTTTGAAAAACGGCAGGGCGCGTTCTGCAGACTTAGAGATAAACCTGCTGAGAGCAGCCACACAGCCGGCAAGTCTTCGCACATCCTTGACGCACTTCGGTGCTTCGATCTGCTCAATGGCCTTGATCTTGTCGGGATTGGCTTCAATCCCCCTCTGAGGTACAAAGGACCCGAGAAGCTTGCCGGAAGGAACTCCAAACACGCACTTCTCGGGGTTGAGCTTGAGTTGGATCTTGCACAGATTTGCAAAGGTCTCATCTAAATCTTGCACTAGGGTAGCCCTGTCCTTGCTCTTAACCACTATGTCATCCATGTATGCTTCCACATTCTTGTGTATCTGTGGTTCAAAAGCTGTGTGGACAACCCTTGCAAACGTTGAACCAGCATTCTTCAATCCGAAAGGCATGCGTATGAAACAGTAAGTGCCACATGGAGTAATGAATGCTGTCTTCTCTTCGTCTTCGTCCTTGTCGCGGCCGCGGGGAGGTCTGTCTCCTTGCCGCTGCTTGGCCTTGCCGCGGCGTCCTCCCCGGCCGTTAAATGGCCGCTTCTTGCCGGACCCACCATCACCTCCCTGGGCCTTCTCCTTGTCGCGTCGCTCGTACTCAGCCTTCTGTTGCTCGACGAGGTACTCGACCCTCTTGCAGTTCTGGAGGTCGTGGCCCTTGGTGCGATGGATCTTGCAGTACTGCTTGTCGGTGCCGTCCTGCTTGTCGGCGGCCGCCACAGCCTGGCAGTTGGTGCACGCGGCAGTCTCCTTGCCGAAGCTACCAGTCTGGGCTTTCTTGGCGCCGGCCTCCTTGCCGGACTGCTCGACGACTAGCACTTCCTTGTTCTTTTTCTTCCTGTTGTTCCGCCGCCGGTTCTTCTTTGCCGGGGCGGCATCCTCACTGTCTGAGCCCCCTGCTCCAGTATCTTCTCCGGGGAGTATCCTCCCCTCCTCAGCGCGCGCGCACTTGTCGGCCAGGGCGTACAGCTCGCTGACGTCCCTGATCTTACACATCGCCATCTCCTCCCTCATCCGGCGGTTACGCACGTTCTGATGGAACGCGCTGATAACCGCGGCAGGGTGGACGTCTGGGATGTTGTGCTGCATGCGGCTGAACCTCTGGATGTACTTACGCAGGGATTCTCCTTCCTTCTAGGCGAGTATGTGAAGGTCACTCTCCTGGCCATGGGGCTTGTGGCCACCCGTGAAGGTGCCGACAAACTGATGGCACAGGTCGGCCCAAGAAGAAATGGAGTTCTCCGGCAAGTGCATGAGCCAAGATCCGACGTTTGGCTTGAGCACAAGTGGGAAGTAGTTGGCGAGTATCTTCTCGTCTCGTCCCCCGGCAGCCTGCACGGCGATGGTGTAGATGCTGAGGAACTCCGACGGATGTGTTTTGCCGTCGTACTTCTCGGGTACGTCGGGTTTGAAGTTTTTCATGCTGGGCCACTGGACTTGCCGCAGCTCACGGGTGAACGCAGGGCAACCTGCCGCGTACGGCAAGTCGCCTGGTCCCCCTGGCGCTTGCATGTCAACAGCGGGCCCAGCGCGCTGGTCGGATTGACGTCGTGCTTCTCTCCGACGCTCGATGCGAGTTCGAGCGTCCTCTTGTCATCGGTCGTCAAGGACTTGGCGCTGATCGCGGTGAGCTCGCGGATCCGATGACGCCGTGGAGTCATCGTCGATGTTGATCCGGCGAGTCGGCGATCTTGGCCTTCGTGGTGGGGAGTGCACGGTGGTTGCACCCCCAACAGTCTTGTCGCCATCAGCCCTCGCCTGGCTAACTTGCCGCGGCCGTGACGCGCTCGGCTGCTGCGGAGTGTCGCCGTTGGCGAAGGCGATGAGGCTTTGGATGGTGGCCCTCCAGTCGTCGGCCTTGTCTGCCGCTGGAGGGAAGTCGAGGAGCAGTTGGGCTCGAGCTAGAGCTTCTGCTGGAGTGGCGGGGAGCGGTGGTGAGCGGTGCGAGGAGCGGGATATGCTCGGACTTCTAACTACGTTAGAAGGAGCAGCGTCCCGTCCCAGCGACTGCGCCTTGCTCGTGCCGGCATGTTGGCCTTGAGCATCCCGGGATCCGCCAGCTTGACCTTGACCCAGCAAGTGTATGGTACCTTGAGTACCACGTCGCTGCCGGTCCCGCGCCTCCTGAGATGGGCGCGGTGCGTGTACGGACGCCGAGGCCTTGGAGTGCGCTCGGTCGTCCGTCTTGTCCTTGGACTTGGCGGCGCCGTGAGTTTCCTCGCCGACGTCCGTCCTTCCTCCGGCGTCCACCCCACCAGCCGTTGGCTCCGGCGGTGGTGGGATCGACGCGGACGGGCCTGCTGCCTCCGAAGCCTTCTTCTTCGGCGGCATGTTGATGAAGATGTTGATGAAGATTCTGCTCGCGCGGACGCCGGATCAGGTTCGCACAAACTCGACACACCCCCTACCTGGCGCGCCAAAGATGTCGGGGAAACTGATCACCCACGAACACCTATGGGACCGGAGCCCCTTTTCGGTACGGCAAGGGGGCGGAGGATGCACAAAGAGCAGATCGAGGTGAAGACGCAAGCAGTTTTACCCAGGTTCGGGCCGCACGGATGCGTAAAACCCTACTCCTGCCTTGGTTTGTATTGCGTTCTGGGCTCGGGAGCGAGAAGAGCTATAGTGCTGATCGCTAGCAGTACCGAGCGTGAGAGTGATCGATGATCGGAACCCCCTCTACGTTGCGCATGGGCCTCCTTTTATAGGTCAAAGGGGTCACCGACAGGTGGCAACGCAGTCGAGGGTAAAAGTGTAAAATGGGTGGTAGTTGGAACAATGTTGTATAGTGCTCTATACCTAACTCTGACGGCAGGGGACAAGGGCATTGAATGCCTGTCGCCTTCGCCCCAAACAGTGCAAAAAGTGACCGTCATGGCGCCACCGTCCGCCACGACGGTAGCCACGTCTTCGCCGCTTGGCACCGTTTTCCCCTAGCTGCACAGCCTTCCGCCACGTGCGCCTGGAAGGGCCCCAGGGCGACACGTGGCTGGATGCGCTGGAGCGCGGGAATTGAGTGGAAGCTTGCCGCGGCAAGCGCCTTGCCGCGGTCACTATCTTGTCGCGCCCGGGAGCTTGTCGCTCACCGGGTTTTGCCGGGACGCGTAGCTCGTCGCGACAAGCTCTCTTGATGCGCCTTGGTTGGCCTTCCCGGCAAGCTCCTCTTGCCGGGGTCTCGTGTCTTGAGTGATTCTGTGCCTTGAGTGGCCTTCCCGGCAAGCTCCTCTTGCCGGGGTCTCGTTTCTTTGACTTGTATACTTTGTTCTTGAATGGATCCAAAGGAACCAAAAGGGGATCTTGGCGATCGCCTGGCAAGCCTTGCCGCGGGACACTGCAACTGCCCGTGCACAAGTTCGGGATACTAAGGTACCCCTACTTTAGTACACCGACATTAGACGCTTGAGTCTTCTTGAATATTTCTTGGGGGTGCACGGGGGCATCCCCAAGCTTGAGCGTTTGACCCTCCTGAATCTTCTTTTATCATCTTCCCTCGCACACTTGAAAACTCCCTTCATACATAAATCATCATAATCTGATTTGCGAGGTTAGTACCCACAATAAATTAATTTTTCCCTACTGGAAATAAAGATAATCTTGAAGAGCTACTATTTCTCAAGATTGCCAAAAGGTTTTTGCAAAGAAAAAGCAAGCTCAAGGTTTGCAAAACGAAGAAAAGGCAAAACAGGTTTGCAAAACGAAGAAAAGGCAAAGCAGGTAGTAAATAATTTTTTCGGGGCACTTCTGCAACTCAAATCAAAAAACTCAGAACAGACGCTCGAAAGCCAATTGTATAGAGCACGCTGCCAAAAAAAATTCAGATCAAAAAGATGATCTCGTGATTTTATTTGAATTTTTCTGACCAAGGACAGAATCTGTTTTCTGGACAACACGTCACAACTTTTGAACTTTCTTGCAATCGGAGGCTAAACTTGGCACAAAGCTGAAAAGAAAAGATACAATGATGATGCTACTGTAGTAACAAACATCAAGACATAACAAAAGCAAAATAAAACCTAATTCGTTGTGGGCTGCCTCCCAAAAGCGCTTTCTTTTATGCCTTTAAGCTAGGCATGATGCAAAAAGAGAAGATCATGTTTTATCAAGAGTAAGAGAATAGCTAGCCCGTGTAACGGACTCAAAAGGCAACTTAATCTTCTTTCTAGGGAAGTGTTCCATCCCTTTCTTGAGAGGCAATTGGAATTTTATATTCCCCTCTTTCATGTCAATGATAGCACCAACGGTGCGAAGAAAAGGACGTCCCAAAATAATTGGACATGAAGGTTCACATTCAATATCCATAATAGTAAAATCAAAGGGAACATAATTGTCATTGACAATGATAAGAACATCGTCAATCTTCCCCAAAGGTTTCTTTACGGAAGAATCAACAAGACGAACACCAAAAGAACAAGGATCAAAAGGTTTCAATTCAAACATATCATACATTCTTTTGGGCATAACGGAGGTACTAGCTCCAACATCACATAAAGCATAGCAAGAGAAGTTGTTCAATTTAATTTTGACTATGGGATCCAAAACATCTTCTAGCTTCCTAGGGATGGAAGTCTCAAGCTTGAGTTTTTCTTCCCTAGCTTTGGTAAAAGCATTGGTGATATGCTCTGTGAAGGCAAGGTTAAGTGTGCTAGTGTGGGGGTCTTTAGCCATTCTTTGTAAAAAGGTGACAACTTCTGAGAGACTACAATTATCAAAATCAATTTTATCATTATTGAGCAGAATTGTAGTGTCATCTTCTTTGTTTGAATTGCTCTCTATTATAAGAGTTTGGACGTCTTCCCAAGTTTGGGGAAGTGTGGGAGCAACTTTAAACAGAGGCTCATACTTTTTTCCTGGAAGACCATGCCATGGGCATAACTCTCCATTAAAACTAACATAATCACAAGGTTTATTACTTTTGTAGATCTCGACAGTGGTGATTGGCGTGATGGAAGAAGGGGTGTACTCCTCCCACTTAGTGTTTTTGGTGGAACCCATAGCAGCAGCAAGCAAGATAACTATTTTTGTGATTTTTGGTAAGGGACACTAAAGCAAAAACTGAAAGGTAAACTAACAAGACTAAAAAGCAAAGATAAAAGATAGCGTGCAACTCCCCTATCTTGAAGAGTGGAGTCCCCGGCAACGCCGCCAGAAACTTGCTTGATGGCTTCTCACCCCTCGTTGGTTACCCCAAGTGGAAGGTTGAGATGTAGCGTAGCGGCAAATTTCCCTTGGCAAAGATACCAAGGATCGAATCCCGTGAGACTCCGAGGGTCGACAAGTAGGTGTCAACGGCGCCAGAAACTTAGCAGTTGACGGGACCTGCACACAGATACAGATAACTTTGCTCCCAACGAGTACAGAGAGGTTGTCAATCCCTCCGGCCTTGTTGTTTACAAAGGATCAAACACAAGAGATAATAATGATAGCTATGACTGCAACTAGGAAATAAAAACAGGAAGTAAATAGAAGGTGTGATCAGCGGTGGTAATATGGACCGGGGTCCCATGATGTTCACTAGTGATGTCTCTCTCCCAAAAGATGATAAAACAGCAAAGCGTGGTAAACAAATTACAGCTGGGCAATTGACAGGATTATGTGCGCAAACCAATGCTAACTATGCTGGAAAGAAAGGTAGAGGCTCAAAAGCATGGGCGGTACGCCAAGGCAAGTAGACCGAAATCCATATGCGTCTACTACTAATCATCCACCTTGAGATATCTATCCAGAACATCTCGCTGGTATTAAGTTGCGATTCCCACCCAAAGTGTAAACTCAAAGCAACAGAGAACTGCATTAAAAGAACTTTGCGTAAAGTAAACAATCCTTGCACCCGCAAGTACAAGCACCGTTGTTTTCTCCCTTGTGGCAACAGCACATCCCCTAGACTCATGTTTCTGTCACTCAAGCTAGTCATCAGGGGGCATGAACCCACAATCAAGCATAACGCTCCCTCTTGGAGTTACTACCTACTACTTGGCCAAAGCAATAAACAGCAACGGAGAACATGCAAGAATTACTCAAGAACAAAGATATAAAAGAGGTGAATCAAATATATTACTCAAACACAATCTGAACATAGTCTCATAATCCATCAGATCCCAGCAAACTGAGCAAAGCAACAGCAGAAAGATTACATATGTGCCTCGATCATGTAGGGCAGCTCACGAGGTCTAAACCATGAAGAGCAAACAGGGGAGGAGAACATCACATAGCTACTGATCATGGACCCATGGTCTAAGGTGGACTACTCACGACTCATCTAGGAAGCGTCCATGGTGGTGGAGAAGCTCCCGGTGGTGGTTCTCCCCTCCGGCAGGGTGCCGGGAAGAGTTCTCCTGATGCTCCCGATCTTGGAAGCGCTGCGGCAGCGGAACAGAGGCGAGATCGCGAAAAAGGGTTCTGTCCTCGAGGGTTTCGGGACGAGAGGGATATATATGCAAAGAGGGGCAGCCAGAGGCGGAGCAGGGGCCCCAGGCGCCCCCTTGGCGCGGCCAGGGGTGGGGCCGCGCCAGGTGGCTGCCTGGGCCTCCCCTGGCTCCCCTCTAGCCCATCTTTGGTTATTCGCGAAGCTTCCTGTACGCTGATTTTTCCTGTATTTTTCCTGGAATTTTTGGAGCACTTTTAATATGGGGGAAACCTGAAATAGAAAAACAGCAGAAAATAGGAACTGGCACTGTTGTGCACTGAGTTAATAGGTTAGTCCAAATATGATCAAAAGTGCATGGAAGTGCATCAATATCATAGCAATATCACACAAAAGAAGCATGGAGCAAGCAGAAATTATAGATACGTTTTGGACGTATCAACGTCACGCTGGGGTCCAGCAGTGGCGGCCGGCCGTCCGTCGAGATGCAAAGAAAGCAAGCACGACCACCGTTTACGGGCACCATGCCGTCGCCCCGTGTCCTTTTCGACGAAATGCCAATACCAACGCCAACTGTCGATGACCCTTCTACAAGCAGTACATGTAGAATGTAATTTACGAGGGTGGGCATGGCGGTGCCTACAATCCCGACGAGACCCGAAGTCAGGATGGCCGCGCCCAGTACGTTGCCGATGAAGAGCCCCACGACCGTGCTGACTACGACCATGGTGACTCGTGGCATGAAGACGATGACATCTATTGCGAAGGTGATGGTATGAAGAAGAAGTCATTGATATTGATATTGTGGGTGAGCCATTGTTCATCGACGAGCTCACCCAAAGAGCGGAAGCGCAAAAGAGGAGGAAGAGCATTCGCACAGGTTCATATTCACAAGACGAGGACAAGTTGATTTGCCAATGTTAAATGGAGATTAGCCAAGATCTGAGGACCGGCGCGCAACAAAAGGGCCATGTTTTTGGACGAGAGTCCACAAAACATTCCATGAAAGGAAGATGTTTGAGCCCTACCAAATTACGAGCGACCGTGGCATCACCTCGATTCAAAAGAGGTGTTTGTTCATCCAACAAGAGTGCAACAAGTATTGTGCCGCACTTGAGAGCGTTGAAGCATGGCCTGTGAGTGGTCTCGGCATTGGGGACATGGTATGCTCTCCTCATTCTAGTTCTTTCGTTGCTACGGCCATGACACTTCGGCCTTGTATATGTTTGCATGTTCAATTGTTGTTGATCATGTGGTGTAGGCATTTCAATATTTGTAAGCATTCAAGGCCCGACACAATGACAAGCCATTCACTCTTACGCATTGTTGGATGATCATCAACAGCTGCCCTAAGTTCAAGGATCAATACCGTGAACTTCAAAGATAGAGAGGTAAGAAGATGGCCGTGTTGGCCGGAGGTGGAGATGGAGAGGCGTTGAAGAGGCCGAGGGGCAAGACCAACTCCAAGGTGGACGACATACATGATGTGCATCCATGGCCTTGCATGAGACTTTGCATGGCATGATGTCTCAAAAGGATGTGAGGGACGAGAAGAAACGACAAAGCAAGGACGAGCAAATGAAGACATACCAAAGCTTCAAAGAAAGAAGCTTGAGATGGAGGAGGTGGCCAAGAAGAGGAAGATCGACATGGAGGAGGCGTCCCGGCAAAGGCAGCTCGACATCAAGGCCGCTAATGTCATGGCCAGCCAGAGGCAGCTCGACATCGAGGCCACCAATGCCGCAACCAAAGCAAATGAGGTGGCCCTTGCGATCATGAGCGTGGACTTGACCAAGATGAGCAAGAAGACGAGGAGCTGGTTCGAGGCTAGGCAGAAGGAGATGTTTGATGCCGACGGCCTGAACTAGGTCGCCTGATTGGCCGTGGCCATTCTTTTTTGGAGGCTGGCATGGGTGCCGGCCGCTGGCTGTGTGCCAGTGAGAAACACATTCATTTTGGAGGCTGGCTGTGTTGCCGGCCGATGGCTGTGTTGCCGACGTCAAAACTATTCATTTTGGAGGCTGGCTGTGTTGCCGGCGAGGATGTGTAGGCCGCTGGATGTGTTGCTGGCGGGGATGTGTACGCCGCTGGCTCTGTTGCCGGCGTGAACTAGGGCCGCTGGCCTAAAGTAGGGTGTGGTATTTTTTAAAATTGGTGTTTCAAATAGGAGGCGGACAGGATGGGGCCAAAGGATGTGTCCGGGCATTGGGCGCATGGCCACCGCATCCTAGGACAGGCCCAGACACGACCCCATTGCCCTACCCAAATGGATAGAATCCGGGCAAAAAAGACGTCCGTTTGGGGTCTTGCGCTGGAGTTGGCCTCACATGTGTAGTTGATCTTGGGTAAAAAGCCAACACATTGTATCAACTAGATCCAAGATTTGGAATTTTGCTTTGCGGTTAGGAGGCGACCCCTGGTGCTCGCCACCACAAAACACATGCTGGCTAGCTAAGCTCGTTCAGTCAACGGTGGTGGCAAGGGATTTTTCTCTCTTTGCAGAGTGGTGGAGGCCCTAACAGGCATGACTACCGGCCCTGACGGGGTTTGATCTATGATGATGCTCATCACTGATGCAATAGGAGACACAGGTTGTGTGTCACGCAGATTTGGGCCGGCGATGACGGTAGTTGATGTCAACTATGCAACTTTATTCTTGTAGACACGTGTTGGGCCTCCAAGCACAGAGTTTTGTAGGACAGTAGCAATTTTCCCTCAAGTGGATGACCTAAGGTTTATCAATCCATAGGAGGTGTAGGATGAAGATGGTCTCTCTCAAACAACCCTGCAACCAAATAACAAAAGTCTCTTGTGTCCCCAACACACCAAATACAATGGGAAATTGTATAGGTGCACTAGTTCGGCGAAGAGATGGTGATACAAGTGTAATATGGATAGTAGATATTGATTTTTGTAATAGGAACAATAAAAAACAGCAAGGTAGCAAGTAATAAAAGTGAGCACAAACGGTATTGCAATGATGGAAAACAAGGCCTAGGGTCCGTACTTTTGCTAGTGCAATCTCTCAACAATACTAATATAATTGGATCACATAACCACCTCTCAACGAAACTGCCTCAAAGTTATCCTTTCTGTTCAATCTATCAAGAGTTTGTACTAAAACAACATAAAGTTATCCTTTCCAATCTATCTATCAAGAGTCTGTACTAATCATAACCCCAAGACAAATTGAGTGCCAAAATGTATAGAGTCAATACGATACCCCGTTGTCACCACGAGTATTCAATTGCAAGACATATATCAAGTGTTCTCAAATCCAAAACTCAATTCATCACAAGATAGAGAGAGAAAAACACCATATGATCCAACTATATTAACAAAGCCTGCGATACATCAAGATTGTGCATCTCAAGAACACGAGAGAGAGAGAGAGAGAGAGAGAGAGAGAGAGATTAAACTCATTGCTACTGGTACAAACCCTCAGCCCCGAGGGTGGACTAGTCCCTCCTCATCATGGTGGCCGCCGGGATGATGAAGATGGCCATCGGGGATGATTCCCCCTCCAGCGGAGTGCCGGAAAGGGCTCTAGATTAGATCTCGTGGAGTATAGAGCCTTGCGGCGCCAGAACTTCTGATCTAGGTGTACCCCGAAGAGTTTCGGAATATTTCGAAATTATTAGGATAAAGAGGCGGTGCGGGAGGCCACCGAGGTGGGCACAACCCACCTGGGCGTGCCAGGGGGCTGGCGTGCCCTGGTGGGTTGTGCCCCCCTCGGGGCACCCCCAGGTGCTGCTTTGGCCCATCAGGAGTCTTCTGGCCCATAAAAAATCTCGAAAAAGTTTCGCAGTGTTCGGACTCCGTTTGATATTGATTTCCTGCGATGTAAAAAACATGCAGAAAACAACAACTGGCACTTGGCACTATGTCAATAGGTTAGTCCCAAAAAATGATATAAATGACTATAAAATGATTGTAAAACATCCAAGAATGATAATATAACAGCATGGAACAATCAAAAACTATAGATACGTTGGAGACGTATCAGTAGTCGAGCTCTCGGTTCGGAGCCCAATATACGCATCTTGGCACCGACAATGGGAGTGAAGCGGTAGATCCTTCGTCCGCCGCCTCTCCATTTCCCGGCAACGAGGATCAAAGGTGGTGCCACCAAGGAAGGATGTAGGGAAGCGATGCCCCCAATCTTTGGAGTCGGATCCCCTGACGTAGGCCACCTTATGTTGGGCTACTGACACATGGGTCCGGATCCACACGTCAGTGTGTGCGCCGTATGTCACAGGAGCTGTGTCCTAATCTATTTCCGGTACTTTCTGCATTGGTTCATATGGGAACTCTCTCTGTGCAGGAATGCAGTTAGGAAGAAGGCACCACCCAGCAGAGACGTTGTTGGCATTGATGGTTTCGACAACATGTATGCAGATTCTCGGGTGAAAATAGTAAGCTCACCATATTAGATCAGGTGCCTTCCTCTGAGCATCACCGACCCCGCGTCACCCTCCTCTCGAGACACCCGGTGGGAGGGGTCCGCATACTCTGCCAAAGGTAACATCATCCTCCGCCTGCTATCACTGTGTCGTCGCCGGAGGGTCGGCCAGCGAAGCCGTGCCGCGCCGCGGGATGGCGGCGGTGGGGCGGATCTGCCCCCCCCCCCCCACGCGCTTCCCCTATCCCACCCAACGCCCCCAAATATGTCAGCCATCGTCGGGACGTTCCCCCTCCGCCTGCCTCCGCTCCACCGCCGCTGGTGGGCCGGCCGGCAGGGCCGTGCCATGCCCCCGGGTTGGTGTTGGCCGGATCCGCCCCATCGTGCGTCCCCCCCAGCATCCTCGAGCCCCTGTGCTCCTACGCGAAAGCCCTGCTCCTAGCACTACTGCACATCCTTGTCGGTCACCCTCACCAGCAGCCCTCCCCTCCACCCTGCGCGGCGCGACCAAGCCCTGCTGGTGCTGCTAGCTGTGCATTGGGTGCAGGATCTGCGACCGGTTGCGGCGGTGTTCGTCTCTGGGAGCCCCCCTCCGAAACATGGAGGCGATGAAACTACATTGCTAACGACAGTCACTAAGCCCCTCAAGGCGGGTACTTGCCGGCGCTGCTCTAGCCCTGACAACCTTGGAACCGCGTCTCTCCGGTGTTCGTGGCTGCCGGCATTGCCTGGCTCCGGCCTCAGCGACCCAGCTGCTGCGTCCCTTCCAGCTCGCTTGGCTCCCTGACGTCCGATGGTTATAGCCACGGTAGCTCGGATCTGCGTTCCTCTGATCCTAACTTGCCGGTGTTGCTGATTGCCGTCGCCCCACCCCCTCATTGTTTGCTTCATGGTCTGCCCTACCTTGTACACCTCAAAGCCTCCTCTTTTGTGCCAGATCCAATGCTTGTGGGTTCAGAGAAGGTGCCACCCTCCGACGGCAGGTGCTGCCCGCCAAACCCCTTCCCACATCGTGGCTTCGACCAATGGCTTCCTCATCCTCATTTCCAGATTCGGCGACTATGGGTTTTCTCGGCCTCATTCAAGGGAGAAATCCATACTCGGTTTACCGATGCTGGCAGCGGTGGCGTATACAGATATCATTTCCTCCTAGGGGGCGTTGTCAAGGCCCTTAGTTGCGCCCCTCTTCAAGCTCATGGGAAACCCTAGGTCCTTTTCTTCTGGACCGGATGGCAACGACGTCTCGGCGTCATCTTCCTTCTTGAAGGCGCCATCTTGCTCGCTCATGGTGTCCCCAGTTTTGGCTCTAGTGATGTGGATGATCATGTTTGTTCGGGATTTCCGCTCTTGGTTTAGTTGTGTTGTATCTTCTATTTGGGCATTGATAGAAGGAGCAGAAAGAGTCTTGTGGAGTAGGATCTAGTTCTAGCAGTATTGGATATTCTCAATGGAGGGGAACTACCGGCAAGGTTTAATGATACTTCCAGCACCCTTATACCCATGCCAAGGTCCGTAATCCCCAGTCCATTACGCAATTTCGGCCAATCTGTCTCTGTCCAATACCTTGCAAAATTGTAGCTAAGGCAATCACAAACAGAGTGAGACAGTGCATTGATGATGTTATAAGTGAAGAGCAAAGTGCGTTTGTTCCCAGTCGTTTAATCACAGATAATGTTATTGTCGCCTTTGAAAGTATTCATGTGATGAGAAGATGGAGGAAGGAAAAAATTATTGTCGTGCAATGAACTCGATATGGTGAAAGCGTATGATAGGGTAGAGTGGCACTTCCTGGAAGCCATCCTACTTAAACTGGGTTTCAATGAAAGCTTGGTGTGTCTGATCATGAAATTTGTGTCTTCGGCCAGATTTGCGGTGAAGGTGAATGGTAAAATATTGCCTTTCTTCACTCCCTCAAAGGGTTTTCGACAAGGTGATCCCATGTCATTGTTTTTATTTTTGCTTTGTGCTGAGGGGTTCTCTTCTATATTGTAGTACTTCGGTGGTAATTATGTGGATTGGTGAATCTGTGTGAGTTTAAGATCACCATGGGTTAATCACCTGCTATTCGCGGATGATAGTCTCATATTTATTAATGCCAATATGCAGAGTGTAACTAGACTCAATGAAATTCTCAGGATATATGCTCAGTGCTCGGGTTAGTGTGTTTTTTTTGAGGGAGCTCGGGTTAGTGTGTTAACAAGGAAAAAAGTACCATCTTCTGTCCGAACACACCTGTTGCCAGCAGGATACATGTGAAACCTATGCTCGGTGCGCGTTCGCAGTGAAACTTTTAGTGAATGATACCTCGGCCTTCCTACTGTTGTTGGGAGGATTATGAGTGGGACTTTTGGTCACATTGATGAACGGATACATGGAAAAATTGAAGGGTGGTCGGAGAGGTTCGTGGCGTGTGCTGGTAGAGAGACCTTGTTAAAGTTAGTTGTTCGATCTATGCCAACTTATAGCATGAGTTGCTTCCTCTTGACAATTGTTTTTGCTCCAAATGGTCGTCATACATGGCAATGTATTGGTGGGCTAGTTCCCTTGACAAGCGGGCATTGCATTGGCTGGCCTGGGACAAGCTTGCAACACCAAAAGTGAAGGGCGAGATGGGGTTCCGTGACTTACACAATTTTTAGTTGGTTTACTTGGGAAACACGGATGGAGATTCCTCAAAAATTCAAACTCCTTGTATGCTAAGGTTATGAAAGGAAAGTACTTCCCTGATATAGATTTCATGAATGCTAGTGTTCCTTCATCGCCTTCAGGGATTTGGAAAGTAATTGTTGCAGGAAGGGAGCACTTGAATCTGGGCTGATTCTACAGTTGAAGATGGATCCACCATCTCTATTTGGGATGATAAATGGATTACAGTTACTATTTCCATGTTACCAATGCTCAGACCACAAAATACTACGTTGCAACATGTGAATGAGTTAATTGACATGGAGAATTGGACTTGGAAAACTGATCTTGTCCGAGATACTTTTCTGAAACTAGACGCCGAGGCCATTCTTAATATTCCTCTGCGAAATAGTGGTGGAGAAGATCATGCGGCCTGGGCTTTTGAGAAGTCGGGTGCTACTTCTCGAGCTTGCGTTGTATTCCCTCGAAGAGGAAAGGGTGATGCAACACAGTAGCGTAAGTATTTCCCTCAATTTTTGAGAACCAAGTAATCAATCCAGTAGGAGACCACGCGCGAGTCCCTCGGACCTGCACAAACAAATAAGAACTTCGCAACCAACGTGATAAGGGGTTGTCAATCCCTTTACGGTCACTTAATAAAGTGAGATATGATAGATAGGATAGTATAATATTTTTGGTATTTTTGATATAAGAACAAAAAGTAAATAAAGCAAAGTAAAGTAGATGGAAGATTAATATGTTGAGAATATACCCGGGGACCATTGGTTTCACTAGTGGCTTCTCTCATGAGAGCAGAATCCTACGGTGGGTGAACAAATTACTGTCGAGCAATTGATAGAAAAGCGCATAGTTATGAGAATATCTAGGCATGATCATTATATATAGGCATCACGTCCGTGACAAGTAGACCGAAATGATTCTGCATCTACTACTATTACTCCACACATCGACCGCTATCGAGCATGCATCTAGAGTATTAAGTTCATAAGAACAGAGTAATGCTTTAAGCAAGATGACATGATGTAGAGGGATAAACTCAAGCAATATGATATAAACCCCATCTTTTTATCCTCGATGGCAACAATACAATACGTGCCTTGCTGTCCCTGCTGTCACTGGGAAAGGACACCGCAAGATTGAACCCAAAGCCAAGCACTTCTCCCATTGCAAGAACTATAGATCTAGTAGGCCAAACCAAACCAATAATTCGAAGAGACTTGCAAGGACATTATAATCATACATAAAAGATTTCAGAAAAGAATCAAATATTGTTCATAGATAATCTTGATCATAAACCCACAATTCATCGGATCTCGACAAACACATCGCAAAAAGATTACATCGAATAGATCTCCTCGAAGATCGAGGAGAACTTTGTATTGATATCCAAAAAGAGAGAAGAAGCCATCTAGCTAATAACTATGGACCCGAAGGTCTATGGTAAACTACTCACAACTCATTGGTGATGCTATGGTGTTGATGTAGAAGCACTCCGTGGTAGATCCCCCCTCCGGCGGAGCTCCGGAACAGGCCCCAAGATGGGATCTCACGGGAACAGAAGGTTGCAGCGGTGGAATTAGGGTTTTCTCTGTTGCCTCGGTGTTTTCAGGCTACATGGATATATATAGGAGGAAGGATGGCATCGGGGGAGCCATAGGGGGCCCACGAGGGTGGGGGCGCGCCCTGGACCCTTGATAACCCACAAGTGTAGGGGATCGCAACAGTTTTCAAAGGGAAAGTATTCAACCCAAATTTATTGATTCGACACAAGGGGAGCCAAAGAATACTCTTAAGTATTAGCAGCTGAGTTGTCAATTCAACCACACCTGGAAACTTAGTATCTGCAGCAAGGTAGTTTAGTAGCAAAGTAATATGATAGTAGTGGTAGCAGCAATAAAAGTAACGGTGGTTGATACGTCCATTTTTCACCATGCTTATAAGTTGATGTTTATTACATTATGGGTTGCTCATACATGTTTTGTCACAATACTTATGGCTTTTCCCTCTTATTTTGCATGGTTTACATGAAGAAGAGAGAATGCCGGCAGCTGGAATTCTGGGCTGGAAAAGGAGCAAACTCTGGAAACCTATTCTGCACAACTCCAAAAGCCACGAAACACCACAAAACATTTTTTCGGAAAATATTAAAAATACCTCGCAGAAGAAACCCACGAGAGGGGCCACTGGCTGGCCTCCAGGGTGGGGGCGCGCCCCCCTTCCCAGGGCGCGCCCCCTGCCTCGAGGGCCAGCCGTTGGGCCCCAGGTGCCCATCTTCTCCTATATGGAGCGTTTTGACCTGGAAAATATAAAGAGGAGGCTTTCGGGACCAGACGTCATCGTCTCGAGGCGGAACCGAGGCGGAAACCAATCTAGGGCTCCGGTAGAGCTGTTATGTCGGGGATACTTCCCTCCGGGAGGGGGAAATCGTCACCGCCGTCATCACCAACAACTCTCCCATCTTGGGGAGAGCTATCTTCATCAACATCTTCACCAGAACCATCTCCTCTCAAACCCTAGTTCATCTCTTGTATCCAATCTTTGTATCCAAACCTCATATTGGTACCTGTGGGTTGCTAGTAGTGTTGATTACTCTTTGTAGTTGATGCTAGTTGGTTTATTTGGTGGAAGATCATATGTTCATATCCATTATGCATATTAATACCCCTCTTATCATGAACAATATTATGTCTTGTGAGTAGTTGCTTTTGTTCCTGAGGACATGGGAGAAGTCTTGCTATTAGTAGTCATGTGAATTTGGTCTTCGTTCGATATTTTCATGAGATGTATGTTGTCTTTCCTCTAGTGGTGTCATGTGAACGTCGACTACATGACACTTCACCATTATTTGGGCCTAGAGGAAGGCATTGGGAAGTAATAAGTAGATGATGGGTTGCTAGAGTGACAGAAGCTTAAACCCTAGTTTATGCGTTGCTTCGTAAGGGGCTGATTTGGATCCATATGTTTCAGGCTATGGTTAGGTTTACCTTAATACTTCTTTTGTAGTTGTGGATGCTTGCATTAAAGATTAATCATAAGTGGGAGGCTTGTCCAAGTAAGGGCAGCACCCAAGCACCGGTCCACCCACATACTAAATTATCAAAGTACCGAACACGAATCAGATGATCAAGATGAAAACTAGCTTGACGATAATTCACATATGTGCTCGGGAGCGCTTTACCTTGCATAAGAGTTTGTCCAGGCTTGTCCTTTGCTACAAAAAGGATTGGGCCACCTTGCTGCACCTATTTACTTGTACCGTTCGTCACTTGCTACCAATTATCTTATCACAAAACTATCTGTTACCTATAATTTCAGTGCTTACTGAAAATACCTTACTGAAAACTGCCTATCATTTCCTTCTGCTCCTTGTTGGGTTCGACACTCTTACTTATCGAAAGGACTACAATAGATCCCCTACACTTGTGGGTCATCAAGACTCTTTTCTGGCGCCGTTGCCAGGGAGTGAAGCGCCTTTGGTAAGTGTAATTTGGTAAGGAAAAATTTATATAGTGTGCTGAAATTTATTGTTACTTGTTACTATGGCTCAAAATCCTTTGAGGGGCTTGTTTGGGGTATCTTCACCCCGAGCAGAAGAGCAAAGAGTTGCTCCTCAACCTACTGCACCTAATGAAAATGTTTGTTTTGAGATTCCTTCGGGTATGATTGATAAATTGCTTGAAAATCCCAATACAGGAGACGGAACACTTCACCCCGATTTACACCTAATCTATGTGGATGAAGTTTGTGGATTGTTTAAGCTTGCAGGTATGCTCGAGGATGTTATCAAGAAGAAGGTCTTCCCTTTATCTTTGAAGGGAGATGCATTGACATGGTTTAGGCTATGCGATGATATGATATGGGATCTTGGAACTATAATCGTCTGAAGTTGGAATTTCATCAGAAGTTCTACCTATGCACCAGGTTCATCGTGGTCATAATTATATTTATAATTTCTGGCCTCGCGAAGGAGAAAGCACCGCTCAAGCTTGGGGGAGGCTTAAGTCAATGTTATATTCATGCCCCAATCATGAGCTCTCAAGAGAAATGATCATTCAAAATTTTTATGCTCGGCTTTCTCATGATAATCGCTCCATGCTCGATACTTCTTGTTCTGGCTCTTATATGATGAAGACTATTGTCTTCAAATGGGATTTATTGGAAAGAATTAAACGCAACTCCGAAGATTGGGACCTCGATGAAGGTAAGGAGTCAGGTATGACCCCTAAGTTTGATTGTGTTAAAGCTTTTATGGATACCGATGTTTTCCCTGAGTTTAACACTAAATATGGACTTGACTCAGAGATAGTAGCTTCTTTCTGTGAATCTTTTGCTACTCATGTTGATCTCCCCAAGGAGAAGTGGTTTAAATATCATCCCCCTATTGAAGTAAAAGTAGTTGAACCTATTAAAGTTGAAGAAAAGACTATCACTTATAATATTGATCTTGTTATTCCTACCGCTTATATTGAGAAACCACCTTTCCCTGTTAGGATAAAGGATCATGCTCAAGCTTCAACTGTAGTTCGTAAGAGTAATACTAGAACATCCACACCCTCTGAGCAAATTAAAGTTGAACCTAGTGTTGCTATGGTTAAAGATCTCTTGGTAGAAGATTTAGATGGACATGTTATTTATCTCCAAGAAGAGTCTGCTAGGATAGCCAAACCCAATGCTAGGAATAAACATAAACCTGTTGTAGGCTTGCCAGTTGTCTCTGTCAAGATAGGAGATCATTGCTATCATGGTTTATGTGACGTAGGTGCTAGTGCGAGTATTATCCCTCTTGATTTGTATAACGAAATTATGCATGATATTGCACCTGTTGAGTTAGAAGGGATTGATGTTACTATTCAGCTTGCTAATAGAGATACTATTTCACCAGTTGGGATTGTTAGAGATATTGAAGTTTTGTGTGGGAAGGTTAAATACCCTGCTGATTTTCTTGTTCTTAGTTCCCCCCAAGATGCCTTCTGTCCCATTATATTTGGTAGACCCTTCTTGAATACCGTTAATGCCAAGATAGACTGTGTGAAAGATATTGTCACTGTTTGATTAGGGGGCACGTCTCATGATTTTAACTTTGCTAAATTCCGTAGACAACCCCTTGAAAAGGCACCACCCAGTAAGGATGAACTTATTGGCCTTGCTTCTATTGTCGTGCCACCTAATGATCCTTTAGAACAATACTTGCTAGACCATGAAAATGACATGCACATGAATGAGAGAAGGGAGATAGATTAAATATTCCTTACACAGGGACCCGTATTGAAAAAAAACTTGCCTGTTGAAATCCTAGGGGATCCTCCTCCACCCAAGGGTGATCCCATGTTTGAAGTTAAACCTTTACATGACAATCTTAAGTATGTTTATCTTGATGAAAAGAAGATATATCTTGTCATTATTAGAGCTAACCTTTCAGAGCATGAGGAAGAAACATTATTGAAAACTCTGAAGAAGAACCGAGCTGCTATTGGATATACTCTTGATGATCTTAAGGGCATTAGTCCCACTATATGTCAACACAAGATAAAATTGGAAGAAAATGCTAAACCAGTTATTGATCATCAACGGCGGTTAAATCCTAAGATGAAAGAAGTGGTAAGGAAGGAAATTCTAAAGCTCCTAGAGGCAGGTATTATATATCCCATTGCTGATAGTCAGTGGGTAAGTCTTGTCCATTGTGTTCCTAAGAAAGGAGGTATGACCGTTGTCCCTAATGATAAAGATGAATTGATCCCGCAAAGAAATACAGGTTATAGGATGGTAATTGATTTCCGTAAGTTAAATAAAGCTACTAAGAAATATCATTACCCCTTGCCATTTATTGATCAAATGCTAGAAAGTTTATCCAAACATACTCATTTCTGCTTTCTAGATGGTTATTCTGGTTTCTCTCAAATACCTGTTTCAAAGGGGGGTCAAGAAAAGACCACCTTTACTTGTCCTTTCGGTACCTTTGCTTATAGACGGATGCCTTTTGGTTTATGTAATGCACCTGCTACTTTCCAAAGATGCATGATGGCTATATTCTCTGACTTTTGTGAAAAGATTGTTGAGGTATTCATGGATGATTTCTCCGTTTACGGAACTTCTTTTGATGATTGCTTAAGCAACCTTGATCGAGTTTTGCAGATATGTGAAGACACTAACCTTGTCTTGAATTGGGAGAAGTGCCACTTTATGGTTAATGAAGGCATTGTCTTGGGACATAAAATTTCTGAAAGAGGTATTGAAGTTGACAAAGCTAAGGTTGATGCTATTGAAAATATGCCATGCCCTCAGGATATCAAAGGTATACGAAGTTTCCTTGGTATGCCGGGTTTTATAGGAGGTTCATTAAGGACTTCTCCAAAATCTCCAGGCCTCTGACTAATCTTTTACAGAAATATATTCCTTTTGTCTTTGATGATGATTGTCTAGAAGCATTTGAAAAACTTAAGAAACCATTGATCTCTGCACCTATTGCCCAGCCTCCTGACTGGAATTTACCCTTTGAGATTATGTACGATGCTAGTGATTATGCTGTAGGAGCTGTTCTAGGGCAATGAGTTGATAAGAAATTGAATGTTATCCAGTATGCTAGTAAAACTCTAGATAGTGCCCAAAGGAATTATGCTACCATTGAGAAAGAATTTTTAGTAGTTGTGTTTGCATGTGATAAGTTTAGACCCTATATCGTTGATTCTAAAGTAACTATTCACACTGATCATGCTGCTATCAAATACCTTATGGAAAAGAAAGATGCTAAACCTAGACTCATTAGATGGGTTCTCTTGCTGCAAGAATTTGACTTGCATATTATTGATAGAAAGGGAGCTGAGAACCCCGTAGCAGATAACTTGTCTGGGTTAGAGAATATACTTGATGACCCACAACCTATTGATGATAGCTTTCCTGATGAACAACTAGCTATCATTAGTACTTCTCGTACTGCTCCATGGTATGCTGATTATGTGTGACACCCCGAGACCGGTGCGCCAGGTGTCAGTCAGTTATTCGTCGTCGCTGCCATGTCATCTGCTTGCGTGCTGCATCTTGCCATGTCATCATGTGTGTTGCATCAACATGTTTTCAAATCTTGCATCCGTTCGAGTTCCCTCGTCCTCTCCGTTGTCCGTTCTGAACCCAGACACACTTGCACACGCCCGCGGTGCCTCCGTATATTTATTTTGTGAGTGGCCGGAAAACGTTCTCGGAATGGGGTGAAACTTGGCGTGTGGTCTTATTATAGTGTTGATAGGCCGCCTACCAAATTTCATCGCATTCGGAGCTCGTTTGATAGCCCAACGGAGATATATAGCGGCACTAGTCGTCGGTCAAATATCAGACGTTTTCGGTCTCCGAAAACCCCCGTGGGCCTCTTCTTTTCTCCCCCCCACAACCTCTCCTACACAGCCCACTAACCTCCTCTAGGCCCATCCTACCCCTCTCTCTGTCCGGAGCCGTCCGATTCGATCGGAGGGTCCAAAATCACCCCTAGACCCAAACCCTAGTCAAAACTGCCTATTTAAACCCCTCCCCTTGCCATTTTGGGCATCCCTAGCCCCCCTAACCTCATCCCTAACCTCCAGCCGCAGCAATCCCACCTCCTCCCTCCAATTCCGTGCGCAGCTACCTCAAATCTGCCACTTGTCGCCTTCCCAGTGGCCAGCGCCGCCTCCTGGGCAGCCCCTGGCCAACCCCCTCACGCCATGTGGCGACAGCCACGTCTCCCCGCCACCAGCCCAGCCGCGGCCCGCGCCGGGCCGAACCGGGCCCGAGCGCCGCTCCGCCACCCCGCTCGCTCGAGCGCGTCCGCGGATCTCCAGCCCCGTCATCGCGCCCTGCGCCCTTCGCCACCGGCGCGCCCCCATCGCCTCCCCCTCGCCGGCCCGTGCCGGAGGCCACCTCCGCGGAGCCCCGTGCCTCCCCGCTTCTCCTTCGCGTCGTCCGCCGCCCGTTGCCTCCATGGCTGCCCGAGCCCGAGCTCCCTCACTATGCCGCTCGCTGCGTCTCAGCTCCGCCGCCGGCAAGCCAGCGGCCAGATCCGGCCATCGCGGCCATTCCCGAGCTCCCTCCGCTGCGCCCCGCCGTTCCCGAGGCCTCGCCGCCGGCGCCGTAGGCCATCCCAGCGCCGCCACCGCGGGTCTCCAGCGCGCCAGCCGCCGATCCGCTCGGCAACGGGCGTCCGGGCACGCCCGATCCAGTAGCCCCGTGCCTGGGCCGCCTCCACCAGCCACCGTCGTGGGCCCAGCTCCGGCCCCGGCCCAACCACTCCGTCCGGCCTGGAGGCCCAGCCGAGGAGGCCCAAACCACCTCCCCTCCGGCCTGCCTCTCCTCCTAATGGGCTAGGACCATCTGGTAAGAACCCCTATTCCCCGCTCGTGCGCTTTATAGCTATTTCGCGCCCTGTGTTTTTTTTTCAATTCTAAAACTGCCAAGTCCTTTTTCTGTCATATAATATTGCATCTTTGACTGTTGGTAACTTTTTGTGTGCTTATCCAAATGATGCAAATAATATGTCAAAATGATCGTGGTGATATGCTCTACACTTTGTTCCATTGTGCCATGCTCATTTGAGTTCATCTAGATGCTCTATTCTCTGTTGCAAGAGTGCTACTTGTTATAAACTACTGTTACTTGTTAATTTGATGCCATGTTTGAGATATGATAACTTGGTGCATGTTTATCCAAATGATGCATATGATATGTCAAAATGTTCATTAGGAAGTGTACTACATGATGGTTGCTGTAGCATGCTCGTTTGAGTCCATATTGCCATGTTAATCTCTGTTGCAAAAGTGTATTTGGCTGTTAAGTTCTGAAACTTGTTATGAGATGCTGATTTCAATTGCTCTTCGCTATTGATGTGTTTGTCCTCATGCACATGTTTAGATATTTTAGAAGCACAATAATATGGTCTTTGATGTGGTGCAATTATCTTTCCATGATATGCCTTGAGGTGACTTAAACATGCTTGTAAACATGCCGTGTTGTTGTTACTGTTTTAACACTTAGTGAAATTTCTACTAAGTCTGGAATCTGTTATATCCTGATGCTATGTTTGCTTGATGCCCTAGTCAAATCCATGCTAGATTTGGAGTGGCTAATGATCATGTCTTGGTGTCCATGTTATTGTCTATCCATTCATGCCCTTACTTGCTCATATGACCTGATGTAGCTTATTTATTTCTTGCTCTCTAGTTGCTATAAATTATACCTGTCAGGATTTTATCAGCATGTTCAATTTTGGGTAGCTTGTTGCTATTGATCCATGCCTCCTATGGAGTTGCTCCAATGGAGTTGTTTGCTGTAGGATATGTCTACTACATGTCCATGCTCTTTATGATCTTATTAGAGTTGATATGCATGTTGTTTTGTGCCTCTGAAGGCAGCATCGTGATGATGTTTTTGCCTTCCCAGATTTTGGCTATGTCGGGAATATTTTATTGCAACTTGCCATGCTTGTTTAAAAGTGTTCCAGCAAGCTTTTGGGTGTGTTCTAAGTTCCTACTTTTTAAGTATCATGTCTACTTCAGATCCATGCTTCTTGTTATCATGTTTGGGTGATGTAGCTTATATTTATCTTGCTCCAAAGTTGCTATGTGGCTGTTAACTTCAGCTTGTTGTTATATCTTGTTTCATGTGTATCTTTTAGCCCGTTGTTCCGTTTTGGGTGTGCCTTATATGAAACTTGTGTGATTTTGCATGTAGAATCATAATATCGTATTGTTTACCTATTTGGAGTGTGTTTGCTTGATGTTTGGGTGCATCTTGCACCGTTGACTTGTTTGACTTGTTTTGCTCATATCTTCTAGGCCGTAGCTCCGAATTAAACAAACTTTATATGAAACTTGACTAGAATTTCGTGTAGATTATCATTGTGCATGTTAACTTGCTGTTTAACAACTTTAACTTAAGGTTTGTTCAGATCTGAACTAATTTCAAACTATACATATGAGGACTTACCGGATTTGTTATATGTAGTTTCCGGCCTCATTTAAACTTGTTGACTTGTGTTGTTTTCTGTGCTTCCTACCTTGCCATGTATTGCATCATATATAGACTTGTCTTGCATCATACTTGCTTGAGCATATTGTCATGTTCTTGTGTTGTTTTTCTGTGCTTCCTGCCTTTCCATGTATTGCATCATATACAGACTTGTTGTGCATCATATATAGACTTGTCTTGCATCATACTTGCTTGAGCATATTGTCCTGTTCTTGTGTTGTTTTTCTGTGCTTCCTACCTTGCCATGTCTTGCATCATATACAGACTTGTTGTGCATCATATGTAGACTTGTTTTGCATCATACTTGGTTGAGCATATTGTCATGTTCTTGTGTTGTGTGTTTACCGTATTGTTTGCTTCTTCTTGTTAGTGCTTGTTCCATTTCGATCGTGAGGATTCGTTCGTCGTCTCGTGGTTCGTCTTCAAGGCTTCTTCTCCGTCTTCTTCACGGATCCGTTCTTCTTCCTTGCGGGATCTCATGCAAGATAACTATACCCTTGGATACCTTTACTATCATTGCCATGCTTAGTTGTCTCGATGCTATCGTTACATGTCGCGCTACCCATCATTATTGTCAGCCTCTCCTTGTTGCCATGAAACCTCTAACCTTTGAAACCTTCCTAGCAAAACCATTGTTTGGCTATGTTAACCGCTTGCTCAGCCCCTCTTATAGCATTGTTAGTTGCAGGTGAAGATGAAGATCGTTCCTTGTTGGAACTTGTTGCTTTGGGAATATCACAATATCTATTATTATTATTAACACACCTATATACTGGGCATGGGTGGAAGGCTTGGCCTTTTGCTCGGTGTTTTGTTCCACTCATGCCACCTTAGGCGCCGATAAACCGGCATTATGTTCCTTGATTTTGCGTTCCTTACACGGTTGGGTATATGGGGACCCCTTGACACTTCGTCTTTGAATAAAACTCCTCCAGCAAGGCCCAACATTGGTTTTAATTTGCCTCATAATAACAACTTAATTAATTAATTAAATTTGCATAGGGGGTCGCTCCCTCGGGATTCTTTTCTACATAGCAGGGGGGCAGTGCTGATGGTGTTGGTCCCAAACGGGGAGTGTGCGGGGCCACCTTGGGGAAACCCGAGGGCTGGTTTTACTCGTGTAATCGCCCATCCGGACGTGGCCTGAGATGAGATACGCGCGGCTACTATCAGGGTGTCGGCACGCCGGGAGGTCTTGCTGGACTTGTTTTACCATTGTCGAAATGTATTGTGCACTGGGATACCGAGCCTGATCGGATTTCCCTAAGATAAGGGGTAATAATTATTATTACTTCAGCTGATCATGAGAGCTTGTGATGGGCTAAGTTGGGACACCCCTGCAGGGTTATGATCTTTCGAAAGTCGTGCCCGCGGTTATGTGGCAGATTGGAATTTGTTAATGTCCGGTTGTAGAAAACTTGACAGAGGATCCGAAGTAAAACACACAACTGTGTGAGTAACCGTGACTGTCTCTTTTCACTTTGAGAAGAGAACATGGTGGGGTTATGTTTGACTCGTAGGTAGTTCAGGATCTTTAGCGATCATTACTAGTTTGTGACCGTTTGCGTAGATTCTCATCTTATTCTTGTACTCGTCAGTTAGCCACCATATAATTGCTTAGCCGCTGCTGCAACCTCATCACTTTACCTCTTCCTACCCATTAAGCTTTGATAGTCTTGTTACCCATGGTTATGGGATTGCTGAGTCCTCATGGCTCACAGATACTACAACAACAGTTGCAGGTGCAGGTTTCCGATGACTTGACGTGAGAGCGTTGATCGTTGTGTTGGAGTTCTTTCTTCTTCTTCTTCAGTCTTGGGTTAGGTTCCGGGTCGGCGGCCTGGGATAGCAGATGGATGTCTTTGTGCTTTTCATGTTTGTATCCGTAGTCGGATACCTTGTATTGCGGTTGTTGTATTCATGTGACTTGTATGTATTGTTGTATCCCCCATGTATGTATGTAATGGTACGATGTAATGATATCCATCTTGCTAAGCGCCCGAAATGCGGTTGTGCCCCAATCACGTAAGTGTCACGTGATTGGGATAGAATCGCATCTTGGGCCTGACAAGTTGGTATCAGCGCCTCGACCGACCATAGGAGCCCCCTTGATTGATCGTAGCTTGGCCGTTGTCGAGTTTAACAGAAAAAAAAATCGGAGTCTAGTTATAATGGAGAGTAGGAATTCTTTTTACTCCCCTGCCCCTTCGTCGCTCTGGTGAGGAATCTTGACGTAGGTGTTTTGAATTACTCCTCTTCCCCTTCAATTTTTTTTAGGATCTCGTGGTTAGTTTTTGTTTGTTGCATTGTCAGTTCTTTCATCTGGTGCATCTCTCGTCAAGTGGATTTGACCCTCTTCTTCTTGCAAGTTCAATCCTCGGTACTTTCCAACCGGTGTTGTTTCACCTTCCGATGTGGTCTTTCTTTTCCCACCCTCCCACCCTTTTGCTTCTCGGAGCCGGAGTCCGTATTTGAGTATCCGTCCGACTCGTGTGAATCCTTTGCATTCTTCCTCAGTTATTTCAACTGGTGAATTCTCGTCTAGTTCGTCATTCTTCATCTCTTTTCTTCTCCGGTGGATCCAATTCAATTTGTTTTCGGTGTTCATCATATTCTTTTCCCTCGGCTCAGATGTTCCTCTTGCTCGTTCGTCTCTTGCCATTTAATTATTTCGGAGTTCCGAAGACATCTCAAGAGATTTGTCCGTGTTCCAATTAATTTGAGGTTGTCACCTCATTCGAGTTTTTCAATTGTTCCGGTGCATCATCTCCTTTGCATTCCATTTCTACGGAGTTTTCTCTTTGGTGGGCTCATAACCCACAGGTCTTTCCCAGGATCTTACCTGACTCTTCTAATTTCCCGGAGTGTTCTGAAATTCTTTTTCAAGTGTGACGTAAGTATGGATTTCATCAGTCATATGCCTTCTCCAAGATCGCTTTCAATTCTTTTCATCGTTGGTCCAACCTTTCTTCATCCGGAGTAGTTCTTGAATTCTTTTATTTGTGTTCCTCCGAAGGCCATCTTTTCAGAAGATTTCTTCGTTCTCAGTTTTCAACTTCGTCCTCCAAATATTCTTCATTGATGCCTCTTTGTTCGTCTCACATTCTTCCGGTGCTTCGTTCAAGCATTCTTTAATCCGTCCGTGATCTCTTCATTCTCTTGCATCTAAATTCCCCAAGTGCTTTATTCTTCCCGGAGATTCATTCTCTTGTGTTCACTCGATTTCAATTCTTCACGGTGGCTTGTCCTCTTGCATCGTTCAATTTCATTCCTTACGGTGGTCATTCTCGTTATTCACTCGATTTTAATTCTTTGTGGTGGTTCGTTCCTTTTCTTCACTCAACTTTAATTCTCCTACGGTGGTTCGATCAAGATTTCTTTTCCGGTGCTATCATATCAATTCATTCATTTTATTCCAATCCTATCGGTGTTTCATGAAGATTCTCGCAAGTCCGCGATATATCCCTCTTTAATCATTTCAAGGAGAATAAGTAGTGAGCGAATCCATTGCTTCGCATCAATTTAATTGATGGAGGATGAGCAGAACATAATTCTTATTCGTTTTCATCAAGTTGTTTATTCCTTCCTTCGGAGTTTATTCTTGATGATTAAATTCTAGTTGCAAGTGCTTTAATCTTTTCTTTCCCGGAGTTCAAGTTTTTCTCGGCTATCTCGTTGGAACCCCTTCTAATCATCGCAAGGCTTTATTCTTATTCTTTTCATCCATCATTTATATCATCATCCTTTTCGCTATCGGAGTTCTCGTGGTGGTTCTTCATCATTTAATTCATTCTTCAAAATATTGAGCAATTCTTCTGGAGCAGCTCAAGCATCTTTATTCTTTTGCCTCTCGAGTGCAAATAATTCTCCATATTCTTTTGAAGTGGAGTTTTGCATTTCTTCCTTCATGTCATCTATTCAATCTTTTGGTTGTGGCAGAATTCACCTCAACTTTTGAGATGATTAAATAAGTCCACGACAAGCTTATTCTTTTGTTGTTGTTTTTCTCAACAACTCCGTTCAAGTCTTTCTCTTGAAGATCCTCTTCAAATTAATTCGTGGTAGAACTTGTTGTTCTATTATCCGTTCTTTTATTCAATTCTTTGAATTCTTCCGGAGGCATTGTGTTGTTGCTCTCCTCGAGTATCATTGCATCTTTTCAAGTTCTTGTCCTATTCCATTCATGCTCAACCGGTGTGCTATTTCTTTCAGTTTCAGCCGGAGTACTGCCCGAATTCCTTTGTGAAAGTCCATTTCTATCTCTTACTAACCGGAGTGGTTTCGAATTAATTCTTGTTCCTTCAACTCGTGCTTCATATCCATATTCTCTCGGTTCTCGTCTTATGCCTTGTTCCTTATTTTACCGGAGCTTCTCAATCTCGTTTTTCTCCGTTGTATCCTTTCTTTCAATTGTTCAACCTCTCAAGGTTCTTTGGTTTCACTCTTTTGTCCTCGAATAACTTTGTTCTTCCTTTTCCCTTCCGTCTCGTTCCTAAGATCTCGGGACGAGATCTCTTGTTAGTAGGGGAGTGTTGTGACACCCCGAGACCGGTGCGCCAGGTGTCAGTCAGTTATTCGTCGTCGCTACCATGTCATCTGCTTGCATGTTGCATCTTGCCATGTCATCATGTGTGTTGCATCAGCATGTTTTCAAAACTTGCATCCGTCCGAGTCCCCTTGTCCTCTCCGTTGTCCGTTCTGAGCCCAGACACACTTGCACGCGCCTGCGGTGCCTCCGAATATTTATTTTGTGAGTGGCCGGAAAACGTTCTCGGAATGGGGTGAAACTTGGCGTGTGGTCTTATTATAGTGTAGACAGAGGCCTGCCAAATTTCATCGCATTCGGAGCTCGTTTGATAGCCCAACGGAGATATATAGCGGCACTAGTGGCCGGTCAAATATCAGACGTTTTCGGTCTCAGAGAACCCCCGTGGGCCTTTTCTTTTCTCCCACCACAACCTCTCCTACACAGCCCACTAACCTCCTCTAGGCCCATCCTACCCCTCTCTCTGTCCGGAGCCGTCCGATTCAATCGGAGGGTCCAAAATCACCCCTAGACCCAAACCCTAGTCAAAACTGCCTATTTAAACCCCTCCCCTTGCCATCTTGGGCATCCCTAGCCCCCCTAACCTCATCCCTAACCTCCAGCCGCAGCAATCCCACCTCCTCCCTCGAATTCCGTGCGCAGCTACCTCAAATCTGCCACTTGACGCCTTCCCAGTGGCCAGCGCCGCCACCTGGGCAGCCCCTGGCCAACCCCCTCGCGCCATGTGGCGACAGCCACGTCTCCCCACCGCCAGCCCAGCCGCGGCCCGCGCCGGGCCGAATCGGGCCCGACCGGGCCCGAGCGCCACTCCGCCACCCCGCTCGCTCGAGTGCGTCCGCGGATCTCCAGCCCTGTCGTCGCGCCCTGCGCCCCCATCGCCTCCCCCTCGCCGGCCCGTGCAGGAGGCCACCTCCGCGGAGCCCCATGCCTCACCGCTTCTCCTTCGCGCCGTCCGCCGCCCGTCGCCTCCATGGCTGCCCGAGCCCGAGCTCCCTCCCTGTGCCGCTCGCTGCGTCTCAGCTCCGCCGCCGGCAAGCCAGCGGCCAGATCCGGCCATCGCGGCCGTTCCCGAGCTCCCTCCGATGCGCCCTGCCGTTCCCGAGGCCTCGCCGCCGGTGCCGTAGGCCGTCCCAGCGCCGCTGTCGCGGGTCTCCAGCGCGCCAGCCACCGATCCGCTCAGGAACGGGCGTCCGGGCGTGCCCAATCCAGTAGCCCCGCGCCTGGGCCGCCTCCACCAGCCACCGTCGTGGGCCCAGCTCCGGCCCCAGCCCAACCACTCCGTCCGGCCTGGAGGCCCAACCGAGGAGGCCCAAACCACCTCCCGTCCGGCCTGCCTCTCCTCCTAATGGGCTAGGACCATCTGGTAAGAACCACTATTCCCGCCCGTGCGCTTTATAGCTATTTCGCGCCCTGTGTTTTTTTTTCAAGTCTAAAACTGCCAAGTCCTTTTTCTGTCATATAATATTGTATGTTTGACTGCTGGTAACTTTTTGTGTGCTTATCCAAATGATGCAAATAATATGTCAAAATGATCGTTGTGATATGCTCTACACTTTGTTCCATTGTGCCATGCTCATTTGATTTCATCTAGATGCTCTAATCTCTGTTGTAAGAGTGCTACTTGTTATAAACAGCTGTTACTTGTTAATTTGATGTCATGTTTGAGATATGATAACTTGGTGCATGTTTATCCAAATGATGCATATGATATGTCAAAATGTTCATTATGAAGTGTACTACATGATGGTTGCTGTAGCATGCTTGTTTGTAGTCCATATTGCCATGTTAATCTCTGTTGCAAAAGTGCATTTGGCTGTTAAGTTCTGAAACTTGTTATGAGATGCTGATTTCAATTGCTCTTTGCTATTGATGTGTTTGTCCTCATGCCACATGTTTAGATATTTTAGAAGCACAATAATATGGTCTTTGATGTGGTGCAATTATCTTTCCATGATATGCCTTGAGGTGACTTAAACATGCTTGTAAACATGCCATGTTGTTGTTACTGTTTTAACACTTAGTGAAATTTCTACTAAGTCTGGAATCTGTTATAACCTGATGCTATGTTTGCTTGATGCCCTAGTTAAATCCATGGTAGATTTGGAGTGGCTAATGATCATGTCTTGTTATCCATGTTATTGTATATCCATTCATGCCCTTACTTGCTCATATGACCTGCTGTAGCTTATTTATTTCTTGCTCTCTAGTTGCTATAAATTATACCTGTCAGGATTTTATCAGCATGTTCAATTTTGGGTAGCTTGTTGCTATTGATCCATGCCTCCTATGGAGTTGCTCCAATGGAGTTGTTTGCTGTAGGATATGTCTACTACATGTCCATGCTCTTTATGATCTTAGTAGAGTTGATATGCATGTTGTTTTGTGCCTCCGAAGGCAGCATCGTGATGATGTTTTTGCCTTCCCAGATTTTGGCTAAGTCTGGAATATTTTATTGCAACTTGCCATGCTTGTTTAAAAGTGTTCCGGCAAGCTTTTGGGTGTGTTCTAAGTTTCTACTTGTTAAGTATCATGTCTACTTCAGATCCATGCTTCTTGTTATCATGTTTGGGTGCTGTAGCTTATATTTATCTTGCTCCAAAGTTGCTATGTGGCTGTTAACTTCAGCTTGTTGTTATATCTTGTTTCATGTGTGTCTTTTAGCCCGTTGCTCCGTTTTGGGTGTGCCTTATATGAAACTTGTGTGATTTTGCATGTAGAATCATAATATCATGTTGTTTACCTATTTGGAGTGTGTTTGCTTGATGTTTGGGTGCCTCTTGCACCGTTGACTTGTTTGACTTGTTTTGCTCATATCTTCTAGGCCGTAGCTCCGAATTAAACAAACTTTATATGAAACTTGACTAGAATTTTGTGTAGATCATCATGGTGCATGTTAACTTGCTGTTTAACAACTTTAACTTAAGGTTTGTTCAGATCTGGACTAATTTCAAACTATGCATATGAGGACTTACCGGATTTGTTATATGTAGTTTCCGGCCTCATTTAAACTTGTTGACTTGTGTTGTTTTCTGTGCTTCCTACCTTGCCATGTATTGCATCATATATAGACTTGTCTTGCATCATACTTGCTTGAGCATATTATCATGTTCTTGTGTTGTTTTTCTGTGCTTCCTGCCTTGCCATGTCTTGCATCATATACAGACTTGTTGTGCATCATATATAGACTTGTCTTGCATCATACTTGCTTGAGCATATTGTCCTATTCTTGTGTTGTTTTTCTGTGCTTCCTACCTTGCCATGTATTGCATCATATACAGACTTGTTGTGCATCATATGTAGACTTGTTTTGCATCATACTTGGTTGAGCATATTGTCATGTTCTTGTGTTGTGTGTTTACCGTATTGTTTGCTTCTTCTCGTTAGTGCTTGTTCCGTTGCGATCGTGAGGATTCGTTCATCGTCTCGTGGTTCGTCTTCAAGGCTTCTTCTCCGTCTTCTTCACGGATCTGTTCTTCTTCCTTGCGGGATCTCAGGCAAGATGATCATACCCTTGGATACCTTTACTATCATTGACATGCTTAGTTGTCTCGATGCTGTCGTTACATGTCGCGCTACCCATCATTATTGTCAGCCTCTCCTTGTTGCCATGAAACCTCTAACCTTCGAAACCTTCCTAGCAAAACCATTGTTTGGCTATGTTAACCGCTTGCTCAGCCCCTCTTATAGCGTTGTTAGTTGCAGGTGAAGATGAAGATTGTTCCTTGTTCGAACTTGTTGCTTTGGGAATATCACAATATCTATTATTATTATTAACACACCTATATACTGGGCATGGGTGGAAGGCTTGGCCTTTTACTCGGTGTTTTGTTCCACTCATGCCACCTTAGGCGCCGATATACCGACATTATGTTCCTTGATTTTGCGTTCCTTACACGGTTGGGTATATGAGGACCCCTTGACACTTCGTCTTTGAAAAAAACTCCTCCAGCAAGGCCCAACATTGGTTTTAATTTGCCTCATAATAACAACTTAATTAATTAATTAAATTTGCATAGGGGGTCGCTCCCTCGGGATTCTTTTCTACATAGCAGGGGGGCCAGTGCTGATGGTGTTGGTCCCAAACGGGGAGTATGCGGGGCCACCTTGCGGAAACCCGAGGGCTGGTTTTACTCGTATAATCGTCCATCCGGACGTGGCCTGAGACAAGATACGTGCGGCTACTATCAGGGTGTCGGCACGCCGGGAGGTCTTGCTGGACTTGTTTTACCATTGTCGAAATGTCTTGTGCACCGGGATACCGAGCCTGATCGGATTTCCCTAAGATAAGGGGTAATAAATATTATTACTTTAGCTGATCATGATAGCTTGTGATGGGCTAAGTTGGGACACCCCTGCAGGGTTATGATCTTTCGAAAGCCATGCCCGCGGTTATGTGGCAGATTGGAATTTGGTAATGTCCGGTTGTAGAAAACTTGACAGAGGATCCGAAGTAAAACACACAACTGTGTGAGTAACCGTGACTGTCTCTTTTCACTTTGAGAAGAGAACACGGTGGGGTTATGTTTGACTCGTAGGTAGTTCAGGATCTTTAGCGATCATTACTAGTTTGTGACCGTTGGCGTAGATTCTCATCTTATTCTTGTACTCGTAAGTTAGCCACCATATAATTGCTTAGCCGCTGCTGCAACCTCATCACTTTACCTCTTCCTACCCATTAAGCTTTGCTAGTCTTGTTACCCATGGTTATGGGATTGCTGAGTCATCGTGGCTCACAGATACTACAACAACAGTTGCAGGTGCAGGTTTCCGATGACTTGACGTGAGAGCGTTGATCGTTGTGTTGGAGTTCTTTCTTCTTCTTCTTCAGTCTTGGGTTAGGTTCCGGGTCGCAGCCTGGGATAGCAGATGGATGTCTTTGTGCTTTTCATGTTTGTATCCGTAGTCGGATACCTTGTATTGTGGTTGTTGTATTCATGTGACTTGTATGTATTGTTGTATCCCCCATGTATGTATGTAATGGTACGATGTAATGATATCAATCTTGCTAAGCGCCCAAAATGCGGTTGTGCCCCAATCACGTAAGTGTCACGTGATCGGGATAGAATCGCATCTTGGGCCTGACATTATGCTAATTATATTGTTGCTAAATTTATACCTCCTAGCTTCACTTATCAGCAAAAGAAAAAGTTCTTCTATGATTTGAGACATTACTTTTGGGATGATCCACTTCTTTATAAAGAAGGAGTAGATGGTATTATTAGACGTTGTGTACCTGAGCATGAACAGGAATAGATCTTACGCAAGTGCCACTCCGAAGCTTATGGAGGACACCATGCGGGAGACAGAACTGCACACAAGGTATTGCAATCCGGTTTTTATTGGCCTACTCTCTTCAAGGATGCCCGAAAGTTTGTCTTATCATGTGATGAATGTCAAAGAATTGGTAATATTAGTAGACGTCAGGAAATGCCTATGAATTATTCACTTGTTATTGAACCATTTGATGTTTCGGGCTTTAATTATATGGGACCTTTTCCTTCCTCTAATGGGTACACACATATCCTAGTTGCTGTTGATTACGTTACTAAGTGGGTAGAAGCTATTCCAACTAGTAGTCCTGATCATAACACCTCTATTAAGATGCTTAAATAAGTTATATTTCCGAGGTTTGGAGTCCCTAGATATCTAATGACTGATGCTGGTTCACACTTTATTCATGGTTCTTTCCATAATATGCTTGCTAAGTATGATGTCAACCATAGAATTGCATCACCTTATCACCCACAGACTAGTGGTAAAGTTGAATTAAGTAATAGGGAGTTGAAATCAATCTTGCAAAAGACAGTTAATAGGTCTAGAAAGAATTGGTCCAAAAAACTAGATGATGCATTATGGGCCTATAGAACTACATACAAAAATCCTATGGGTATGTCTCCATATAAGATGGTATATGGAAAACCTTGTCACTTACCTCTTGAGCTAGAACATAAGGCATATTGGGCTATCAAAGAGCTCAATTATGATTTCAAACTTGCCGGTGAAAAGAGGCTATTTGATATTAGCTGTCTCGACGAGTGGAGAACCCAGGCCTACGAGAATGCCAAGTTATTTAAAGAAAAGGTTAAAAGATGGCATGATAAAAGGATACAAAAGCGTGAATTCAACGTAGGTGATTATGTTTTGCTATTCAACTCTCGTTTAAGATTTTTTGTAGGAAAACTTCTCTCCAAGTGGGAAGGACCTTACGTTATTGAGGAGGTCTATCGCTCCGGTGCCATAGAAATCAACAACTTCGAAGGCACAAATCCGAGGTGGTGAATGGTTAAAGAATCAAATATTATATCTCAGGTAATCCTATTAATGTTGAAACTAATATAATTGAAACCATAACCCCGGAGGAATACATAAGGGACACTTTCCAGAATGATTCAGCCTCCGAAAAGGAAGAGGTACGTGATACGGTAAGTAAACCAACTCCAAAACAGTTCTAAAGGCAATTTTTCTCTGTTTTGGAATATTTAGAAAAATAGAAAAAATAAACCGCAGTCCGGAGGAGACACGAGGTGGCCTCGAGGTTAGGGGGCGCGCCCCCCTGCCTCGAGGGCACCCCGTGTGTCCCCCGGACTCCAGTTTCTTGTGGGTTACTCCTTTTGTTCGGGAAAAATCATTATATATACTCCCGAAGGTTTTGACCTCTGTATCATGCAGAATTCCTCTGTTTTCGTTTCGAGTCGTTTTCTGCTAGGGTTTGCGAAGCTAGGCATCATGTCGTCTCCCTCCTCCAGCAACGAAGGCAACGATGCTTGGCTGCTGAAGATAGATCTGAAGAGAGAAGGACCTGAGGAGATCCACAAGGAGAAGAAGATCAAGATGGAGGTGGATGATCCGGTTCCGACAGCGGGAGGAGAAGACACCTCTAAATCCCTTCCTAATTTCTTTACCTCAACCGAGCTAGAAGCTTTCAGGATGATTGAGTTAGCTCAGATTCGCAACAAGCATCTCACGAGTGAAAATCTTTTGTTGAAGGATTACATAGCTGCTCGCAAAGGTATTATCCGCAAGCTGGAAGATCTCCTACGCTCGATATACGAGGATCCCCCATCACTACTTGCAACTCCATCATCACCAACCCCGAAGAAGGAGACATAATCATATGGGTATGGGCACTCCCCTTGGCAACTGCCAAGCTTGGGGGAGTGATCCCGGTATCGTATCACCATCACTCCTATCTTTACCGTTTTACTTAGTTCGATCCTTTTGGTAGTATCTTGATCTATTAGAATAAAGTTAGCATGATCTAGTTGTGAGCTTTTGCTTTGTGAGCTTTATCCTTTGTAATCGAGTCCGTGAGTTATATAATAAAGATTAGTGTTGAGTCAAGGGCTTGATTTCCTCACTTGGGTCATGATAAAAAGAAAGAAAACAAATAGAGTATAAAAGAGATCATATCGATCTTATGCGAAGTAATGACTTCACATACAAGAGTATGATAGATAAAATTTGTTGGGAGGTGACAAACATAGTTTTGGTCATCGTTGCAATTAATAGGAAGTAATAAAAGAAGAGAGGCTTCACATACAAATATACTATCTTGGACATCTTTTATGATTGTGAGCACTCATTAAAGTATGACATGCTAAAGAGTTGATGTTGGACAAGGAAGATAACATAATTGGTTATGTCTTCTTATATCCGAAGTAAAGTATATTGTTATGGATCTTCCAACATGTTGAGCTTGCCTTTCCCCCTCATGCTAGCCAAAACTTCTCGCACTAAGTAGAGATACTACTTGTGCTTCCATATATCCTTAAACCCAGTTTTGCCATAAGAGTCCACCATACCTACCCATGGATCGAGAAAGATCCTTCCAAGTGAGTTGTCATGTTGTAAATCCTCTAAAATATGTATGATTTATTAGTGTGGGAGAAATTAGCTTTATACGAGCTTGTGATATGGAAGTAATAAAAGAGACGGACTGCATAATAAAGGTCCTTATCACAAGTGGCAATATAAAGCGAAGTTCTTCTATGCTAAGACTTTGTGCATCCAACCATAAAAACACATGACAACCTCTGCTTCCCTCTGCGAAGGGCCTATCATTTACTCTGGTCTTATAAGTGTCAAGGTGAGATCCACCTTTCCTTTTTCATTTTATCCTTTGGCAAGCACATTGTGTTGGAAAGATCCTGACATATATACCCACTTGGATGTAGGTTTTCATGTTCTATTACGGTTGACATTACCCTTGAGGTAAAAGGTTGGGAGGCAACACTATAAGCCCCTATCTTTCTCTGTGTCCGATTAAAACTCCATAAACATAAGTATTGCGTGAGTGTGAGCAATTGTGAAATATTATATGATAGTTGAGTATGTAGGCTTGCTGAAAAGCTCTTATATTGACTCTTTCCGATGTTACGATAAATTGCAATTGCTTCAATGACCGAGACCAAAGTTTGTTAGTTTCCAATGAAGTTTATGATACATACTTGATATTGTGGATGAATTGTTACTTTAGCATAATAATCATATCAATATATTTATATAAGTTGTTGTTATGAGAATGATCATGATGCCCTCATGTCCGTATTTTGTTTTTATCGACACCTCTATCTCTAAACATGTGGACATATTTTTCGATATCGGCTTTCGCTTGAGGACAAGCGAGGTCTAAGCTTGGGGGAGTTGATACGTCCATTTTGCATCATGCTTATAAGTTGATGTTTATTGCATTATGGGCTGTTCATACATGTTTTGTCACAATACTTATGCCTTTTCCCTCTTATTTTGCAAGGTTTACATGAAGAAGGGAGAATGCCGGCAGTTGGAATTCTGGGCTGGAAAAGGAGCAAACTCTCGAAACCTATTCTACACAACTCCAAAAGCCACGAAACTCCACAGAACATTTTTTCGGAAAATATAAAAAATACCTGACGGAAGAAACCCACGAGAGGGGCCACTGGCTGGCCTCGAGGGCCAGCCGGTGGGCCCCAGGTGCCCATCTTCTCCTATATGAAGTGTTTTGACCTGGAAAAAATCAAGAGGAGGCTTTCGGGACCAGACACCGCCGTCTCGAGGCGGAACGGAGGTGGAAACCAATCTAGGGCTCCGGCAGAGCTGTTCTGCCGGGGATTCTTCCCTCCGGGAGGGGGAATTCGTCACCGCCGTCATCACCAACAACTCTCCCATCTTGGGGAGAGCTATCTTCATCAACATCTTCACCAGCACCATCTCCTCTCAAACCCTAGTTCACCTCTTGTATCCAATCTTTGTATCCAAACCTCATATTAGTACCTGTGGGTTGCTAGTAGTGTTGATTAATCTTTGTAGTTGATGCTAGTTGGTTTATTTGGTGGAAGATCATATGTTCAGATCCATTATGCATATTAATACCCCTCTGATCATGAACAATATTATGTCTTGTGAGTAGTTGCTTTAGTTCCTGAGGACATGGGAGAAGTCTTGCTATTAGTAGTCATGTGAATTTGGTCTTCGTTCGATATTTTGATGAGATGTATGTTGTCTTTCCTCTAGTGGTGTCATGTGAACGTCGACTACATGACACTTCACCATTATTTGGGCCTAGAGGAAGGCATTGGGAAGTAATAAGTAGATGATGGGTTGCTAGAGTGACAGAAGCTTAAACCCTAGTTTATGCGTTGCTTCGTAAGGGGCTGATTTGGATCCATATGTTTTAGGCTATGGTTAGGTTTACCTTAATACTTCTTTTGTAGTTACAGATGCTTGCATTAGAGGTTAATCATAAGTGGGAGGCTTGTCCAAGTAAGGGCAGCACCCAAGCACCGGTCCACCCACATACCAAATTATCAAAGTACCGAACGCGAATCAGATGATCGTAATGAAAACTAGCTTGACGATAATTCCCATATGTCCTCAGGAGCGCTTCACCTTGCATAAGAGTTTGTCCAGGCTTGTCCTTTGTTACAAAAAGGATTGGGCCACCTTGCTGCACCTATTTACTTTTACCGTTTGTCACTTGCTACCAATTATCTTGTCACAAAACTATTTGTTACCTATAATTTCAGTGCTTGCAGAAAATACCTTACTGAAAACTGCCTATCATTTCCTTCTGCTCCTCGTTGTGCTCGACACTCTTACTTATCGAAAGGACTACGATAGATCCCCTACACTTGTGGGTCATCAGTAGTGTTTTTGTAGTTTTTGTAATAGTAGCAACGGAAAGTAAATAAGCAACAAGCAATATGAGGAAATCTCGTAGGCATTGGATTGGTGATGGGAAATTATGTCGGATGCAATTCATCATGTAGAAGTTATAACCTAGGGTGACACAGAACTAGCTCCAGTTCATCAATGAAATGTAGGCATGTATTCCGAATATAGTCATACGTGCTTATGGAAAAGAACTTGCATGACATATTTTGTCCTACCCTCCCATGGCAGCGGGGTCCTATTGGAAACTAAGGGATATTAAGGCCTCCTTTTAATAGAGTACCGGACCAAAGCATTTACACATAGTGAATACATGAACTCCTGAAACTACGGTCATCACCGGGAGTGGTCCCGATTATTGTCACTTCGGGGTTGCCGGATCATAACACATAGTAGGTGACTATAGACTTGCAAGATAGGATCAAGAACACACATATATTCATGAAAACATAATAGGTTAAGATCTGAAATCATGGCACTCGGGCCCTAGTGACAAGCATTAAGCATAGCAAAGTCATAGCAACATAAATCTCAGAACATAGTGGATACTAGGGATCAAACCCTATCAAAACTAACTCGATTACATGATATATCTCATCCAACCCATCACCGTCCAGCAAGCCTACGATGGAATTACTCACGCATGGCGGTGAGCATCATGGAATTGGTGATGGAGGAAGGTTGATGATGACGATGGCGACGATCTCCACTCTCCGGAGCCCCGAACGAACTCCAGATCAGCCCTCCCAAGAGAGATTAGGGCTTGGCGGCGGCTCCGTATCGTAAAATGCGATAATTCTTCCTCTCTGATTTTTTTCTCCCCGTAAGTGAATATATAGGATCTGGGGATACGTCGGTGGAGCACCAGGGGGCCCACGAGGCAGGGGGCGCGCCCTAGGGAGGGCGCGCCCCCGACCCTCGTGGACAGGGTGTGGGCCCCCTGGTCTGGATCTTCTTGCAGGTATTTTTTATATTTTCCAAAATAATTCTCCGTGGATTTTCAGGTCATTCCGAGAACTTTTTATTTCTGCACAAAAACAACACCATGGGAATTCTGCTGAAAACAGCGTCACTCCGGGTTAGTTCCATTCAAATCATGCAAGTTAGACTCCAAAACAAGGGCAAAAGTGTTTGGAAAAGTAGATACGTTGGAGACGTATCAACTCCCCCAAGATTAAACCTTTGCTTGTCCTCAAGCAATTCAGTTGATAAACTAAAACTGATAAAGAAAAACTTTGACAAACTCTGTTTGCTCTTGTTGTTGTAAATATGTAAGCCAACATTCAGGTTTTCAGCAATGATCATGAACTAACCACATTCACAATAACTTTCAGGTCTCAAGTCTACTCATATTAATGGCATAATCAACTAGTGAGCAATAATAATAAACCTCGGATGACAACACTTTCTCAAAACAACCTTGATATGATATAACAAGATGGTATCTTGCTAGCCCTTTCTGAGACCTCAAAACGTAAATGCAGAGCACCTTTAAGGATCAAGGACTGACTAGACATTGTAATTTATGGTAAAAGAGATCCAGTCATGATCATACTCAATGCAAATTAATGGTAATACATGCAAATGACATAGGTGCTCTCCTACTGGTGCTCTTTTATAAGAGGATGAGGACTCTGCATAAAAGTAAATAGATAGGCCCTTCGCAGAGGGAACCAGGGATTTATAGAGGTGCCAGAGCTCGATTTTTAAATAAAGATGAATAACATTTTGAGTGGTATACTTTCATTGTCAACATAACAACCAAGAATCTCGATATCTCGCATGCTACGCACATTATAGGCGGTTCCCAAACAAAATGGTAAAGTTTATACTCCCCTAACCACCAACAAGCACACTCCACGGCTAGCCTGAAACAATGGGTACCATCCAAACCAGCAACAACCCTGGGGGAGTTTTGTTTAATTATTATTATTTTGAGCATGGGACTGGGCATCCCGATTACCAGCCATTTTCTCGTGAATGGTGAGCGGAGTCCACTCATCGTGAGAGTAACCCACCTAGCATGGAAGATATAGACAGCCCTAGTTGGTACATGAGCTGTTCGGGCATACAAAACAGAATTTCATTTGAAGGTTTAGAGTTTGGCACATACAAATTTACTTGGAACGGCAGGTAAATACCGCATATATGAAGGTATGGTGGACTCATGTGGAATAACTTTGGGGTTTATGGAAGTGGATGAACAAGCAGTATTCCCGCTTAGTACAGGTGAAGGCTAGAAAGAGACTGGGAAGCGACCAGCTAGAGAGCAACAACGGTCATGAACATGCGTTAAAATTAATCAACAATGAATGCAAGCATGAGTAGGACATAAATCACCATGAACATAAATATCGTGGAGGCTATGTTGATTTGTTTCAACTACATGCGTGAACATGTGCCAAGTCAGACCACTTGAATCGTTCAAAGGAGGATACCACCCCATCATACCACATCACACTACAAGAGAAACAGACCGTAGAGGCATTATCATGGGTTCCTAGAGACACTAATTAATGTATCCACGTACCTATAGATACACTTTATATAGTGCCTCACAAGATGCCTATATGTACAATGTCTCTATGATTTAGAGTCATTATGTCAAAATGGCTCTACATGACATAAAGTCACTTCGTAGAGGCATAAGGTTATGTATCAACAGGTAGAGGCATCTCAAAGAGTCACCTGAGATGTGTATGTACATATTTGTGAAGGAGCTCTATTAAGTCACTACATAATGTCTCAACCATAGAGACAACTTTGTAGGGACAAAGTATTTTGCTCTTAAAGAGACATAGTGGCATTCTCTATCGACATCAATCAACGGCTCTTAGAACTAATAAAGGCATTTATAGAGGCATTCTCAACCATCACAATGTACACATTAGCCAATGACTTCTACGGATAGTAGGGACATTTGTAGAGGCGTTACGAAGCATTTTTAGGTTCCCAAATAGTCATTATTCAATGCCTTCAAAAATCTAGTAAAAGTCATTGGCCGAGAAATTTTATTAAGTTGTCAAACATAAGAGGTAAAAATGCCTCGGTAAAGTATGTAAACTCTCTCAAAACAAAGTAAGGATATTTCCAGATCAAACACATTTCGTTCCAGAATAAAGTGATCAATAAGCTTAATGAAAAAAACTAGAGAAAATATGGAATGATCTTTCATGTGAGTGCTAAGTACATCAAAGTCTAATCCTGATGCAAATACAAATACCAATAGCTAAAAACGATACTGGTTGTTCAAGTTTACATAAATGATAAAATATAACTAAACAAGATCTCCATTGCTTGATATGCACGTGAGGTTGTAGGCTTTCCAACACACATGGACTAGGCTCGACTTTTCCCAAATACGACAACTTTGTGAGATTGTTCTTGTCCTCTCCTTCATTGACTGTAATGCTGAAACAAAATAGTGAGGCTGTTAATTATGTGTTCTAGTTAGCGAATTTCAGGTTGTGTTGTCCTAAGAATTAAAAAGGAAAAACTAGAATCCTGAACACACTTCGAGTTATGGACTTGTATATTATCTTCTAATAACCTATACTTGGATTGGAAAAGCGAGCCAAGCAAACAAAGCTTGTGGTACATATCAAATTTAACAATGTGGATGAATTCTATCATGTGATGTTAACGGCTTGGAATGCTAATACCATTTACAAAGAAGGTTTGCATCTGAACTATCAAAAGACAACTTGAACGGACCACATTGCATATGCTAGTCAAAGTATAGTTGCATGAACTATGTGTGCAAGCATCACGAGAAAAGCAGTAGCAACAAGGGTGTTGATTTAAATAGTTCAAGTGACTAAAGTTTAAGATGTATTGGTTTCATACGAGCATTTCATTATAATTGCATTTCAGCTACACCGATATCTGTGAATTGCTCAATCCAACTGACACTTTAGCAAGTGAGCCCGAGAATATTGTTTAATTCTCCAGGGAATTTACACATGTAAAACATGATTACTTACTTTTTGCCACTTTATTCGGAGTATTATTTCAATTCTTGAAGTTGGTAGCCTCCATAGACCATACAAGCATATGACTTTGTTTAATGTTGATTTCTCATCCTTAAAAAAAAATTGGTTGTTGTATAACTCAACTACAAAATTAGGGGAACAACTAATGTGAATGAAAACTTATCACTGATCAAGAAGCTTCTTGTGACATTAAAGCTTACTGAATCTAACAAGGAAGCTACAGGAGTTTTTTACTTCATCATTTACTGTTGTATATAATATACCAGTTTCATTGTTAAGAAACTTGAAATAAAGAAAATTACCTCTACAGGATCTTCAAATTGAGAGAGGGGTAGTTGGCTCAGTTTTCTTTAAGCTTTTTAACCTGCAAGGATAAAGGTAAAAATTGTGACAACTACTACTCATGTACTTCAATGACTTTGCAACTAACCATCAGATTTTTGAAGTAAACAGTAATAAGAATGTACCATTTGAACTTACATGAGTACGTGGCCAAGCAATACAATGACCAATAGCATCTTCCACAGTTTGCAAATTTCCATATGGTCGTGGTAATCTTTCACTCCCAAGATGACTAACTTCTTGAACCATGATTCCAAAAAACGCAGAGCCAAGCATATCCCCCCAACCATATATGCATTGTTTTTACTATGTATTATTCCTTTAGCAACCGCCATGCGTCGATTTCTTGAGTTCATTGAGAGCAAAAAAACAGTTCCCTGTTTCTGTGAAACAAATGAAACAATAACGCCCTTGTTTGATAGCAAAGTATTTTCTAAGTACCAACAATACCACAGTACTTTTAAATACCATGGTTTTAATTACCGTGGGTTGTTTAGCTACCCAAGAAAACTGTAGTATTAATACCATATTATTTCTAAAACCGGTGTATTTTCTCCGTCTAATAAAAACAACTCTTTGACCTCTTCTTTTAAAACAGAGCAGCGGAAAGAAAGCAAGTATGTCGCCCATTCAGGTCTTCTTAACTAATTATTCACAACAGGAGTACTCTTCGCAACAGACCTGATCCTTGTGCACGGTCGTCCATCCATATCTTCTTTGCTAATTACGTGCAACAGCCCGCATCCTTGTGCATGGTCGTTATTCATTCAAGCGGCTAGCTAGCTAGTTTTCATGGCCGTTTTTCTTGCATGTGGCTAACTAGTGACTATACGTAATTTGCGTTCATTGCCTAGCTAGTTTCTTCATGTATGTTGCTATATAGCTACTAAAGTTTGCATGCCAGCAATTTTACATCGCTGCGCATAGCGCTGCCAAACAGATCCTCTGCATTATTGATATTGCAAAATCCTATGATATATGAAAATCGTGGTATCTTATAAGTACATGTTAAAATATTGTACATTTTCAATGCTTTGGTATTTACAGTACTTTGTTGTCAAACACAGCATACACCTAACAACTATGATGAATATCTAACAATAAGACTTGTATACCTTTTGTGAAGCATGATCTTTCAGTAATTCCTTTGTTTTGGATGCCTATAGAAGATCAAACAAAATGAAATAATGTAAGTGATTAGCACCATTATGGCAGAGAAATAAAGAGTTTTGTATGTTAGGAAAGAACCTTTGTACAGTTTAGTTCAGTTTGAACATTATCATGGGATTCCACAACATTTTCAACCTTATACTCAATGAAACCATCGGTTCTTTCTGCAATATTAATCTACAAGAGAGATAAGAAAATAATTCACAAGAAAAAGATTAGGACACATGATGCGAACAAAATAAGCATATCAATTGTATACAAAGCATCTCAAGTAACCATAATCTAAGGATAGAAATACCTGTTGTACAGCTTGTTGCTTTGGCAATTCCTTCTCTTTTGATGCCTATAGCAGAGCAAGCAATGGTGGAAAATGATTCATGCATAACATTAACAAGGTGCAACAGACAAGTCAAAAACTCAAAATAACCATGCTAGACTGAGAATGAAATTGGACAAAATATAGATGGATCTCGTGACCGCACCTTCATAATTTGTTCTTGGTGTGGTGAACATGAGTTAACATGATGCTCTTTTGTCATGGTACCATATAGAGAATCTGCTACCTATAGTTAAGACAAAAGCCAGGATATAAATAATAATTTAGCACATCAAGCTACAAATTATAATATGGCTAACTTCAGTCCTGTACATACTATTCAGCCTTGTACATACTAAAGGGCCATGAATGACTATCAGTACGTTAGATGCTAGATCGAATAAAAAAATTAGGTATGCATTTGCTAATGGTATATAGACATTTTAAAGAAAACAACCTTTGGATCATTTTCTGATGATGCAATGTTGTCCATGGATTTCCCAATGTTGTCAACCTTGTACGAGGCAACACCAGTAGAAACTATAGTAGTATTGTCCTATGAAAGGATAAACAAATTTTTGACAGACAAAATAAGTGAAGTAAATGGATAAAAAGAGTGGTATATTGGGGGTACTAACATCATTTTCAGTAATCACCCCATTGTTCATCAGACTAACATTTTCATCTGGAAATTTCTTTGCCATTAAAGCATACATTCGGTGTGAAAGTTCAGTATAAAACTTCAAATTGCTTTCCATAGCTATAAATTTCTCTTCAAGCCGTGTTTCCCTTGCTGATTGTTCACCACAATTTGAACCTTCGTAAGCCCTAGAATTACCCCAATATGTCTCATCATAATAACCGCCAACTATCAACTTTTTAGCAATTACATCATCAAAAACTTTGTCAAGATCTCCTGCTGAAAGGTCCCCCCTTTTCCTTTTCTTAAGTAGTTTTAACTTGATATGGGCTTTATCATTGAATAAAAAAAATCAGGGATGAATACATACACTGAATTAGATGGCTAATATTATCAAATGAGAAAGATAAGAATACCATTAGTTGTTGCACATTTTTATTTGCATAACTCCCATCCTTTTTCTTATGAGCTTCATCCCACAGATCAATTTTGCTAATGGGTTGTTTCATCTTCTCTTCCTGCACAATGAAATAAAATTTACGATTTGGAAGAGATTGAGCTAATATAATGTTAAGAAGATAAGATATGACCATCTCCTTTTTTAGACTTGGATGACTTTTCCTTCCCGTGGTATGTGGATGCTTTTGTTGTTTAGCAGATTCAGAGTTCCTCATACATGTTCTCTGGACAAACAAATTCAGTTAGGAATAATAAAAATCATTTTTTATTCACATGCACGTAAGAAAAACATGTACGTAACTAAGTGTTGTTCCTGGCACCAAATCCCAAGTAGTCCAGTCCATTGATGTTCATTGACACTAGGAGGCACATCTTTCTTGATTTCCTCGAGTGACCTCTCTTTTGGATTGTACTACTTGTTCCTCAAGAAGGACTTGTAAGCTCTCCACCGCTTGTTGACAAACTTCAAGATCCAGTATCGTGTACGATCTGCTTGTCGGTGTACTAAAGTAGGGGTACCTTAGTATCCCAGACTTGTGAACGGACAGTTGCAGCGTCCCGCGGCAAGGCTCGCCAGGCGACCGCCAAGACCCCTCGTGGTTCCACTGGAGCCATTCAAGAACAAAGTATTTGAGTCAAAGAGACAGGACCCCGGCAAGAGGAGCTTGCCGGGAAGGCCACTCAAGGCGCAGAATCACTCAAGACACGAGACCTCGGCAAGAGGAGCTTGCCGGGAAGGCCAACCAAGGCACCTCAAGAGAACTTGCCGCGACGCGCCACGCGTCCCGGCAAGGACCGGTGAGCGACAAGCTCCCAGGCGCGGCAAGATAGCGACCGCGGCAAGACACTTGCCGCGGCAAGCTTCCACTTAGTTCCCACGCTCCAGCTCATCCACCCACGTGTCGCCCTGGGACCCTTCTAGGCGCACGTGGCGGAAGGCTGTGCAGCCAAGGGAACACGATGGCAAGCGGCGATGACATGGCCACCATCGTGGCGGACGGAGGCGCCCTGACGGTCACTTTTTGCACTGTTTGGGGCGACAGCGACGGGCATTCAATGCCCTTGTCCCCTGCCGTCAGAGTTAGGTATAGAGCACTATACAAACACTGTTCCAACTACCACTATTTTTACTTTTTTACCCTCATCTGTGTTGCCACCTGTCGGTGACCCCTTTGACCTATAAAAGGAGGCCCATGCGCAACGTAGGGGGGGGGGTTCCGAACATCGATCATTCTCCACGCTCGGTCTAGCTAGTGGTTAGAGCATACCGTCGCTCTCCTCGCTCCCGAGCCAAGAACTCAATAACAAACTAAAGTAGGAGTAGGGTTTTACGCATCCGTGCGGCCCGAACCTGGGTAAACTGCTCGTGTGTGCGCCTCGATCCGCCCTTTGTGCATCCTCCGCCCCCTTGCCGTACCGAGAAGGGGCTCCGGTCCCATAGGTGTTCGTGGGCGATCAGTTTCCCCGACATCTTTGGTGCGCCAGGTAGGGGGACGTCGAGGTTGTGCGAACCCGATCCGGCGTCACACGAGCTAGATCTTCACCAACTTCATCAACTTCATCGACTCCATCAGCATGCCGCCGAAGAAGAAGGCTTCGGAGGCAGCAGGCCCGTCCGCGTCGATCCCGCCACCGCCGGAGCCAACGGCTGGTGGGGTAGACGCCGGCGGAAGGACGGACGTCGGCGAGGAAACTCACGGCGCCGCCAAGTCCAAGGACAAGACGGACGACCGAGCACACTCCAAGGCCTCGGCATCCGTACACGCACCGCGCCCATCTCAGGAGGCGCGGGACCGCCAGCGATGTGGTACTCAAGGTACCATACGCTTGCTGGGGCAAGGTCAAGCTGGCGGATCTCGGGACGGTCAAGGCCAGCATGCACACCAACATGCTGGCACAAGCAAGGCACGGTCGCCGGGACGGGATGCTGCTCCTTCTAACGTAGTTAGAAGTCCGAGCATATCCCGCTCCTCGCACCGCTCGCCACCGCTCACCGCCACTCCAGCAGAAGCTCTAGCTCGAGCTCAGCTGCTCCTCGACTTCCCTCCAGCGGCAGACAAGGCCGACGACTGGAGGGCCACCATCCAAAGCCTCATCGCCTTCGCCAACGGCGACACTCCGCAGCAGCCGACCACGTCACGGCTGCGGCAAGCTAGCCAGGCGCGGGCTGATGGCGACAAGACTGCCGGGGGTGCAAACACCGTGCACTCCGCGCCCCGAAGGCCAAAATCGCCGACTCGTCGGATCAACATCGACGACGACTCCACCGCGTTGTCGGATCCACGAGCTCGTCGCGATCAGCGCCAAGTTCTTGACGATCGACAACAAGAAGACGCTCGAACCCGCATCGAGCTTCAAAGAGAAGCGCGGCGTCAATCTGACCAGCGCGCTGGGCCCACTGTTGACATGCACGCGCCCGGGGGACCAGGCGACTTGCCGTACGCGGTAGGTTGCCCTGCGTTCACTCGTGAGCCGCGGCAAGTCCAGTGGCCCAGTATGAAGAACTTCAAGCCCGACGTACCCGAGAAGTACGACGGCAAGACACATCCGTCGAAGTTCCTCAGCATCTACACCATCGCGGTGCAGGCTGCCGGGGGACGAGACGAGAAGATACTCGCAAACTACTTCCCGCTGGTGCTCAAGCCAAATGTTAGATCTTGGCTCATGCACTTGCCGGAGAACTCCATTTCTTCTTGGGCTGACTTGTGCCATCAGTTTGTCGGCGCCTTCACGGGTGGCCACAAGCCCCATGGCCAGGAGAGTGGCCTTCACATACTCGCCCAGAAGGAAGGAGAGCCCCTGCGTAAGTATATCCAGAGGTTCAGCCGTGTCCAGCACAACATCCCAGACGTCCACCCTGTCGCGGTTATCAGCGCGTTCCACCAGAACGTGCGTAACCGCAGGATGAGGGAGGAGATGGCGATGTGCAAGATCCGAGACGTCAGTGAGCTCTATGCCCTGGCCGACAAGTGCGCACGCGTTGAGGAGCGGAGGAAACTCCCCGGAGAGGATGCTGGAGCAGGGGGATCAGATAGTGAGGATGCCGCCCTGGCAAAGAAGAACCGGCGGCGGAACAACAGGAAGAAAAAGAACAAGGAAGTGCTAGTCGTCGAGCAGTCCAGCAAGGAGGCCGGCGCCAAGAAAGCCAAGACTGGTAGCTCCGGCAAGGAGACTGCCGCGTGCACCAACTGCCAGGCTGTGGCGGCCGCCGACAAGCAGGACGGCTCCGACAAGCAATACTGCAAGATCCACCGCACCAAGGGCCACGACCTCCAGAACTGCAAGAGGGTCGAGTACCTCGTTGAGCAGCAGAAGGCTGAGTACGAGCGACGCGACAATGAGAAGGCCCAGGGAGGTGACGGTGGATCCGGCAAGAAGCGGCCATTCAACGGCAGGGGAGGACGCCGCGGCAAGGCCAAGCAGCGGCAAGGAGATAGACCTCCCCGCGGCCGCGACAAGGATGAAGACGAAGACGACGATGAAGATATGGATGATGGAGAGAACAGCGAGCAGGAGTTCCAGAAGGCCACAGAAGTTCTGTGCGTTGACGTTGGTGCTTCTCTACATACTTCCCACAACCAACTCAAACAATGGGTGCGGGAAGTTAATGCAGCAGAGCCACCCGTCGAGTCGCGCAAACTTCTGAAGTGGTCCAGCACGCCTATCATCTTCGACATCGAGGACCACCCTGATCGCACCACTGCGGTCGGGTGCTTGCCGATGTTGGTTTCACCAACCATCCGCAAGCTCAAGGTCACCAAGATGCTAGTTGACGGCGGGGCCGGCCTGAACTTGATCTCCTCCGCTGTGGTCCGGAAACTCCAAATCCCCAACAGCGAGCTCGAAGAAACCGGCACATTCCAAGGGATCAACCCGGGAAGGAGCAAGCCAAAGGGGAAGATCACGCTGCCAGTGATGTTTGGCGGAGAGCTGAACTTCAGGACTGAGAGGATCACTTTCGATGTTGCCGATATTCCATTGCCTTACAATGGAATACTTGGCCGTCCAGCTCTCAGCCTCCCACTACGCCTACAACATGCTCAAGATGCCCGGCTCGATAAGCGTCATCTCTGTCCCCGGCGACAAAAAGGATGCCCTTATCTGAGCCGACAAGATTTACCGGGATGCAGCAGCCGCAACAGATAACAACACCAAGTCCGGCAAGAGCTCTGGAGCCCACTCCGGCAAACGCACCTCTTCGTAGTGCTGCGCTGCCATCGAGGACACACCATCGAGCTCCACCGGCAAGTGTAAGAAGACAATGGCAGCTCCACCCGAGACCAAGAAGGTATCCTCCAAGGAGGACGGCACTGGTGGTACCTTCACCATGAGTGCTACGCTTGACCCCAAATAGGAAAGCGCGCTCGTTGCTTTCCTGCGGGCGAAAGTCGACGTGTTTGCATGGCAACCGTCTGACATCCCCGGTGTTCCCAGGAAAGTGATTGAGCACAAGCTTGCCATTTGTCCTCACGCGCGGCCCGTCAAGCAGAAGGTTAGAAAGCAAGCGGTGGAGCGCCAGGAGTTTATCGCAGAAGAAATCAAGAAGTTGGAAGCGGCAAGACTTGTCAGAGGTGTGCTCCATCCCACGTGGTTGGCCAATCCTGTTGTTGTGCGCAAGGCAAACGGGAAGTGGAGGCTTTGTATTGACTTCACCGATGTGAATAAAGCTTGTCCCAAAGATCCATTTCCCTTGCCGCGCATCGACCAGATTGTTGACTCCACGGCTGGATGTGAGTTGCTTTCATTTCTTGATGCATACTCAGGGTACCACCAGATTTTCATGGCTGAGGAAGATGAAGAGAAGACATCATTCATTACTCCATGTGGCACTTATTGTTTCATACGCATGCCCTTTGGATTGAAGAATGCTGGTTCAACATTTGCAAGGGTTGTCCAGACAGCTTTTGAGCCACAGATACACAGGAATGTAGAAGCTTACATGTATGATATAGTGGTCAAGAGCAAGGACAGGGCAACTCTGATACAAGATCTAGATGAAACCTTTGCAAATCTGCGCAAGATTCAACTCAAGCTCAACCCCGAGAAGTGCGTGTTTGGAGTCCCCTCCGGCAAGCTTCTCGGGTTCTTCGTGTCTCGGAGGGGGATTGAAGCCAATCCCGACAAGATCAAGGCCATTGAGCAGATCGAAGCACCGAAGCGCGTCAAGGATGTGCGAAGACTAGCCGGCTGTGTGGCTGCTCTCAGCAGGTTTATCTCTAAGTCCGCAGAACGCGCCCTGCCATTTTTCAAAATTTTGAAAAAGGCAGGTCCAATGAAATGGACTTCGGAAGCGGAGGCAGCGCTGCAGGACTTGAAGAGGTACCTGTCCTCCACTCCAATACTTGTCGCACCTAAGCCACAAGAAAAGTTGCTGCTGTACCTAGCGGCAACCAATCAAGTGGTTAGTGCTGCGTTAGTAGCGGAGAGGGAGGCAGATGATGAGCCGGCGGCCGCGGAAAGCACATCCAGCGACAAGCATGGGGCTTCCCCGACAAGCTCTGGTCCCGACAAGGACGGATCTGCGCAGATGCAAGAGGAGGTACGGAAGAAGATGGTGCAGTGCCCAGTTTATTTCGTCAGTTCCCTCTTGCAGGGGGCTAGATCAAGGTACTCTGGGGTGCAAAAGTTGCTTTTCGGCCTTCTCATGGCCTCGAGAAAGCTGCGCCATTACTTCCAAGCGCACGAGATAACGGTGGTCACTCGCTTTCCGCTGAAGAGGATATTGCAAAATCCAGAAGCAACAGGCAGGATTGTTGAGTGGGCGCTAGAACTGTCAAGCTTTGGCCTCAAGTTTGAAAGCACTTCAACTATCCAGAGCAGAGCATTTGCAGAATTCATAGCAGAATGGACGCCAACGCCAGACGAGGAGATTCCAGAGACCAGCATCCCCGTCAAAGAAGCAAGCAAAGAATGGATAATGTACTTTGATGGTGCCTTCTCGCTGCAAGGCGCCGGTGCCGGCGTGCTGCTTGTCGCGCCCACCGGGGAGCACCTCAAGTACGTGGTCCAGATGCACTTTCCCTAGGAGCAAGCGACAAACAATACTGCAGAGTATGAGGGTTTGCTTGCCGGTCTCAGGATCGCGGCAGACCTTGGGATTAAGAAGCCGATTGTAAGGGGAGACTCACAGTTGGTCGTCCGCCAAGTAAACAAGAACTACCAGAGTCCGTTGATGGAAGCTTACGTCGATGAAGTGAGGAAGCTTGAAGAACACTTTGACGGCCTACAAATGGAGCACGTTCCAAGAGCTCAGAACGACATCGCAGATGGCCTGTCAAAGTGCGCCGCACTTAAGTTACCTGTGGAACCAGGGATCTTCGTGCTCAAGCTGCCTCAACCATCCGTAACACCGTCAACTGGACAGAATAAGAAGAGAAAGTTGGTCTCTGGTGACTACTTTCCGGCAGAGCTTCCCGAAGCCGTCGCCAGAAAGGTCCCCAAGATCAACGCCAAGAATGCTGAGGAGCGATCCGCTCCGGCAAGTCCCAGGACATGTTCCGTTGAAGCAGAAGCTCCCGACAAGTTTTGCTCCGGCAAGCTTGCCGGGGATCGTCACGCTCCGGCTGAGACACAGGTTCTCGTCGTAGAAGCGGACGTTCCCGCAGCAGCACAAGTGCCTTTAGTCCTTGTTGTCGAGCCACAAGCTCCGGCATGGGCGCAGCAGATCGTCCATTTCCTTCAGATAGGAGATCTTCCCGAAGAGCAAGAAGAAGCTGAAAAAGTAGCCCGGCAGTTAAGTATGTACCAGTTCGTCGGCAACGAACTGTACAGAAGAAGACTCAACGGTGTGAAATTGAAGTGTATTCCCCGGGAAGATGGACAGAAGCTGTTGGCGGAGATACATGGAGGCATATGTGGCCACCACATTGGCGCAAGAGCACTTGCCGGCAAAGCTTTCCGGCAAGGTTTCTTTTGGCCAGAAGCCCTCCAGGATGCAACTGCACAAGTAACCAAGTGTGAAGCGTGCCAGTTCCATTCCAAGCAGATACATCAGCCAGCTCAACCTCTCCAGACGATCCCTTTGTCCTGGCCATTTTCGTTCTGGGGGCTCAACATCCTCGGCCCCTTTCCCCGCGCAGCCGGGGGCTTTGAGTTCTTGTACGTTGCCATCGACAAGTTCACAAAGTGGCCGGAAGTGGAACCAGTGAGAAAGGTGACCGCACAGTCAGCAGTCAAGTTCTTCAGGTCGATTGTTTGCCGTTTCGGGATCCCTAACAGGATCATCACTGACAACGGTACACAATTCACAAGTCGCACCTTCATGCAGTACGTCCAAGACCTTGGCGCCAAGGTCTGCTTCGCTTCTGTTGCTCACCCGAGAAGCAACGGTCAAGCGGAGAGGGCAAACGCTGAAGTGCTGCGCGGACTCAAGACAAGGACTTTCGACGGGCTGCACAAGTGCGGAAGGAACTGGATCGAGGAGTTGCCGGCGGCTCTTTGGTCGATCAGGACGACGCCAAATCGAGCCACCGGACAGACACCCTTTGCTCTAGTCTATGGAGCAGAGGCGGTTCTCCCCACGGAACTCGTATACGGGTCGCCTCGAGTGCTCGCTTATGATGAGCTCGAGCAAGAGCAGCTGCGACAAGATGACGCTCTGCTCCTTGAGGAGGACCGTCTTCAGGCTGTTGTGCGAGCTGCTCGCTACCAGCAAGCTTTGCGTCGCTACCATAGCCGCAAAGTCAATGCCAGAAGTCTCGAGGAAGGCGACCTTGTTCTTCGGCGTGTTCAGTCCGCCAAGAATTCCAACAAGTTGACGCCAAAGTGGGAAGGCCCTTATCGGGTGAAACAAGTCACAAGGCCCGGCGCTGTCCGCCTTGAGACCGAAGATGGCTTGCCGGTGAGCAACTCCTGGAACATCGAGCATCTTCGTAAGTTTTACCCATAAGGCGCGGTTGCTGTGATCCGCTCCGACAACCACCTTTTGTACAAGTCTTGCCGCTGTTGCATGTAATCCTTTGTACAAAGTCGGGCGCAGACCCCGTGCATCAGTAAAGTTTATGTGCTACGCACAGCTTGTCATCTTCATGCTTTTTTGTCTTTTGCATGTATCATCTGACACTTTGTGCAGCACCTACCCCCGGTAAGCCGTGACGAGCCGCAAGGCTCCATATCTGTATTTTCTCTTCTTTCATTTTTCTCAAGGAAAAGAAGATTCCCTCGCGCACAAGTTTCGCCTTTCAAGAAAGCCTCGTGACGAGCCGGGAGGAGAAGATAGTGGTATGGACCGAGTGCCATTCAAGAAAGCCTCGCCTTGCCGGGAAGCCGACAACACAAAAGCTAAGTTGCCAAAGTTTGAGCAATCAAATTTTTAAATTTTTGAGTTATCTTCCTTGAACGACCGCGTTTTGTATGGAAAACCTGTGCGCGGAGGAACCAATTCATAGCCAGTTGCGCCCTTATTCTGTTTCGAGTTCGCTCAACAGCTTAAGTGTGCTGCGACAAGTGTCGCGCCCTTACTTTGTTTCCGAGCCCGCTCAACAGCTTAAGTGTGCTGCAACTGGTTGCGATAAGGTTTCTTGCCGGCAATGGCACCGCCAGCAGGCTGCTGAAGTTCCACACACAGCACTCGCGGCAAGGGTGCCCACGCCGGCAAGTTCCCTAAAAGCGTAGGGTAAAGACATACAAAGCAAGGAAGTCAAGTAAAGGAAATAACGTTGCATTAACCACCTAAGATAGAGTTATATTACAATATGACTTGCCGCAATCCTAATAGACTATTGTTCATAACATTGTTGGCAGCGGCAAGGAAAGAAGAAAGTAAAAAAGCCTAGTCCGCGCGGTCGCCTTCAACCCTCTTGATCCCGCCCACCTTGTCCACGATGGGTGCGACAAGGGCCTTGAGCGCCCCCTGGTCGGCGTCGGGCGGCAGAGTCCTGAGGAGGTTGGTGAGGTTGAGGCCGGGGTTGCGGTACACTATCTTCATCAGCACCTTCTGGAGGGCCCCCGCGCAGAGCCGACGCGACTCGTCCGCCAGCTGCTTCGGGATCTTCTCCCGGAGTTGCTGGAGGGCCGTCGCCACACCCTTGAAGAACAGAGTGAGCTTGGCGCTGGCGTGGAGGTTCTCGTCGGTGGAGTACCCGAGGTACTCCGCCCCCAGCTCCGCCAGCTCCTTGTCGATGTCCGCGGCGGCGTTGACAAGACCTTCCGTCCACAAGACCTTCCGTCCATATCTCGACGTTCCGCCTAAAGTTGTTCTGGGAAATGGCGGCACTGTCTAGCAACACCTTCTCGGCCCTAAGCTCCTCCTTCAGGGCCGTCTCCCGCTCCCTGTCGCCGTCCAGCGTTCTGGTGAGAGTGGACAGCTTCAGCTCCAGATCGGCGATGGAGTCCTTGGCGACAGCGAGCTCCTTGCCCTTGTCGGAGAGGCGAACCTGCAGCTCGGAGTGGCTGTGGGCATCCTTCTCCCTCTCAAGCTTGAGGGCGGCAACCTCCTCGCCGCTCGTCTTCAGATTGGCCTCCAGCTGCGCCACCCTCTGCTCCAACTCCCTCTTCGCGGTCTCGGCGGCCGCGGCAGCATCCTTCGCCTCTTGGAGAGCTCCGCCAAGCGACCGCTCGCGCGCGGCAAGCTCGTCCTCGTGGCTGTCGAGGTCGACTTTCCGCTGCGTCAGCTCGCCTTCTCGCTTGGACAACTCCTCGGCGGCGAGACGCTGCTGCTCCTCCGCTTCAGCCTTCTCCAAGATAAAAGCCTGATGCGCCTCGGCAAGCTGCTCCCGCTCCTCCGCCAAGGATCGGAGAGCTGCTTGGTTGGCGGCCCGGAGCTCTTCTGCGCGCTTCTCCAAGTCACCACCCGCCTTGGCGGCCAGAGCCTCTCGGGACTCCAGCTTCGCCTGTCGGGCGCGATATAGAGACAGAAGCTTGCGCAGCAGCCGCTCCTCCTCGGGCTCGCTGCTGCTGCTCGGCACGTCAACGAGCTTCAGTCCGGCGGAGTCGAGGACCTCCCCGTCGAAGACCTCCCCCTCAACTAGCGCCCTGGACATGGACGCCCACGGGAGCTGGATGAAGATGTCGTCGCCGGCCTTCAGATAAGCGCTGGGCTCGGGCTCGTCGGAGTTGGGGGCTGCGGCGGCGGCGGAAGGCTCGGCGGCCGGCGTAGCACCTGGCGCTCCTGAGGCCCTAGTGCCATCAGTGCGGTCGCCAGCCTCTTCGCCAGCTGCCGCGGCGGCAGCCCTGGCGGCCTCTGCGCCAGCGGGATCGTCCGCGCCAACCGTCTCTTCAGCAACGGCGGCGTCGTCGGCGGCGACCTCCGTCTCCATGGGCTCTGCGGCGGACAGATCTGACAGAAGAAAAGAAAAGACGAACAAGTCAAGCAAATAACCAAAAAAGAAGAATTGAAAGAAGAAAAGTCCAAGGGTTTACCTGCGCGGGCCGGCTCCTCGGTGAGGTTCCTCGCCGGGGAGTCCTCCCTCGGCGGCGTAGTGGTAGCTCCCGCCGGCGGAGGGCCGCCAGCGCCATCCCTCGGCGGGGTGCTCGCCCTTGGCGGGGTGCTCGCCCTTGGCGGGGTGCTCGCCCTTGCCGGGGAGCTCCCTCTTGGCGGTTTGGTCGAGGCGTGCGGCGCGTCGGGGGCGGTCTCCTGGCGCTCTTGATCCTGCTGCTCTGCTCCTGCACAAGTCAACAAACAAGATATCAACAAGGAAAGAAGACCCACGCGCGCCCGACAAGCGGAAAATGAACCACACTCACGCTGGGGGCTGCGCTGGGGGCTACTCCGAAGAACAGTTGCCGGGTCCGGCAAGCTTGTCTCAGGCGTGCCCCCTGCTGGCGCGGCGGGCTCGTCTTCGATGACGATCACCGGGACTTTGGCCCTCTTCGCCGCCCTCTGTGCCAGAGTTCTGAAAAGGACAAGTTCAGGGTTAGGAGAAAGAGATACAAGACAAGAAACAACAAGAAAATCAAAGAAACACAAGGATTGCGAAGACTTACTCTTCTTCCTCCTCGTCGGAGCTCAGCGCGGAGAAATCAAAATCTGGCTCGAGCGTCCCCGCGCGAGGAGGCGGAGGAGTGGGTCCCCTCGGCCGCTTGGCAGGAGCAGGGACGGTGGTCTGGGAAGACCCCACTCCGGTTGCCGCCGAAGCACGAGGAACAGCGGGAGCAGGGGCACCAGTCCTGGAAGATCCCCCTCCTGTTGCCGCTGAAGCACGAGGCACTCCCTTGGCGGCCTTGCTTGTCGTGGTGGCGCGTGGCGCGCGGCGCTGCGGCTGTTGGCCCGCCTGCCGCCCCGTCGCGTCTGCTGCCTTGCGGAGGCGCCTCCTTGTCGGAGCTGGAGGACTTGCTGGTGGTGGCGAGCTGCCCGAGGAAGAAGAAGAGGAGCCAATCTCCAGTGAGCCGCTCGAGTCCTCGGCAGGCTCACTGGACCCAGCACCCTGCTCGGCGGCCCCGCTCGACTCTACGCCCTGCTCAACGGGCTCGCTTGTCCCGGCAAGCTTCCCCACCTTCCGGAGCTCATCCTCCTCGGCGAGGCTTGTCGCCTCCGCTGCCTCCGCCTCCTCCACTGTGTACCCGAACTCGCCCGCGGCCCTGGCTGCCGCTGCCTCTTCCAGTCTTGTGGCAATGTATGCCATCTCCTGGTCAGTGGTGTCCCAGGTGAGGCCTTTCTTCTCGTCGGGATCGACTGGCTGCTCCACCAAGTTGTCGAAGAATGTCTGCACAGCTTCGTCGGAAGGTTCTTGCCAAGTGGGGTCGATCCCGTGGGAGTCACACAGCGGCATCACCGCATGGATGGCGTTGAGCGCAGAGCTGTTGCACAGCGGGACGACGCCTGGCGGCAAAGTGAACAATTCGAGGTGGGCGGAGTCGTACTTGAACAAAGCTTGGAGCATCGCGTTGAGCTCCAGCACAGTGAAATTCCAATTGAGGCCCGGGCGCAACCTCATGATGTCGGCCGCGTTCCCGAACTCCTAAGCAGCCCTCTTCCTCTCCTGCAAGGGGGCGATGCGGCGGCGGAAAAAGTCTGCTCCTACTGCGCCCACGGTGAGCTTGGCGTGCCGGAGGCGAAGGACCCGGGTGGTGGCGATCTTCAGTCTGCTGTCCTCCGGGGCCAGGTCGCTCCAGTCGTTGCCGCGAACTACTGCGGCTTGGCGCCGGGAAGTGGAAGGCTGCGGGTCATCCTCTACTATCCAACACCAGTTGGCTCTCCACTCATCCCACTTGCCGCGGAGCTCCCCTTCCAGATAGGCTTCCTTCTTGTGCGTCCTCGAGATCCAGGAGATTCCGCCAGACAGGGGCGACCCTGACTCGACTCGGGGCGTGAAGTAATGGCGGAAGAGAGCTACGTTGGGGTAGACTCCGACAAAGTTTTCGCACAGATGTGCAAAAACGGCCATGGTCAAGACGGCATTGGGGGTGAAGTCAAGGAGATGAAACCCGTAGGTATTCATGATATCGCAGAAGAACTCGGAAAAGGGCGGGCAGAGCCCGCAGTAGAAGAACAAGCCAAAAAAGGCGTAGCCGGTCGGGAACATGTCGCAGGCTACAGTGGGGAGTACCTTGGTCCGAGGATGCGCCTTCGTCTCCCTCGCCCAGTAGAGGTAAAAGGTATCCTTCAGCTCCTCCGCGTCAAGCTTTGGCGGGAAAACCGCCATCTTCTTCCGCATTGCTGCTAGCTGCAGCGCCTCGGCGGACTTCGCAGCCTTCGCCTTCTCTCCTTTCGGAGCCATGGCGGGGACGGCGGGGGAGGTCGACGGCGCTGGAGATGCTGGTGGCGGCGGAGGGGGCGGAGCGCTGCTCTCTTTCGACCTTTGGGGAGGAGGGGAGCGGCGGGGATTTCTGAGGATTGAAGAAGCAACGGGCGAATGGAAGGGACTGCCCTTGTTTCCCCTGCTTTTAAGGGGAGAGAGGGGGACGTTCCGCATTTCCCATTAAAGAATCAGGCCACGATCTCTCCCATGACGCCGCGATTGACGCGTGCCTTTAGGGGAGGGCGCGGTGGATACGGAGTGGGATATGGCGTGCCGCAGGCCGCGCGTGCCCGTGCACTGTTTTGGGCCTGGCCCAACAGCGCTCGGCACCGTGTATGGCCCAGGCCCGGGGGCTCCTGTCGGTGTACTAAAGTAGGGGTACCTTAGTATCCCGAACTTGTGCACGGACAGTTGCAGCGTCCCGCGGCAAGGCTCGCCAGGCGACCGCCAAGACCCCTCGTGGTTCCACTGGAGCCATTCAAGAACAAAGTATTTGAGTCAAAGAGACAAGACCCCGGCAAGAGGAGCTTGCCGGGAAGGCCACTCAAGGCGCAGAATCACTCAAGACACGAGACCCCGGCAAGAGGAGCTTGCCGGGAAGGCCAACCAAGGCACCTCAAGAGAACTTGCCGCGACGTGCCACGCGTCCCGGCAAGGCCCGGTGAGCGACAAGCTCCCAGGCGCGGCAAGATAGCGTCCGCGGCAAGACACTTGCCGTGGCAAGCTTCCACTTAGTTCCCACGCTCCAGCTCATCCACCCACGTGTCGCCCTGGGACCCTTCTAGGCGCACGTGGCGGAAGGCTGTGCAGCCAAGGGAACACGGTGGCAAGCGGCGATGACATGGCCGCCATCGTGGCGGACGGAGGCGCCCTGACGGTCACTTTTTGCACTGTTTGGGGCAACGGCGACGGGCATTCAATGCCCTTGTCCCCTGCCGTCAGAGTTAGGTATAGAGCACTATACAAACACTGTTCCAACTACCACTATTTTTACTTTTTTACCCTCATCTGTGTTGCCACCTGTCGGTGACCCCTTTGACCTATAAAAGGAGGCCCATGCGCAACGTAGGGGGGGTTCCGAACATCGATCATTCTCCACGCTTGGTCTAGCTAGCGGTTAGAGCATACCGTCACTCTCCTCGCTCCCGAGCCAAGAACTCAATAGCAAACCAAAGCAGGAGTAGGGTTTTACGCATCCGTGCGGCCCGAACCGGGGTAAACTGCTCGTGTGTGCGCCTCGATCCGCCCTTTGTGCATCCTCCGCCCCCTTGCCGTACCGAGAAGGGGCTCCGGTCCCATAGGTGTTCGTGGGCGATCAGTTTCCCCGACACTGCTGTTTGCTCGGGGTACACAAATTTTGTCTACACACACACGAATTAGTATGAATACACTCAATTTAAGGGATACCTTATTTCAGCTAAGTTTTACCTTGATGTATTCGATGAGTGATTCCTTGGGTCTACGCAATAACTTGTTGTCCCATCTTGCAATGTTTAAGGGAGCATACGAGGATTTCTTTGCCAAATCCCCTAAGAACAAACCAAGAAGTCCACCTGACCTTTGGTTGGGAACACCATTTTTATCCGTCTCCACATTTACCTTTGCATCCTTCATGTGCATCAAATTTGATACTTGAAAGCGCCCCATCACCTCTCGCACAAGTCCATTGGGCCCTGCATGCTCAAGGATATGACGCAAGCACTTGCTAACCAAAAACAAGTGAAAATATATCACCGGAAAGAAGAACCTACAGATTAATTTTATGGGTTTTCGAGCAATGTCAGGAAGTGTAGTGTCACTAAGGTCTAGAGAATCCTGCAAGTTCTCATCTTGCTCCTCATTTTCTGAGAGTTTTTTAGCTCATCCTCTACATTCTCCTCGTCTTCCTCTTCAGTTTTTGTGAGTTCCATATTCCCATCATCTTGTGGCACATAATCTTCATCTTCATATTCATGTCTCATGTCTTCAAGTCTCATAGCTCTCCTTGGTGTTTTCTATGAATGCATAGTTAGACAGTCAAACAAGAAAGCCGTATAATAACTCACTCTTCCTGAATCTAGTTCAAATTACTTGGTACAGTGGCATTATTAATCATTAAAATATCCCTTTATTAAACAAAATCTAACATGCTTTACGAACATAGAAGAAAATAGGACCAAACTAACTAATGTTTAACTGATTATTACATTTTGTATGTAATATGATTAACATGTAGGCACGGGTATAAAATGAAATGTGCATATGGAAAAGATGCTATAACAATATATTATATGCACTTGTGAAGTCATACTGAAGGAACTATGCAGAAAAGAAGATAAACACACCAAGATCGCACCACGATCCGCCCGACGCCTCTTCATAGCTTGTAACTCAACATTTAATTCAACCCTCTCTGACTCATGGTCATTCTGATATGACGTCTCCATACCATTGCTTCTCTCACTATCTCCTCGATCTGCCCTGGTGTTTAAACTAGGAGTATACTTTGCGACATACAAGCTCAGCTTCCTGTCAGCTTCATGTTCACGTAGCATCCGAAGAACATCGCTTTTAGGCAGAAGTTCAACCATTCCTGTTTGGCCCTGGACATATCTTTTTTTGTAGATATAGTCCATTGCAATGTATCCGTATTCCTCGATGAGACTGACAATATTGTAGTAGCATATGTCACATCTCTTCATTGTTCTTGTAACAGCCTTCTTACCAGACGAGGCATCCTTCATATGCAATGTCAATTCCCACATGACATCTCCCATCCTGTCAAGACCACTTATCAATTATTTTCATGAAACCCAGTTATCTATCTCATGAGTACACATGTATATATGACTGATTTTTGGCAAATGAACGCCACACCTTCTGTCTAAAGATGAAATTTCAGCAAAATGGAAGAGACACGTCATCCTACCAATTCTATATGCAGCTGAATATGAATAGGAAAAAAATACACTGCAGCACAGCAATAGCTTATCTAAGCTATGAAGGAATAAACAGTAAATCACCACAATGGAAACTACTTATATCTGCAGTTTTACATGAAGGTAAAAAAAGTTACTGATACATCTGCAGGTTTAGAACAAGTTGTGCTTTTTATGAAAAGGCAATCAACATTTAGCATTGCTTCAAACTAGTTCAGAGCTGATTTACATGTAGGCAAACCGGAAGCAAATACACATTGTTACTAAATACATTAGATTTACAGGCACCAATATTTAACATAACTTGGAAGAATTATTGTCCAGCAAAACTAAACATATATTCTTCATGTTAGAGGTATAACTGGCTTCTGAAGAATGTACATACTACAGACTGTCTAGTTGTATTCACGTGGATTCTAGGAAGTCTTTTTCTAACTGAAAATTGTATATGAAATAAGAATTCCAAATTAAAGGTATATGCAGTGGCAAATTAAATTTACAGATGTTGTGTACATCAGAAACTTACAATGTAGGAACATTCACGGTTAACCGTTAGCGAAAACAATTAGTCAATAGCCAGGTAAACATTCATTGGGTAGAATCTGTAAATCAACATTCAAACTCCAGTGTAGTTGACAAAGGCAGTGTATTTTCTTTTGTTGAAGAAGTACAAACAAGTCACATATAATCGAAGTGATTGGTGGAACGTGAAGTTACCTGTGTTTCTGTGGAGATGCAGCTTCAAAAGACAAAAGCAATGGTACCGATGGGATCGAGGAAGATGATGTAACCCAAAGAAATAGGTTAGGGGGAGATGCTCCAACAGATGCAAGAGCGGAAATGTTGAGGATCCGTTAATGGAGATGGGATTGGTGACGAGGGCATCCCTGCACCAGCAGTGCTAGATGAATTGGTGTGCTCTGCTCTCCATCAAGCAGAATTGTTTTGTGGGGGATGGGGGAGGGGGCGACTTACAAGTTACAGATGATTGTTGGGGGCTAATTATGCGTAGCATGGCGCTAGTGGGTCGTGCAGCCAACGAGGGAAACCAAAAAAATTTGGAGGTTATGGATGCTGCAGTGGCGGGAAGCAAAGTGAGAGAAGAAAGTGGAGCCTAATCTTCGGATATGAGGTTATGGAGGGTGGGTTTTGTTTTCGCTTTTTAGACAGGGAGGGAGATTCTTCGCGGCACTTACTTGTGGTTGGGCTGACAGCCCATTTTCGATAGAAGCAGCCCAGTTCGGATACCTCGTCGGATAATCGAGATGTTTCCAGCACAACCGGCGGTGGCGGCGCCATGGTCTTCAGGCTTCGGCAGCGGACGACCGCCTAGCTGGTGGCAACTGATCCCGCTGCAACGGCATCCCACACCGGTGGACTCCCCTGGCTGGTCTTGGACTTGCGGCAGAGCCAGCTCACCCCCCCCCCCCCCCCCC
>LR738713.1:721099885-721208791 GCA_902687465.1 Secale cereale | reverse complement strand
CCCCCCGCATCGGCCCCCGGCAGCAGCTTGGCGTAGATGCGGAGCACCAGGCGTGCCCTCGAACCAGGCAGCGCAGGAGCGCGGGCAGGGGCACCAGCTATGGGAGATTCTGGCGGCGATAGGTGGCGGCGGGCGAGGAGCTGGGCGGCGGCCACGACGAGTACGTTCGGTGGAGATTGGAGATGAGAAAGTTTTTTTGGGGGGGTGGGGGTCCGAGATGAGATATTCACGGAAGAATGAGCGTGTCAGGCGTGGAGAGTTGACTGTGTTGAACCCGTTTTTCACTTAAGCTATTCATACGTGTATCTACAACTATTTTGTATCTTCAGGTTTTTTTTTGTTTGCGACGGTTGTATCTCAGGTTAAAGAAAAATTGTATCAAACAATACTTTAAGTTTATATGTAAATCAGATTTAAAAAGCTTATATGTAAAATTAAGAATGGTGGTAAATTCTATTTTTGTAAAAAAAGTTTTTTAGAATAAAAGAAAAGATATGGATCAATTCCTAAAGTATAAATCACCCCAATCCCTAATAAAAATTATCGACATCACTAAATCGCTGAGCGACCACTACTGCTGCCAAGACGAGGTGATGACACACTAATGTAGCTGCTCCCTTACGGAAGCCGACACGCCCTTTATTGATGATGGTCGGGAAGTCTTCGAGCATGTGCTCTTGAGTACCGGCGCCCCGTAGCTTGAGACACCGTCGTCGAACACTTCAATCGAATTGAAGCACCAACCACCAGATCTCGTGAGCGTGAACGCGTGGGAGAAACCCTAACTTTGCACCTCGAGGAAACGACGGGAATCAACTCCGGAGCTCCGCCCTGATAGACCAACTCAAAGTGGATCGGAGACCGGAAGACCTTCTCGATGACATAGCGTGAGATATGTCATCTTTTTGTGTCATCGATATTTCTGGTAATATGTATCGTGTGTCCTCATATTGTTAGACTTGAAATCATTGTACTACCTAGGTTGTTGGATGGTATACTTGCCAAAATATATACCTATGAGTCACAAAGCATTACTCCGTAACTGGATAATTATAAAGGTGAATGGAACATTTACCGAAAACCAAGTCATGGTTGTCAATTTATCAAGATGGGATTTGCCCCTCTGACGCTGGGGAGATATTTATTTGGCCTCTCCATAGTTTTCTTTTTTTGGAAACACATGACTATATTATGATCAAGGTACTAAATAAATATTTCTAGGATTTCGGTACATGATAAAGAGGAAGGGGTTGAGCAGGAAACAAGAATGATTATCTCACCTTGAGCTTGAAGTTTATTCAGATGCAGAGGGGGCGTATACGACATGTACATGGTTTGTTCGTTATCATACATATCATGAAGTGGAGCAAGCGGTTGTTCTCGCCTCGATCTAATCTGAGCGGGAGGTGGCTTCGAGTTACTGTTGTATCCACCTCGCCGATATGAGGCATGAACAAATCTTTGCGGAGCTCGACGACGAGGATGGGGAAGAGAAGCCGAAGCTCCGCCCCACCGCCAATGGCCACGAGGCCGGTCCATCCAGCACAAGGGTCATCTACATCTCCGATGACGGGTAGAAGTATGATATTTTTATTTGAATGTAGTTCGTTTTCTCTATATAACAATGACCTATGTATGATGAATTTTTGTGTAGATAGTATGGAAATAGGGGTTTGCACATGTGAGGTGACCGACTCATGTTCGTGGATGTATCCACGGACATATTGGGAGTCAGATTTGTACATTATGATTTTACATGTCCTTATTCTCTATAGCAAAACGTTACTCCATAACTGTGTAACTATAAAGATGGATAAAACAAGATTAGCGAAAAGAAAATCATAGGTCATTGAGTTATCACGATGAGATTTGACCCTCCGATCACGGGGAGATATGCCTTTGGGCCCTTTATAGTGTTTGGTTTTCAAAAACACATGACCATATTAAATTATTATAATTAAGGTATTAAATAAATATTTAAGGATTCCAGTATATGAATAAAGAGAAATGTGTTAAACTGGAAACAAGGATGACCATCTCATCTTAAGCTTGACATTTATTTAGGAGTGAAGTGCACTGTAGGCCCTCGAAGTATTTCAGGGGTGTCACGTAGGTCCTCGAACTAAAAAAATCGTCATTCAGGTCCTTGAAGTATAGTATGTGTGTCATTTAGGTCCAAAATCTCCTTTTTTTGCGAGAAAACTTCCAATCTATTCATCTTCAATCATGGCAGTACAACGAACACCAGAAATAAAAATTACATCCAGATCCGTAGACCACCTAACGACGACTACAAGCACTGAAGCGAGCCGAAGGCGCGCCGCCGTAATCACCCCTCCATCGCCGGAGTCGGGCACACCTTGTTGTAGTAGACAGTCGGGAAGTCGTCGTGCTAAGGCCCCATAGGACCAGCACCCCAGAACAGCAACCGTCGCCGATGAAAAATAACGTAGATCGGAAGGATCCAAACCGAAGACACAAGAACGTAGACGAACAACGACGAGATCCGAACAAATCCACCAAAGATAGATCTGCCGGAGACACACCTCCACACGCCCACCAACGATGCTAGACGCATCGCCGGAACGGGGGCTAGGCGGGGAGACCTTTATTCCATCTTCAGGGAGCCGCCGCCGTCTCGTCTTCCTGAGTAGGTCCAAAATCTCCTTGACACCCTCTAACCGGCCAGCTGGCGGCCTTAAACATGAACAGTGAACCGTTCACAGTAAAATAGCGTTCAGTTCCGAGCAACCTTTCTGTATGAGATGAACAGTACAATATGAACAGTAAAATGTAAAATCTGGCATTATTTGGCATTGAAGATACCCTGGTGTGTGAACAGTAAAAATGTTCATTGATTCAAAAAAATGTTTGCGAATGATGAATTTGGGAAATAAAATTGTGACTTTAAGAAAATGTTTGCGACATATTCGCAAAAGATGAATTCGAAAACAAATATTTACGACTTTAATAAAATGTTGGTGAATGAAGAATTCGGGGAAAAAATATTCGCGACTTTAATAAAATGTTCGCGACTTCAATGAAATGTTCGCCGACAGTCAATTTGGAAAAAAAAATCATGACTTCAAAAGAATATTTGCGACTTTAAAAAAAAAATTCGCGAATGTTGATTCGGAAAAATATTAGCGCTTTAACGACAAAAAAATCGCGCGAAAGAGAGTTATTAACGACAAAAAAAATGCTCGTCCCGTTTCTCCCTCCCATTATCTCCATGTGTCCCCCTTCCTCTCCGCCGCCCCTCGCCCGTGTCGCCGCCCATCCATGGCCCCGCGTCACCGCCGCCGCTACCATCCCTCTCTCCGTCGGCAGTTTCCTCTTGCTCCCCATCGCTGCCTTTCTCCTCCTATCGATGTCAAAGCTCACATGTTTGTCCGCTGGATTTGCCGGAACGACGACGATGACGCCAACGCGTCCGGGCGGGGCGGGGGGGGGGGGGAGGCAGTGGAGCCTCTTTGTCGAGCTTCCCGTGCTGGAGGCTGCCACCGCCGGCTTCTCCGACCACTAACTGCAGTCGATGTCGCTGTAGTCGCGGCAGGGGCGCGCGGGAGTTCCTCACTGAGGAGAGGCTGCTGCTCAAGTTGCAGCACCGGAACCTGATCTCCCTCCTTGGTTCATGCACCTCATCCGCAGTTGGGCTCCAGTGCAGCGGGAAATCAAACGAGGAGGTCAAGGGGAGCCAGACTGGCGAGCGGCGACGCCTAAGGACGGCCGGATCTGGCCAGAAAGGAGGCAGCAACGGCGCACAGGGGCGGGTGGAGGTTGTTTCCGGCACAAAGGAAGTTGAATAGCGAGGACGTGAGGGGCTGGCCATCCTCGCGCAGCCGGTGGAAAGGGGGCTTTGATCCCGTCTGATGCAGTTAATTTTGGGTTTCCCGTATAAGAGATCTATCTACGGTGCTCAGCTCAGCCTACCTTCGATTCCTACGGCGTCGCCCACGGATCTTCAGGTCAGTATAGGAGTTACCTCCATCAATTTGGTTTCCTGCTTTAGGGTCATGCAATGCCAATCGGAGCGTAGGACCATGTGAAAATAAATTCATTCTGTATCTGGTGCGAGCCCATCCAATTTAGCCCGTGACCCTCATTTTTGGCTAATTTTAGAAGTCTGTGCCATGACATCATATCAATGAAAAGAAAACATGGCAGTCCATTTCCATTTTGCTAGTTGGATGCTTTGAAAAAGTAACACCAAGTTTGGCATAAATAAGACACTGCAGAGGATTAAGAGATGTGAAACTGAACGAAAAAATTTAGGAGGTTTTGTTCATGATAATACTTAGCCATGCTAGTTCATCATGTATTCTATCTTTGTTATGTTTAAATGCTTTCTGTTTAGAACTCTTTATGGCTGAATCTGATTAGCCACCCTTTCTGTTCAGTTTTGCCGTATAGTTATCTTCTGATGGCAGCATGCAGCTTTTCACCCTTCAATAAGAAGTTCTTTATTTTCTGTAGAATCCTTGTCACCAAAGAGTGAGGGACACTGTACAATTATGAAGTGCTACTGGTGTGAAGGTTATTATCGTCTATGGTTTATTTTTCTTTATCTTGCAGTGCTGCTGGTGTGAAGGTTATTATCCTCTATGATTTATTTTTCTTTGATCTTATCTTCTTTCATCTATTTCTACTTCAATTGTTATTTCCATGGAATTTCAACTGATTGAGTTTGTAATAGGAGGTTAGGATCATGTAGTTTGCAGATATTCAGTTATAAAATATTTGTGGTTCATCAGTTCCTTTTGTGCATGTTGTCAAGAATATGTCATATGAGCCAGGGTTCAAATGCTTCTGGGTGTGAATTAGACAAAACAGATCAGCATCTTAGGTACTAAGTACTAACAGCAGTATTTACTTCCAAGGTTCCAATTGCTCCTTCATGTGGCCATGTTACAGATAGGAGTACTTGATTAAAAAAATCTTTACTACACTTTATCTGCCTATATTACAAATATTTGATTAAAAAGTTCTGTTTCAACTGATTTTGGATTTTGTTACGGTCTGGTTCATTCTCACTGTTGTTTAATATTCATTTTGGTGGTGTCTCTCTTCTGTATATTGATAACTATCTGTTTCTAGTAGGTGAGTGTCCTCAAGAATCAGAAGATTGCAGGAAAATATGATGATGTGATACTGCTATGCTTTTTCTACTGGTCATTCTGCTGGTGCCTTATGGCTCGTTCACCTGTCTCCATCCTTGCCATGGTCTCTGTACTCAACAAGGGTGAGCTCTACAGGTTCTAGTAGGCTCCTCGGTGACCCCTCATAGGAGAGCTTTTGGCCTGATTTGATGGAGCTGTGAGGTATGTATGCAAGTTTAGCTGATTTCCTTTACTGATCTGTATTGGCAAAGCTGATTTGTGTCACAATAAAAGAGATAGGGTGGTCTGGTTGTACAACATGAACTCTACATATGTGTAGCTCTTAGTTCCTTGTGATGCTTGAGTACTGAAGAAATTGTGCTCTTCTAATATGATGACATGGGATAGTATTTTACTCTGGATCTGAATCTGTGCTCTTCTAATCTCTTGAAATCCGGGGTTCTGGAGAACCAAATTTCATATATACGTGGATTAGTTATTGTAGCCAAACAATATTTATTTCTATCGAGCCGTTTTCCTGGTTTATAGAGTTCAGATTCTGTGCATGCGCCCTATCCAAAAAACGCCATGGTAATCACCTGACTCGTAGTAACTTGTTCAAGGTACCGACTTAAGAAGTGCGCATAGCGATGAGTTATATATGAACAAGGGAAATGTGAGAACACAAATTAATCGCTTCGGGGGTGTACAGGTATTTATTCTAGCCCTCTATTACCTTACTACTACAATGTTCATTTTCAGTACTCATAATAAGAGTACGACACTAATTATCAATTGTGCTTTCATGCAGGTAGGGATATCAAATGGTGAAACTATATACTTCAAAGCATGGTAGCTTTCCAGCCAACAGCAATTGTCGGGGTAAGCCATTTCATTACAGAGGATTTCCAACTGATAAAAAATGTATTGTATTTCTCTATTTCTCATATGAATTGCACTTACCAAAACCATTGTATCCAGTTTGATTTGTCATATACTAGAAGGAAATGTAATAAAGTTCAAATAAAGCTACTTCTGCTCATGGATAATAAAGTTCCACTTAAGGATAATTTTATCTGTGTACAAAAACTTCAAATAAAGCAACATAAGTAAATAAAACATGAATTTCACAGTAAATGTCAAAATGGTGCAGGATCTAATTCCATCTGACATCCGGCACTTCTAAACTGCATCATTCGAAGATGATTCCGTACCCATGTCAAATAGATCTCTTGGCCTGAATTGCCTCACCACATGCCACTCTTCAGTTTTTCCATCTTCCACATAAAACATTTGTTCAGCTTGAGAAGAAAAAACGAATGGTTCGTCTTCTAGTTCTTCTCCTGTGTGTATCACTCGAGAAAAGTTTACAAGAGTGAATCCAAATTCATCTGTTTGTAGACCTGCACGGTGGTGTATGTCATACCACTCACATTTGAAGAGCACAACCTTGTACTGGTCTTCGTATGCTATCTCTATTATGTCAGACAATCTTCCATAGTAGTTAATGCCCTTATCTGACCTGATTACCACACCACTATTCTGTGTCTTACGTCCTTTCTCACGACTAATAGTGTGGAACCGACACCCATTGATTACAAAACCACTGTAGCGCAGCCCACACTTGTTTGGCTTTTTAGATAGTGCACGCACCTTCTTGCTTAAATTAGGTCCATCATCGAATAGCACCTGTAACACAACAATATTTTACCCATAGGACAATAACATTTGTGATGCTAAGTGAATTGCGATATACCTTTTGCTCTAACCAATCAGCAAAATGTTTGATAATAAACTGCTCCTCATCATGTGATGTCAGATCTCGTGGAAGGTCTTCTTTACTTTTCTCCATGTCCAGGAATTCTCTACAGAAGTAAGATCAATTACTATTAGTTTGATTTTTGTAAAAAGTAACTACTTAGCATTAATCAAGTTGCGCAAAGTAAAAATATATAGTTAATTATTCCCGCGCACCTTCGAAGGTCGGCGAGTTCATCACAATGTCGCAGAACATAGCGATGTGCTTGAATGAGCGAGCGATCATCAAACTGGTACACAGTGTCAATTTTTCCTATGGGTTCACCGGTACTCTCAAATAGATATGAATCCTGTATCTCGTCTGATGGATTGGGGTATCTCTCTGGTCTTGTAAACCTCGTTGTTCCATCTATAAATCTTGAACAAAACGTCATACATTCATCGGCAATGTGTTCTTCTGCGATAGATCCTTCTGGATGAGCTCAATTGCGCACAAATGCCTTAAGTCGGATAAAGTACCTGAACATAAGTTGTACATACATGTGTAAGATAGAATCATGAACGGAACTTGATTAAAAATAAGAAAATACTAGATTACTTGCCTTTCCAGAGGATACATCCACCTATAATGTACTGGTCCCCCAAGCTTAACTTCATCCACTAAGTGCACCATTAAATGCACCATGATGGTAAAAAATGATGGAAGGAATATTTTTTCCATGTTGCAAAGTGTCTGGACAATTCTCTTTTGTAGTTTATCAAGCTCAGCGATACTTAATACTTTAGAGCACAAATTCTTGAAGAAATCAGCTAACTCACAAACAATGTTCATAACATCTTTGCTTGGATAACACGAGCATAGTGCGGCTGGAAGAATATCCTCAATAAGAACATGACAATCATGAATTTTCAGGCCCTTTATTGTAAGCTCCTTTATATTAACACATCTTGATAAAAATGATGCATAACCATCGGGTGTTCTGAGTTTTTGAATAATTGAGCAGAGAACCTCCTTTTGTTCACTAGTCATATTAAAGGGTCCAAGGGGCAGTTGTTCTTTACCTTTGTCATCTTCATCGGGATGGAGTGCAGGTCTAATTCCCATATCCACCAGATCAAGTCGAGCATTTAGGTTATCTTTTGACTTAGAATCAATATTTAGAAGTGTCCCTATTAAATTCTCACAAACATTTTTTTCTATGTGCATCACATCGAGATTGTGCCGCAACAAGTTGTGCTCCCAGTATGGCAAGGAAAAGAATATCGATTTCTTCTTCAGCCACTCCTTTGGCTCCTTTTTCTTCTTAGTCAAGGCCCCAGTTAACTCTCTCTTGCATGTTTCTCTTTTTCTTTTGTCTTTACCCATCTTGCTTTTCCCTTTGGCCTTAGATTTTCCTTTCTTTCCAGTACCCTCTTTCTTCGATGGGTCATCTTTTTTTCCATATACAAACACCCTTCCTTCCAACATTTTCAACACTGAACTCCCACTCATTGTTTTGGGTGCCAGTTCATTCTCCACAGTTCCATCGAACTTCTTCTTTTGCCGGCGATAGGAGTGGTCTTGTGGTAACGATCGACGATGGCCCATGTAAGCAAATTTCTTCCCTTTCTTTAGGTAAACTGATCATGTAGCATCTCCACAAGACGGACATGCATATCTTCCCCCTGTACTCCAACCATATAAATATGCTAATGCAGGGAAATCATTAAGTGTCCATAGCAATGCAGCCTTGAGAGGAAACTTTTTTAGTGATACAATCAAATGTATCCATACCTTTCCATAGTTGCAAGAGCTCTTCAACTAATGGCTGCGAATAGACATCTATATCATTCCCTGGACTACTGGGTCCTGGTATGATCATTGATAAAATTAAAGATGTTTCTTTCATGCAAAGCCAGGGAGGTAGGTTGTAAGGAATAAGCATCACTGGCCAGGTACTATGCTTTGAGCTCATGTTTCTGAAAGGATTGAACCCATCACTAGTAATGCCAAGACGTATGTTGCGACAATCCTTGGCAAAGTCATGATAACGAGCATCCAAATCTTTCCATTCTTCTCCATCTGTTGGATGGCGCACCAATCCATCTTTTGTACGGCCCTTTTCATTCCACCTCATATCATTTGATGTTTTATTAGTGGCATACAACCTCTGGAACCTAGGTATCAGTGGAAAGTAGCGCAAAACCTTTGCGGGCTTTTTCTTATGCCTTGAATTCGTTTGTGTATCATCATTGTCTCCATTAGCCCAACGGGAGCTATTACAGACATGGCAAGATTGTTGGTTAGCCCTCTCACCCCAATATAGCATGCAATCTTTGGGACATGCATGAATTTTCTGGTAGCTAAGACCCAAACCACGAATGATTTTCTTTGCTTCATGGTAGTTCTTTGGTAGACTTGTATCTTCAGGAAAAGCATCAAATTATAACTCAAGTACTGATTTGAATGATGCTTGAGTCCACCCATGTGAAACCTGCAAGTGAAATAACCTTACTAAGAAGGATAACTTTGAAATTTTTTGACATCCATCATACAAGTCGGAGTCTGCATCCTTCAAGAAGCTTAAAAATGTTTCTTTTTTTCTGCTCCCGTCTTGACCTTCAGCGGCAACATTCTCTTCTGCTGGTGATCTAGCCATTCTGTCAGGGACCTCAAGTTGTTCATCATCTAAAGCTGCACAATTTTCTTCTTCATTGGAGAACACAAGTTTATCATCATCTGATATGCTATCCAGTGAACCGTAATCTGGCATATTGAAAACAGCATAAAGGAGCCCTCGCGTGTCATCTAGTCTTCTAGAGTGATCCTGTCTTGGAACATGCGTATGTATATTTGAAATAGATGCATCATTTGAGGCATGTGGCACATCATCAAATACATCTTCAGATGAATGAAATTGCTCTCCATGGCAGATCCATGTTGTATATCCTTGTAGGATACCATCACATCTCAAATGGGTTTTTACTTCGTCGTAAGTTTGCATTGTCTTGTTTGCACAATTTACACATGGACAGAGAATCTTGCCACCATCTCTTACATCATGGAGTGCAAAAGAAAGGAACTGCTCAACACCATTTTTGTACTCTGCACTGGTTCTTAGTTTACTCATCCACCTCCATCCATCATTTAATGCAGAAGCTGAAATGGAATAGCCAGAATATCACTTATGGAATTTATATTTAATGAACAAACATTAATGGTGAATAAAAGAGTTAAAAATAAAATAAAAACATCCATTTTTACCATATTGTACCTATGCATAATAAAAAGAGGGGTTCATAATTGTTTCACAGGAAATGAGTCAAGTTCACTGATATTTAGTTATTAAAGCATTAACTTCTATACAAACATGATCATTAATGTTAGCTAAATTATCGTGTGTGAGTGAGTTGTCTCTCCACCGTTGTTTTTCCTGTGCCATTCCCATGATATTTGGACTATACTGCTTCTTGGTGTTTCTCTTGGTTGTACTTCACTTTGCATGTTGCAGTTTAGGGCAGCATACTCACTTTATGTTTTCCTATATATTGCCCTTTCACAGATATGGCAAATACTGGATCACATCATTGCAGAAAAGCTAAATGCCTTAAGTAATTGTCCCTGAGGATTGTGTCACTGGAACAATTTTACATATTTTCAAGTAACTAAGGTAAGAGTTAAGCCGACGGGGGAGGATTTGTGGCTCTCGGGTGCCACACACCCCTATATGATTATATCATTAAAAAAATCAGGAAATTCCAAAAAAAATCTGAAATTTTTGAATATGAAACCTGGGTGCCCATTGTACACCCGTGTTCAGTTTCGTGGGGAATGGATGCCCATGGTAATCTCGGTAAAATAATTTTAAAAATCCCTATGTATAGCGATTTTTTTTGGATGGATCGTATGTCGGACTGTATTTCCTTCGCCACGAATACCACATGCACCCATTCCCCCTGAAACTGGATAAGGGTGTACAACGGGCACCTACGTTTGATAACCCAAAATTTCAGAATTTTTCGAATTTTTCTGATTTTTGTAATGCTATACTCATATTGTGTGGCACCTAAGAGCTGCAATGCATTTTCCTGAAGCTGACCATCTATTTCAACTAGTTCTACCTTTCTGGTGATGATTTCAAGCATCTCAACTTTCAGAGTAGAGTAATCTTGTTTTTAGTATATCCCGTGCTAATTCATCATGGAACTCAACCATGACGTGTTGATGTGTTTTGTAGCTACGCCTAGAGTATACTCAAACAAAACAACTAAAATTTGAGGTATAATTTCAACACTGATCTGAGATGAGAATTGAGAGAGATTAGTATAGTGTGATGTGTTAACCTGTTAGTTCGTTGGCTGAAGCAATGAAGTAGGTTGCATTGTAGACTTGCCGTATGAATCAGATCGTCAGTGGCACAGGAGGGAGATCAGAGGCAGATGGGCGGCGGCGGTGGCAAGGGCACACGAGGGAGGCGACGGCGGTGGCTCCAGGAGAAAACGAGGGAGGCGGCGGTGCCTAATCTGACCCACACAGACGCTAATCATGCATGAAAGAAGGTTGTTACGTTGCTCCAGGAGACAAGATCGGAGGGTTTTTAGCTAATCTGGACCTGGACGCTAGTGGGCTTTTAGTATGGGCTTTTTAAAATCTTTTTTCATGTACACTGGTATGGCTGTACGTGTTGCTCAAAAGAAAAAAAAGGTATGGCTGTACGTCACCTAAAAAAATAATGGTTGTACGTTTTTTTTAACACAATGGCTGTACGTTTGACTGCTTCTGTACACTCTTTTTTCATGTACACTGGTATGGCTGTACGTGTTGCTCAAAAGAAAAAAAGGTATGGCTGTACGTCACCTAAAAAAAGAATGGCTGTACGTTTGACTGCTTGTGTACACTGGTTACAAGTATCGGTGGGAGTTTGGTGTCGTGAAAGGTGAATTGTTGATTTTCTTTATTTTTGACTTGTTCATGTGAATCGGTTGGATATATTGGAATGAATAAAGTTTGTGACTACGGAGCTATGCATTGAGCTCTTTTGCTTTGTTAAAAGTGAAGATTATAGTTTATTTTACTGGATTTTTTCAGAGCTTTCTTTGAAAATATAACAAAATGCATGGAGCAAAACAAAAACATAAAGAAGCTAAATCTTTCATCTTGCAAAGATCGATTCATCTTCAAACATTGACATACAAACTCTACAAAATGAATCATCTAGGGAGAAGCAGCTCATTCTGCAAGCGAGTGCACACCATCATGCAGGGGCAAAACCGCTCTTGCTGAGCCGCCATTGCGGTAGGGGCACCATTCTCTCGTTAAAGTCAGCGACCGGCTCGCCCTCCTCTTTGAGGGCATCTTCCTGGGTGTTAAGAGATAGAGTTTTTCATCAAATAGCGGCAGCTAGGGTGCAACTCCATGTAGCATCGGCGATGGCAACTTTCAATGGCGGTGACCACACAACTCCTGTACGATAGAAACATACAAGCATTAAGGTATGACCGAAGGAGAACGACAGAAGGCACACCCAAATAATTCGCTTGATATGCTTTCGGTGACAATAGAAAAATCTACTCGTAAAAAGATGAAGATTTTAACACATGTCCATCTCCTATATTTATGCATGCATAAGGAGGCATTTGGTTCTCCAAAGAAAGCCTTTTATAGAGGTTTTTCTTGTTCTTTTTTGCCCATGGCAGAATATATAACTTTCCTACATGAAGTTTTGCATGTATGTAAAAGACACAAATATGCACCAAAAAATAGTTTCTAGATTTTCTAAACATTTTTAACGGTTATACAATCTCACAAAAGAGAGGACGTAGTCTCGGTAGCTAAAATGTCAAGGCGTTCTCTAAAATGTCTCCTCCAATGTCTTTACATAATCTAGAAGACATCATGTATAGTGTCTCTCGAAGTTGCCTCTATTGAGTTAAGGCATTATCTGAAATGCCTCTTCTAGTGTCTTTACACTAGCGCTAGGAGACATCATGGATAATGTCTCTACGTACATGTCCCTACTATTGAGGCATTCTCTAATGTCTCTTTTATTGTCTTTACCTATGTCCTAAAGAGACATAATATGGAGTGCCTCAACGAAGATGTCTCTACTAATGAGGCACTCTCTATAATGTCTCCTTTAGTGTCTTTACACCATGGTTGGATTAGGTGCTAAGGGGCATTAGGGGGAGTGTCCCTAAGAATATGTCTCTATCGCATGTTTTTGGTCACAACCATTTTAATATCACGTTGGCACGTAAGATAGACCATTATAAATTCTCATGTAATTAAGCATGGCATAATCAGTTATGATCTCTAGTTGTCATTGCAAGCATGTTTCATTCATAACAAGCTGAATCACGAACGATGAACTATCATATTTACACAAACAAGAGAGGTCGAGTTCATACCAGCTTTTCTCATCTCAATTAGTTCATCATATATCATCCTTATTGCCTTTCACTCGCACGACCGAACGGTGTGGATAATAATAATAATGCACGTGCATTGGACTAAGCTAGAATCTGCGAGCATTTAATACAAGAGAGAAGACAAGGTAATATGGCTCAAGGTTAAATCAATAATAAATCTTAGAGCCACTAAGCAATTTTAATCATGGTCTTCTACTCTTAACCCCTAAAGAAAAGAAAAGAAACTATTTACACGGGAAAGCTCCCAACAAGCAAAAGAAGAACGGGAAATCTTTTTAGGTTTTCTTTTTAATTACTACTACAGGGAAAGTAAACTAGCTAAGAGCTACAACAATTTTTTTTTGTTTTTCTTAAGGTTTTTCTAGCACACGAGAAAAAGACTAAGAAAAATAAATTGAAACTAAGCATGGATGGTACAAAGAAAGAGTGTGAGCACCGACAACTAGAATAAAAGTGCGAACGTGAATGTAAAGTCGGTGAGAAACACGTACTCCCCCAAGCTTAGGCTTTTGGCCTAAGTTGGTCTATGGCCAAGGATCGAAGCTACTCCCTCCAGTGTAATGAGATGTGTCCTCTGGGTGCCACTGGTTGGCAAGCTCATCCAGGTCCCACCCATAAACAAACTGACGATAAGGATCGAGTGGTGGCTCCGGCTCAGGCTCTGAAGCTTGTGCTTGGCCCTGGTACTTGTAGAAGGCATCTGATGTAATGAGATATATGCCTGTATATAGATCAAATAGAGATGGTGCAGGCAAGGTAACAATCTCACAATATTTTTCATCAAACCTTAATTTATAATTAAGTAACCTATCCTTGTCTTTAACAATAAAATAATGTGCTACCATGCTCTTGTAGTCTAGATAAATAGGGGAGAGCAATTTTTCTTCCTTCTCATAATGCCTAATAGGTATTCTAAAATGTTCAGCAAGGCGAGAAGCAAAGATGCCTCCAAAGACGAGACCCTTTGAGAGGTTCAGACTCAGTCGTTTAGCAATGACGGCGCCCAAGCTAAAAGTTGTGTCTTGAAACAGAGTATGGTGTAAAATGACAATATCAGGGGCACTAAGATTCCCGCTGTTCCCGTGACCAATTAAACATCTATTAGCAAATAAAGCAAAGTAGCGCAGAACAGGGAAGTGTATACTAGTGATTCTTGCCCCTTAGACTTGTCTAGTTTCCCCTACAGCTAACATGTCAATAAACCCTTCAATGTCTTCACGATGTGGTTCATCAAGTCTACCTCCAAAGGGTATCTTGCATACTTCACAAAATTCTAAGAGTGATATCTCCTTAACCTCATCATATAAGCGAAACTCCACTGTAGATGGTGTTTTCTTAGCATGAAAATGAAAACTTTGCGTGAAAATATTGGTGAGTAAGAGATACTGTTCACACTGGTCGTGGAGGAAGTCTGTGAGGCCTGCATTATTTGCCAACCAATAAAAGTCTTCGTAAATCCCGGCGGCTCTCATGAACTCATTACAAGGCCATTCACATGGCCGAACTTCCGCCATGCGAGGAAGATTATATTTGGGCTTCTCCTTTTCTTCCTTCTTCTTCTCCTCTGAACTCTTACTGGAGGAACCCCTCAACAATCTCTTTATCATTTTCCTTCTGAAAATTTCTGAAATTTTTAGTAACTCAAAATAAAAGTTAACCAAACTCAACAAGATTGATAGCAACAACTCCTACTGGTGCCTAGATACTATATCATGCATTGGAACTACTTGGGACCAAGAAAATTTGACATGCAAGCTCAAGAACAATGTCACCACAGCAGCAAAAATTTGCAATAAATAAATCACTATAACAAAAACTAATTGGACCAATGGAGGAGTCACATACCAAGGAACAATCTCCCCAAACAGTTTGGTGAAAGGTGCTTTGAGCAAGGAGATCGAAAATGGCAGCAAGATGAGCTAGAACTAGGGTTTGAGCTGGTTGGTGACTTTTTTTGGGAGGAAGAAGAAGAGTGTGGCTGCGGGAATAAGTGGAGGGGGCCACGTGGGGCCCACGAGGCAGGGGGGCGCGCCACATGAGGGAGGGCGCGCCCTGGACCCTTGTGGCCAGGTGCTAGCTCCCCTCGCTGTGTGTTTTGTGTCATATTTTCTCAAATATTCTAGAAAAATCATATTTAATTTTCAGGGCATTTGGAGAACTTTTGTTTTCGGGGTATTTTTTATTGCACGGATAAGTTTGGAAACAGACAGAAAATACTATTTTTGTTTTATTTATCCTAATTAACAGAAAGTAAGAGGAGGGTACATAAGGTAGTGTTATCTAGATTCACCTATCCCATGCTCATCAAAAGGAATCCATTAACAAGGTTGATCAGGTCTTGTTAATAAACTCTTTCTGAATAACATGAAACCGAAGAATTTTCAAATATCACTAGGTTACCTCAATGGGGATATGTATATCCCCAACAATAAGAATATCATATGTCTTCTTGAGAGTAGGAAGAGGAAATTCAAAACCTCCAATAGTAATAGTTGAATTTTTTCCAATATAATTGATACTGTGGACCTGAGGTTGTTTCCTCGGAAAGTGTACCGTATGCTCATTACCATTGACATGAAAAGTGACATTGCCTTTGTTGCAATCAATAACAGCCCCTGCAGTATTCAAAAAGGGTCTATCAGGGATAAAAGACATACTATCGTCCCCGGGAATATCAAGTATGACAAAGTCCATTAGAATAGTAACATTTGCAACTACAACAGGCACATCCTCACAAATACCGACAGGTATATCAGTTGATTTATCAGCTATTTGCAAAGATATTTCAATAGGTGTCAACTTACTCAAGTCAAGTCTACGATATAAAGAGAGAGGCGTAACACTAACACCGGCTCCAAGATCACATAAAGCAGTTTTAAAATAGTTTCTTTTAATGGAGCAAGGTATAGTGGGTACTCCTGGATCTCCTAGTTTCTTAGGTATTCCACCTTTAAAAGTGTAATTGGCAAGCATGGTGGAAATTTCTACTTCAGGTATCTTTCTTTTGTTGGTGATAATATCTTTCATATATTTAGCATAAGGATTTGTTTTAAGCACATCAGTCAAACGCATACGCAAAAATATAGGTCTAATCATTTCAGCAAAGCGCTCAAAATCCTCATCATCCTTTTTCTTGGATGGTTTAGGAGGAAAAGGCATGGGTTTATGAACCCATGGTTCTCTTTCCCTACCGTGCTTCCTAGCAGCAAAGTCTCTCTTATCATAACGTTGATTCTTTGATTGTGGGTTATCAAGATCAATAGTAGGTTCAATCTCTACATCATTATCATTGCTAGGTTGAGCATCATTATGAACATCATCATTAATATTATCACTAGGTTCATGTTCATTACCAGATTGTGTCTCAGCATCAGAAACATCGATATCATTGGGATTCTCAGGTGTGTCAGCTACAGGTTCACTAGAAGCATGCAAAGTTCTATCATTTTTCTTTTTCTTCTTCTTAGAAGAACTAGGTGCATCTAAATTAGCTCTCTGAGAATCTTTCTCAATTCTCTTAGGGTGGCCCTCAGGATACAAAGGTTCCCGAGTCACCTTACAACCTCTAGTAGCAACTCTAACAGCATAGTCACTATTCTTACTATTTAATTCATTGATTAAATCATTCTGAGCCTTAAGTACTTGTTCTGCTTGAGTGGTAACCATAGAAGCATGTATACTAATAAGTTTCAGTTCACCTTTAAATCTTGACAGATAATCACTCAAGCGTTCAACCATATAACCATTGTGTTGCAATTGTCTACCAACATAAGCATTGAAGTTTTCTTGTTTCACAATAAAATTGCCAAAAATCATCTAAGCATTGGCTAGCAGACTTATAACGAGGAATATCACCTTCATCAAATCTATAGAGAGAATTTACCTTTACTACCTGTGTCAGGTTATCAAGACCGTGTATTTCTTCAATAGGTGGTAAGTTCTTAACATCTTCAGCTTTAATACCTTTTTCTTTCATAGATTTCTTTGCCTCTTGCATATCTTCATGACTAAGAAATAGAACACCTCTTTTCTTCGGAGTTGGCTTAGGGGCTGGTTCAGGAAGTGTCCAATTGTTTTCATTGGCCAGCATATTATTCAATAGTAATTCAGCTTGATCAACTATTCTTTCTCTGAAAACACAAGCAGCACAACTATCCAGGTGGTCTCTATAAGCATCTGTTAGTCCATTATAAAAGACATCAAGTATATCATTCATCTCAACAGGATGATCAGGCAAAGCCTTAAGTAATTGGAGAAGCCTCCCCCAAGCTTACGGGAGACTCTCTTCTTCAATTTGCACAAAGTTATATATTTCCCGTAAGGCAGCTTGTTTCTTATGAGCGGGGAAATATTTAGCAAAGAAGTAATACATCATATCCTGGGACTACACACACAACCAGGATCAAGAGAATTAAACCAAGTCTTAGCATCAATCTTTAACGAGAACGGAAATAACTTAAGGATATAGTAATAACGAATCTTTTCATCGTTGGTAAACAGGGTGGCTATATCACTCAACTTAGTAAGATGTGCCACAACAGTTTCAGACTCATAGCCTTGGAAAGGATCAGATTCAACCAAATTATTAACTCAGGATCAACAGAGAATTCATAATCCTTATCGGTAACACAGATATGTGAAGTAGCGAAAGCAGGGTCATGTTTCATTCTAGCATTCAAAGACTTTTCTTTCAGCTTAGCTAATAATTTCTTAAGATCATATCTATCATTGCAAGCAAGAAAGTCTCTAGCAGTTTCTTCATCCATAACATAACCCTCAGGAACAACAGGCAATTCATATCTATTGGGAGAAGCTTCATCATCACTTTCATAAATATCATCAGTTTCAATATTTGCATTCTCCCTAACCTTAGCAATTTGTTCATCTAGAAATTCACCTAGTGGCACAGCATTATCAAGCATAGAAGTAGTTTCATCATACATAGCAGAAGTGGCATCATCAAGAACATACGACATATCAGATTAAATAGTATGAGTAGGTGTCGCAAATTTACCCATAACAGATGGAGAATCAATTGCAGAGCTAGATGGAAGTTCCTTACCTCCCCTCGTAGTTGAGGGTAAGATCTTGGTTTTTGAGTCCTTCAAGTTCTTCATAGTGATCAACAGATATAAATCCCAAGTGACTTAAAGAATAGAGCTATGCTCCCCGGCAACGATGCCAGAAAATAGTCTTGATAACCCACAAGTGTAGGGGATCGCAACAGTTTTCGAGGGTAAAGTATTCAACCCAAATTTATTGATTCGACACAAGGGAAGCCAAAGAATACTCTTAAGTATTAGCAGCTAAGTTTTCAATTCAACCACACCTGGAAACTTAGTATCTGCAGCAAGGTAGTTTAGTAGCAAAGTAATATGATAGTAGCGGTAGCAGCAATAAAAGTAACGGTAGTGTTTTTGTAGTTTTTGTAATAGTAGCAACGGAAAGTAAATAAGCAACAAGCAATATGTGAAAAGCTCGTAGGCATTGGATCGGTGATGGGAATATGTCGGATGCAATTCATCATGTAGAAGTTATAACCTAGGGTGACACAGAACTAGCTCCAGTTCATCAATGCAATGTAGGCATGTATTCCGAATATAGTCATATGTGCTTATGGAAAAGAACTTGCATGACATCTTTTGTCCTACCCTCCCGTGGCAGCGGGGTCCTATTGGAAACTAAGGGATATTAAGGCCTCCTTTTAATAGAGTACCGGACCAAAGCATTAACACATAGTGAATACATGAACTCCTCAAACTACGATCATCACCGGGAGTGGTCCCGATTATTGTCACTTCGGGGTTGCCGGATCATAACACATAGTAGGTGACTATATACTTGCAAGATAGGATCAAGAACACACATATATTCATAAAAACATAATAGGTTAAGATCTGAAATCATGGCACTCGGGCCCTAGTGACAAGCATTAAGCATAGCAAAGTCATAGCAACATCAATCTCAGAACATAGTGAATACTAGGGATCAAACCCTAACAAAACTAACTCGATTACATGATAGATCTCATCCAACCCATCACCGTCCAGCAAGCCTACAATGGAATTACTCATGCATGGCGGTGAGCATCATGGAATTGGTGATGGAGGAAGGTTTATGATGACGATGGCGACGATCTCCACTCTCCGGAGCCCCGAACGGACTCCAGATCAGCCCTCCCGGGAGAGATTAGGGCTTGGCGGCGGCTCTGTATCGTAAAACGAGATAATTCTTTCTCTCTGATTTTTTTCTCCCCGAAAGTGAATATATAGGATCTGGGGATACGTCGGTGGATCACCACGGGGCCCATGAGGGAGGGAGTGTGACACCCCGAGACCGGTGCGCCAGGTGTCAGCCAGTTATTCGTTGCCTTTGCCATGTCATCTGCTTGCGTGTTGCATCTTGCCATGTCATCATGTGTGTTGCATCAGCATGTTTTCAAAACTTGCATCCGTCCGAGTTCCCTCGTCCTTTCCGTTGTCCGTTCTGAGCCCAGACACCTTTGCACGCGCCCGCGGTGCCTCCGAATATTTATTTTGTGAGTGGCTGAAAAATTTTCTCGGAATGGGTTGAAACTTGGCGTGTGGTCTTATTATAGTGTAGACAGGCCGCCTGCCAAATTTCATCGCATTCGGAGCTCGTTTGATAGCCCAACGGATATATATAGCGGCACTAGTCGCCAGTTAATTCGTCGGACGTTTTCGGTCTCCGAAAACCTCCGCGGGCCTTCCTCTCTCTTCTCTTCCCTAAGCCCAAGGCCCTCTGCACAGCCCACCAACCCAACTCAAACCCTTCCCATCATCTAGGCCGTTCAATTGTGATCTCGTGGTCGAAAACATCTCCTCATTTGGACAACCCTAGCTCCTTGTGCCTATATAAACGTCCACCCCCTCCAATTTTTGCGTCCAAAACCCTAGTGTTTCCACCTTTGCCGCGCCGTGCTTCCACCGTTGTCGCTCCATGCTTCCGACCTCATCGCGCCGTGCTTCCGACCTCGCCGCGCCGTGCTTCCGAGCGCCGCCTTCGTCTTCGAGCTCGGGCGCCACCCTCCGCCGCCGTCTCCTACGCGCAGCTCGCCACCGGCCGCCGACCGCCGCCGTCCCTTCAAGCTCCCTCCACCGCCGGCCCCTTCACCTGTTCGCCGCCGCCCTCAAGGCCGCCGTCGGCCTCCCCTCGCCGCACCTCTCATCGGCGGGGCCGCGCCACCCCTCGCCGCCGGGCTCCTCCCGCCGGAGGGATCGAAGACCGCCGCCGCTGCATCGAGGGAGCCAGCCGCCAGCGCTCGAGGCGCCCGGTCGCCCGATCCGATCGGGATCTGGCTGGGCGAACCCTAACGGGCCGCGATCCAGCCCGCGACCCGGTAGCCCGCACCCGTTGACTCGATCCGGCGCGCGTTGACCGCTCCGCAACCAGATCCGCCAGATCCGCCCGTTTGATCCTGAGGTTGACCTCGTTTTTCCTCCAAGTCCCTAGTTTTTCGATGTCTGGTGCATATTTGTGATGAGGATAACTTTGTGTGTGCTTATCCGTTTTGAGTGTATTGTATGTCAAAATGATCGTGGTGACATGTACTATGTTTTGTTCCATTGTGTCATGCATGTTTGAGTCCATCTAGATGCTTAAATATCTGTTGCAAGAGTGCTACTTGTTATAAACTGCTGCTATTAGTTGTTTTCATGCCATGTTTGCAATGTGATAACTTGGTGCATGTTTATCCAAATGATGCAAATGATATGTCAAAATGTTCATCAGGAGATGCTCTACATGTTGGTAGCTATAGCATGCTTGTTTGAGTTCATATTGCCATGTTAATCTATGTTGCAAAAGTGCATTTGGCTGTTATGTTTTGAAACTTGTTATGAGATGCCTAGTTGAGGAGCTTGTTGCTATTGATGTGTTTGTCACCTTGTCACATGCCTAGATGTTTTAGATTCTCCATGATGTGTTCTTTGAGGTGGTGCATTTATCTTGCCATGATATGCTTTGAGGTGACTTAAACTTGCAAACAAACATGCCATGATGTTACTGATGTTTTAACACTTAGTGAAATTTCACTAAGTCTGGAATCTGTAATTTCCAGATGCCATGTTTGCTTGTTGTTCTAGGCAAATCCATGTTAGTTTTGGTGTGGCTATTGATGATTCCTTGTTGTATATGTTGTTGTCTATCCATTCATGCCCTTACTTGCTCTTTTGACTTGCTGTAGCTTATTTATTTCTTGCTCCCATGTTGCTATAAAATGTTGCTGTCAGGTTTTTGTTGTCATGTTCAAAATGTTGTAGCTTGTTGCTATTGAACCATGCCTCCTATGGAGATGCTCCAATGGACTTGTTTGCTGTAGGATATGTCTACTTCATGTTCATGCTTCTTATCACCATGTTTGAGTGCTGTAGCTTATAATTATCATGCTCCAAAGTTGCTATGTGGCTGTTAATTTCAGCTTGTTGTTATATCTTGTTACATGTGTATCTTTTAGCCCGTTGCTTCGTTTGGAGTGTTCCTTATATGAAACTTGTGTGATTTTGCATGTAGATTCATATTATCCTCTTGTTAACATGTTTTGAAGTTTCTTGCTTGATGCATATTGTCATGTTCCTTGTGATGTATCTCTGTGTTTCCTATGTTGTCTTTCTGTGCATCTGCAGTGCTTCCTTAGTGCATCAGCCATGCTTCCTGTATAGACTTGTTGTGCTTCCTGTATAGACTTGTTGTGCTTCCTATATAGACTTGTTGTGCTTCCTGTATAGACTTGTCATGCTTCATACCTTGCCATGTATTGCATCATATAGACTTGTGTTGTTTTCTATGCTTCCTCCCTTGCCATGTTTTGCTTCCTGTGTAAACTTTCTGTGCATCATAAGTATACTTGTTTTGCATCATACTTGGTAGTGCCTATTGTCATGTTCTTGAGTGGTTTGTTTACCGTGTTGCTTGCTTCTTCTCGTTAATGCTTGTTCCGTTGCGTTCGTGAGGATTCGTTCGTCTACCTGTGGTTTTCCTTCAAGGCTTCTTCTCCGTCTTATTCACGGAACCGTTCTTCTTCCTTGCGGGATCTCAGGCAAGATGACCATACCCTTGGATACCATTCCTATCTTTGCCATGCTTAGTGTCTCGATGCTATCGTTACATGTCGCGCTACCCATCATTATTGTCAGCCTCTCCTTGTTGCCATGAAACCTCTAACCTTTGAAACCTTCCTAGCAAAACCACTGTTTGGCTATGTTACCCGCTTGCTCAGCCCCTCTTATAGCGTTGTTAGTTGCAGGTGAAGATGAAGATCGTTCCAGGAGGGAACTTGTTGTTGGAATATCACAATATCTATTATTATTATTAACATACCTATATACTGGGCATGGGTGGAAGGCTTGGCCTCTTGCTCGGTGTTTTGTTCCACTCATGCCACCTTAGGCGCCGATAAACCGGCATTATGTTCCTTGATTTTGCGTTCCTTACACGATGGGTGGATGGGGACCCCTTGACAGTTCGTCTTTGAATAAAACTCCTCTAGCAAGGCCCAACATTGGTTTTTATTTGCTCATAATAACAACTTAATTAATTGCATAGGGGGTCATGTCCCCGGGTTCTTAATTCTACATAACAGGGGGGGCCAGTGCTGATGGTGTTGGTCCCAAACTAGAGCCACTTGCGGTGCCACCCAGTTATCTGGGGTCTTCGGTTACTGTACGTAGCACTCATCCGGGCGTGGCCTGAGACGAGATGCGCGCGGCTACCATCAGGGTGTCGACACGCCGGGAGGTCTTGCTGGACTTGTTTTACCATTGTCGAAATGTCTTGTGCACCGGGATGCCGAGCCTGATCGGATTTCCCTAAGATAAGGGGTGATGATATTATATTTATCACTTCAGCTAATCGTGAGAGCTTGTGATGGGCTAAGTTGGGACACCCCTGCAGGGTTAGGATCTTTCGAAAGCCATGCCCGTGGTTATGTGGCAGATTAGAATTTGTTAATGTCCGGTTGTAGAAAACTTGACAGAGGATCCGAAGTAAAACACACAACTGTGTGAGTAACCATGACTGTCTCTTTTCACTTTGAGAAGAGAACACGTTGGGGTTATGTTTGACTCGTATGTAGTTCAGGATCTTTAGCGCTCACTACTAGTTGCGACCGTTTGCGTAGATGCTCATCTTATTCTTGTACTCGTAAGTTAGCCACCATATTTTTGCTTAGCCGCTGCTGCAACCTCACCACTTTACCTCTTCCTACCTATTAAGCTTTGATAGTCTTGTTACCCATGGTTATGGGATTGCTGAGTCCTCGTGGCTCACAGTTACTACAACAACAGTTGCAGGTGCAGGTTTCCGATGTCTTGACGTGAGAGCGTTGTTCTTTTGTTGGAGTTCTTCTTCTTCAGTCTGGGTTTAGGTTCCGGGTCGGCAGCCTGGGATAGCAGGTGGATGTCTTTGAGCTTTTCTTGTTTGTATCCGTAGTCGGATACTTTGTATTGATGTTGTTGTATTCTTTTGACTTGTATGTATTCTTGTATTCCCCATGTATGTATGTAATGGTACGATGTAATGATATCCATCTTGCTAAGCGCCCGAAATGCGGTTGTGCCCCAATCACATAAGTGTCACGTGATCGGGATAGAATCGCATCTTGGGCCTGACAAGTTGGTATCAGAGCCTCGACCGACCATAGGAGCCCCCTTGATTGATCACAGCTTGGCCGTTGTTGAGTCTAGCAGAAAACTTTTTCGGAGTCTAGTTATATCGGAGAGTAGGAATTCTTTTTACTTCACTGCCCCTTCGTCGCTCTGGTGAGGAATCTTGACGTAGGTGTTTTGAATTACTCCTCTTCCCCTTCAAATTTTTTTTAGGATCGCGTGGTTAGTTTTCGTTCGTCGCGTTGTTAGTTCTTTCATCTGGTGCATCTCTCGTCAAGTGGTTTCAACCCTCTTCTTCTTTGCAAGTTCAATCCTTAGTTGTTTTCAACCGGTGTTGTTTCACTTTCCGAAGTTGTCTTTCTTTTCCCACCCACCCACCCTTTTTCTTCTTGGAGCCGGAGTCCTTAATCAAGTATCTATCTTACTCGTGTGAAGTCTTTGCTTCATCTCATCAATTGTTTCAACTGGTGAATTCTCGTCTAGCTTGTCATCATTCTTCTTTTTTCTTCTCCGATGAATTCTCCTCTCGTTTGATATTCTTCACCTCTTCTTCTTTCCGGTGGATTCAACTCAAGTATTCGGTGTTGTTCATATTCTTTTTTTCCTCGGCTCAATTGCTTCACTTTGCTCGTTTACCTCTCGCCATCTAATTATTCCGGAGTTCCGAAGAAATCTCAGGTTATTCGTCTGTGTTCTAATTCATTCGAGGTTGTCACTCATTCGAGTTTTTCAATCGTTCCGGTGCATCTTCTCCTTTCAATCCATTTCAACGGTGGTTTTCTCTTCGGTGGGCTCATAACCCACAGGTTTTTCCCAGGATCTTACCTGACTCTTCTAATTTCCCGGAGTGTTCCGAAATTCTTTTTCAAGTGTGACGTAAGTATGGATTCCATCAGTCATATGCCTTCTCCAAGATTGCTTTAAATTCTTTTCATCGTTGGTCCAACATTTCTTCATCCGGAGTATTTCATGAATTCTTTTCTTTGTGTTCCTCCGAAGGCCACCATTTCAGAAGATTTCTTCATTCTCAGTTTTTCAACTTCATCCTCCAAATATTCTTCTTGATGCCTCTTCGTTCGTCTCACATTTTTTCCAGTGCTTCGTTCAAGTATTCTTTAATCAGTTCACAATCTCTTCGTTCTCGTCATCCTAATTGTCCTCAAGTGCTTTATTCTTCCCAGAGATTCATTCTCTTGTGTTCACTCAATCTTAATTCTTCCTGGTGGTTTGTTTTTTTTCCTTCAGTCGGCTTCAATTCTTTACGGTGATTCTCTCAAGAGTTCTTTTCCGGTGCTATCATATCAATCCATTCATTTTATTCCAATCCTACCGGTGTTTCTTGAAGATTTTCGCAAGTTTGCGATATATCCCTCTTTAATCCTTTTCATCGAGAATAAGTAGTATGTGAATCCATTGTTTTCATCAACTTAAGTGGTGGAGGATAAGCATAACATAATTCTTATTATTTTCATCGAGCTTTTAATCCCTTCCTTCGGAGTTTATTCTTGATGAATAAATTCTAGTCCCAAGTGCTTTCATCTTTTCTCTTCCGGAGCTCAAGTTTCTCTCGGCTATCTCGTCAGAACCCGTCTAATCATCGCAAGGCTTATTCTTATTCTTTTTCATCCGTCATTTCTATACCATCATCCTTTTGTTACCGGAGTTCTTCATGGTGGTTCTACATCATTTAATTCATTCTTCAAACATTCATCTAATTCTTCTGGAGCAGCTCAAGCATTCTTATTCTTTTGCTTCTCGAGTGCAAATAATTCTCCGTATTCTTTTGAAGTGGAGTTTTGCAATTCTTCATTCTCAGATAATCCTTCTTTTCGTTGCGGCATAATTCACCTCAAGTTTTGAGATGTTTTCATAAGTCCACAACAAGCCTATTCTTTTGTTGTTGATTTTCTCAACAACTCCGTTCAAGTCTTTCTCTTATAAATTCTCGTTCATGTCACTCGTGCTCAAGTTGTCATCTTCTTCTCCATTCTTTTAATTCCATCATTTCAATTCTTCCGGAGGCCTTGTGTTGTTACTCTCGTCGAGTATCGTCCCATCTCCTTAGGTTCTTGTCCATTCCATTCTTGTTCAACCGGTGTACTATTTCTTCCAGTTTCAGCCGGAGTGCTTCCTGAATTTCTTCGTGGAGATTCCTTCTCTATCTCTTATTAATCGGACTGGTTTCGAATTTATTCTTATTCCTTCAACCGTGCTTCATATCCTTCAACCTTTTGGATTCTCGTCGAATTCCATCTTCCTCTTGTCTAACGAAGTCCTTGCAACTTCGTTCTTCTTCGTTGCATTCTTCTTCTTTTGAGTGGCTCAACCTCTCAAGATTCTCTGGTTTCACTCTTTTGTCCTCGAAGAACTTTGTTCTTCCTTTTCTCTCCCGTCTCGTTCCTAAGATCTCGGGACGAGATCTCTTGTTAGTAGGGGAGTGTTGTGACACCCCGAGACCGGTGCGCCAGGTGTCAGCCAGTTATTCGTTGCCTTTGCCATGTCATCTGCTTGCGTGTTGCATCTTGCCATGTCATCATGTGTGTTGCATCAGCATGTTTTCAAAACTTGCATCCGTCCGAGTTCCCTCGTCCTTTCCGTTGTCCGTTCTGAGCCCAGACACCTTTGCACGCGCCCACGGTGCCTCCGAATATTTATTTTGTGAGTGGCTGAAAAATGTTCTCGGAATGGGTTGAAACTTGGCGTGTGGTCTTATTATAGTGTAGACAGGCCGCCTGCCAAATTTCATCGCATTCGGAGCTCGTTTGATAGCCCAACGGATATATATAGCGGCACTAGTCGCCAGTTAATTCGTCGGACGTTTTCGGTCTCCGAAAACCTCCGCGGGCCTTCCTCTCTCTTCTCTTCCCTAAGCCCAAGGCCCTCTGCACAGCCCACCAACCCAACTCAAACCCTTCCCATCATCTAGGCCGTTCAATTGTGATCTCGTCGCCGAAAACCTCTCCTCATTTGGACAACCCTAGCTCCTTGTGCCTATATAAACGTCCACCCCCTCCAATTTTTGCGTCCAAAACCCTAGTGTTTCCACCTTTGCCGCGTCGTGCTTCCACCGTTGTCGCGCCGTGCTTCCGACCTCGCCGCGCCGTGCTTCCGACCTCGCCGTGCCGTGCTTCCGACCTCACCGCGCTGTGCTTCTGACCTCGCCGCACCGTGCTTCTGAGCGCCGCCTTCGTCTTCGAGCTCGGGCGCCACCCTCCGCCGCCGTCTCCTACGCGCAGCTCGCCGCCGGCCGCCGACCGCCACCGTCCCTTCAAGCTCCCTCCGCCGCCGGCCCCTTCACCTGTTCGCCGCCGCCCTCAAGGCCGCCGCCGGCCTCCCCTCGCCGCACCTCTCGCCGGCGGGGCCGCGCCACCCCTCGCCGCCGGGCACCTCCCGCCGGAGGGATCGAAGACCACCGCCGCTGCATCGAGGGAGCCAGCCGCCAGCGCTCGAGGCGCCCCGTCGCCCGATCCGATCGGGATCTGGTTGGGCGAACCCTAACGGGCCGGGATCCAGCCCGCGACCCGGTAGCCCGCACCCGTTGACCCGATCCGGCGCCCGCGTTGACCGATCCGCAACCCGATCCGCCAGATCCGCCCGTTTGACCCTGAGGTTGACCTCGTTTTTCCTCGAAGTCCCTAGTTTTTCGATGTCTGATGCATATTTGTGATGAGGATAACTTTTTGTGTGCTTATCCGTTTTGAGTGTATGATATGTCAAAATGATCGTGGTGACATGTACTATGTTTTGTTCCATTGTGTCATGCATGTTTGAGTCCATCTAGATGCTTAAATATCTGTTGCAAGAGTGCTACTTGTTATAAACTGCTGCTATTAGTTGTTTTCTTGCCATGTTTGCAATGTGATAACTTGGTGCATGTTTATCAAAATGATGCAAATGATATGTCAAAATGTTCATCAGGAGATGCTCTACATGTTGGTTGCTATAGCATGCTTGTTTGAGTTCATATTGCCATGTTAATCTATGTTGCAAAAGTGCATTTGGCTGTTATGTTTTGAAACTTGTTATGAGATGCCTAGTTGAGGAGCTTGTTGCTATTGATGTGTTTGTCCCCTTGTCACATGCCTAGATGTTTTAGATTCTCCATCATGTGTTCTTTGAGGTGGTGCATTTATCTTGCCATGATATGCTTTGAGGTGACTTAAACTTGCTCACAAACATGCCATGATGTTACTGCTGTTTTAACACTTTGTGAAATTTCACTAAGTCTGGAATCTGTAATTTCCAAATGCCATGTTGATATGTCTCAAACGTATCTACTTTTCCAAACACTTTTGCTATTGTTTTGCCCTCATTCTTGCATGATTTGAACTAAACTAACCCGGACTGACGCTGTTTTCAGTAGAGCTGCCTGTATGGTTTTATTGTGTGCAGGAAAATGGATTTTTAGGTGTCTCAGAAAATTCCAAGAAAAATCACAGAAAATCCACGCACCCGAAGGGCCATTGTGCCAGAAGTGGGGCCAGAGGGCAGCCAGGGGGGCCCCAGGCGCACTGCTGGCGCGGCCCCACCCTTGGTCGCGCCAGGAGGCCGCCTGGGAGGGTCCTCCCCCCTCTGGTGCCCTACCTTGGCTCCTATTTATTCCCGTGGCGAGGAAACCCCAGAACAGAAGTCGTTTTTCCAGTTTTCGTCGCGGAGCTGCCGCCACCCTCTGTTCTTCTTCGGGAGGGCTAATCTGGAGGCTGATTTGGCCTCCGGAGAGGGGAGATCGTCGCCATCGTCATCATCATCACCACTCCATCCTCCCTCCATGACTTCTCCTTCCATGTGTGAGTAATTCCCTGCTGTAGGCAAAGGGAATGGTAGGGATTGGATGAGTTAGATCATGTAATAGTTTATCAGATTGTTGGGGGCATGTTGCCTATCATCTACTTTGGTGTTTATCATCTTTGCTTCAACTTGTTGCTCTTAATGCTTGTCACTTTGGGCCCGAGTGCCATGTTTTCAGATCTGAACCCTATGTGTTTGCATGAATATATTTGTGTTCTTGATCCTATCTATGAGTTGATTGCACCTATTATGGTCCGGAACCGGCGATCCCAAAGGTGACAGCTTGGGACACCAAAGGGGATGGTCCATAATTTGAGGATTCCGTGTATCCATTGAGTTTATTGCTTTGTTCCGGTGCTCTTTGACAAGAGCACCTTAATCTCCATAAGTTCCTTTTGCCCCGTTCGTAGCGGGATGGTAGGACAAAAGATGTTGTGCAAGTTCTTATTGCAAGCACGTACAACTACCTGTGGGATACATGCCTAATGTTTGATATTTGCCTAGATGATCATTACTTTTCTGTGTCCCTTGCCCCAAGTTAGATTCATGATGTATCTCATCCATGCAGCTCCCAACCATCCATCTCCCTAGCCTACAGTGTTTCAATCCTGCTGGTTATTAGTTGTTACTTTTGCTGTTCACTTTTGCTGTCACCACCATCACTATCATATCACCGTTACCACTTATCTTTTGTTGCAAGTAAGTATATTTCAGGTGCGGTTGAATTGACAACTCAACTGTCAAAGCTTATAAATACTATTTTGCTCCCCGTGTGTCGAATCTATAAATTGGGTTATTCTTACCCGCGAAGACTATCTCGATCCCTTATGGTTGAGGGTTATCAAGTACCGTTTTCTGGCGCCGTTGCCGGGGAGCATAGCAATATTTACAAGTCTACTTGAAGTATCCTACCTGCTGCACTTCATCCGCTATGGGTAAGAAAGGAGACCCCAAGGTTCCGATCTTACTATCCACTACAAGAAGAGGTACTGTTCTGAACACTAGTGCTACACTTGATTCACCTTCTGTTATGAGTAAGTTTGCCTCACCACCACCACATGATGCTTCTACTGAATCTGTTACTATGTCCGATACTTTTGATGATGCTTCTACTACTCTTGATGATATTGGTTCCCTTGGTTATGCTCTTGAGAAACAGATCGCTGCTGCTGCAAAAAATATCTGGAATTGAAATTCCTATTACTCGCTACCCTATTGGTGGAACTTATGATTATCCTGATTTGAGTAAACTCAAGGAGAGACTCCTTGATGATGATTACATTATGCTTGATGATGATTTATGCAGGGAACTGACAGAGTTGGCCGACTCTGACCCTGAAGCTATTAAGAAGCTGCTTGAAAAACACTCCTTGAAGAACAAGACTATTCCTGATCCTGAATTTGCTACATCTCCTATATGCATCAATGATCCTGATTATGATTTCTCTGTTGATCTTTCACTTATATCTATGGTTGAAGCTGACCCCTTTTATGGTAGAGAAAATGATGATGCTATTGCACACCTGACCAAACTCACTGAGTTGGGTGACTTGTTTACCACGAATGAAAAGATACGAAACTTTTATGTGACTAAGCTTCTTCCTTTCTCTTTGAAGGAAGGTGCTAAAACATGGTATGATGCACTACCATGTGGTTCCATTAAGAGTCCTCAAGACTTAGCTCACTCTTTTGTTGATAAGTACTTTCCTGCTCATATGCAACATGCTGCTTTACAAAGAATTTATAACTTTAAACAGTTGCAGGATGAGCACCTCCCTAAAGCTTGGGGGAGGTACTGTAGTCTGATCCAGGCTAGACCAGGACATGGAGTCCCTAAGAATGAATTAATCGATATATTTTATGCTGGTCTAACTGATGAATCCAGGTCCTATTTGGATAGTTGTGCTGGTTGTGTTTTCAGGAAAAGAACACCGGACGATGCAGAATAATTGATGGGCAGGATTGCCAAAAACCATGAAGATTGGTCCGTCCCTGAACCACCTCCACCACCAAAGAAGAGGGGCATGCTTGTTCTAAGCCCCGAAGATATGCAAGAAGCAAGGAAGTCTATTAAAGAGAAGGGTATTAAAACTGAAGACGTGGAGAATCTACCCCTTATTGAGAAGTTGTGTGAGCCTACCACTCACCCTCCTATGGTAGAGGTACACTCTCTTTTAGATTTCAAAGCAAGTGACATCCCTCATGGTAAGCCTCCTGATCAATGTTTAGATGAGCTTGATAATTTTATTATGAAGCAAAGTCATTTTAATGAGAGGATACAAAGTCAATTGCATGATAATTCCCTTGCTATCAAAAGTTTGCTTGATGTTCTAGGTAGAACAGTTAATGATGTTAAATGTCTTGTGAAGCATTTTCATATGGTTCAAACTCAGCTTGAACAAATTTCTAATGTGCAAAAAGATTTGCTTGCTAACAATACCAAACAAGATGATTTACAGGCCTTCGGGATTAAGACCCGAGGAGGAACTAGCACTCAAGATCCTCTCTATCCAGAGGGGCATCCAAGGAGAATCGAGCAAGATTCTCAAATGCAGGAAGAAGAAATTGTTGGCTCTCCAAAGAAGAATAAGAAGAAACACAAGGAGGCTGACAATTCCAATGATCCTATTACAAGTGAAGAGCCATCTGTTGATCCCAACAGTATATCTACCTCCGATGCTGAGACTGAAGACGGTGCCGAACCTGAAGATAAGGATAAGGAGAAGAATGATCCGCCTGAAGTTCGAGAAGAAGAAGCACCTGACAAACGCAAGAAGTACACTAGAGAAGACTTCGTCGCAAGAAGACATGGGAAGGAAAGAGAACCATGGAAACAGAAACCCATGCCCTTTCCACGTAAGTCTCTCAAATCTAAAGAAGAAGAGCATTACAATAAGTTTTGTGAGTGGATGAAACCTCTTTTTCTTCAAATCCCTTTGACTGATGCTATTAAGTTACCTCCCTATTCAAAATATATGAAAGATATTGTTACTAATAAAAGAAAAGTTCCTAATGAAGCAATATCTACTATGCTTGCTAACTACTCTTTCAGTGGCAAGATTCCTGAGAAGCTTGGTGATCCAGATATACCCACCATTCCTTGCTCCATAAAGAATAATTATGTCAAAACTGCTTTATGTGATCTTGGAGCAGGAGTGAGTGTTATGCCTTTCTCTCTTTACAAGAGGCTTTGTTTAGAGAAACTAATTCCTACAGATATCTCTCTTCAGATGGCTGACAAGTCAACCGCCGCCCCGATAGGTATTTGTGAGGATGTTCCCGTAGAAGTTGCTAATTGTTTGATCCTTACTGATTTTGTCGTGCTTGACATGCCCGAGGATGGGAGCATGTCCATTATTCTTGGTAGACCTTTTCTTAACACCGCAGGTGCTATTATTGATTGCAATAAAGGAAAGGTTACCTTCAATGTGAATGATAAAGAACACACGGTGTATTTTCCAAAGAAGACCGACAAGAGGCATGGCCTCAACTCTATAGAAAATATCGAGACCGTGAAGATTGGAGAATGGAACTGTCCACTACATGTGCACCACAAATACAAAACTATTATGGTGGGGACAATGTCCATTAAAGTAAAGGTGCAATGATCACTTCGTAAGAGGTGGGACTTTTTGCTCTATATATCGCCGGTTTGTTGGTAAGACTTGATCAACCTTACTAGTGAGCATGTTTTATATAGGTAAAAAGTTGAGCTTGTTATGTTTTCATTTGTTTTAGCTTTTGTTCTCCCTGCTGTACCAAGTGTTTGTGTTTTTGAAGCTTCACAATTCTAATCACTGCTTTAAGTTTTCAGAAAGTTTTGCAGCTTTTCGAACTTCGAAAAAATTTCAACAGTGAAGTTTTCAGAAAAATTACAGAAAAATAAAAAAAAAATTTTCCATGCCGGGAGTGACCCAGAGGCACCTGGGGCTGACCAGGGGGGCCACCAGTGGCCCAGGCGGCCAGCTGGCGCGGCCTGCCCCCTGGCCGCGCCCATAGGGCGCCTGGGGCCCACAGGTCCCGCCTCCAGGTGAGTCTTCTTCCTCTCTCTCTCTTTCTCTCCAAAAACACGAGTTCTGCACCTTTTCTTGCGTTCTTGCTGTTCTTGGAGGCAATTTTTGATCTCTCTCTACAGCCTATCATTCGAGCTGAGATTTTGAACAAATACTCCCTGGTATGTAACTCCTCCACCCCTCCAATTAGATTTTTGGTTGGTGGCTTCATTTGTGAGTATTTAGTAGTTCTTGGTGCTATGTAGATGAGCTGGCATGCATGTGTAGAAATTTATTTTCCAAGTTTTGATGCAAGTTTATGCCTTAGGTAAGTGAGTTGAGTAGTTTGCCTTAACCCACTTTGTTTAAATCCTTGTTTTTGTAATTTGCCAAAATTTTCAGAAATGAGTTTGTTAGGAAGGGCAAAGGGGTGGCTTGAGAAGAAGAAGCCCGCACGCTTCGATCGAGTTACTAGAGCCGCAGCTTCACCCTCGACTGCTAGGGTGAGCTACAATGAAGATCATGTGCCCCTAGAGTTGTTGGAAGACACAAATCCAGCACGTGCGATGACGTTCCCATGTGATGAATTCCTTGAAGCTGCAGGAATTAAGGATGAGTTTTATAATCTTTGTGCTAATGCAGGTCTGACACGGCTCGTGACGTGCCGTGTTGCTCAGTATAAAAAACTCACCTCCGGTTTCATTATCAGTTTTAGATATAACCTTGATACTGGTTCTATTGAGTTCAAAATATACAATAATCTTTTGACCATGCCCTTGGAAAAGTTTTGTGAAATAATAGGTGTGCCAAACGTTGGGCGGACGGCGAAGATGACCTCTCAGCCCTCCGAGCTGAGAACCGTCTTCAACTCTCTCTGCAGCATGGATACGAGGGATATTCATCGGTCAAAAATCTCCAGCATCTTATTCCCTCACCTCAGTTCGATGAGTTCATGGTCCAGCATCAGTTTCATCACCCCATGGAGGGGGTTGTGCCCGACGAGGAGGAGCACGGTGAGTTACCACCTTTTTAGGGGGAGACCGCCACCCAGTTTGGTGAAGGGTCTTCCTCTGCTTAGAGTGCGGACCCTTCTTCGTAGGAGGATCCGAGGACTTCAGTGTACGCGCCGGAATCCTTATACGACCCTTGGACTCACCAGTACCACCCCGGAGCAGGAGGCTCCTGGGGGCAGTAGCTACTACCAATTTAGGCCAAAAGCCTAAGCTTGGGGGAGTACGTGCCCTTCTCACTTTTCCATTGTATTATCCATTTTATTTTTGTTCGCTTTGATCTTTTCGAAGTTTTTGCCCGTTCTTCTTTGTTCTTTCTTTGCAAAAACAACAAAAAGATTTTCTCTTTCTTTTGCTTTCGTTCAACCTTTGAAAAAACCCAAAAAGATTTCCTTTCTCTCTTTAGTTTGCTTTGTTTCCAGAGTTCAGCTCGAGTCCGTGATGGCATTTAATTATATTTCCTACGTTCGATCGTGCAAGTGACAAGGCGGTAATGACGAAGATCGACGGAAGGGAAGCAACAAGGAAAACCGATATGAACTCTTCTTGTTTCTACTTTTGTACATATGCATGTACTTATGATCTAGAGACCAGCTTGTAGCGACATAGTGCTATGTTTACAATGCATTCCCAGTGGTTCATGCTTTCCTTGTGGCTAATCTCAAATAGCTAGAGTATATAATGTGTTATTGAAATGATTTACATGCATTGCATTGTTCATGGTTTGGCATACTAAGGTGGTATTTCCCTTTGGAGAATTCTTGGATTGACTTGGCACATGTTTACACATGTTTAAGACTAAAAAGTCTGCTTTGCCTTGATGATCTTTGAGTTTCAGAATAGTTATATCACTTTCATGCCCAATTCAATGTTGCTTTGTCGCTCTGCATGATTATGACCGTTATTGCTCTCTAGTTGGTCCCTTCCCAGTCTCTTGCTAGCCTTCGCTCGCACTAAGCGGAATTCTGCTTGTGCATCCAAATCCTTTCAAACCAGTTATTCCATATGAGTCCACCATACCTTCCTATGTGCTATTTACTGGCCATCCTAACGAAGACTTTCTTGTACCATCTCGAAATTATTCAAATTTACTCCTGTTTTGTGCCTCTGTTTTAGCTCATGAGGAAGTAGTAGGTAATTCATGATCTTCTTATGTTGGACATGTTTTATCCCAGGATTGCATGTCTAATCTGCAAACCCCTAATACGAGGAGGGACTGGCATGAGTGCGCCCAGCTCACAAAAGATAATCACAACCAACAAACCCTCCTTCACGCTTTGTTTATGAGAAATCAGAAAACTTTGGTAGTGATAAACAAAGGAGATTAAGGGGATGTGATCGTCCCCATCTTGGGAGCCGTTCCTTGAAACATGTCTAGCATAAGAAGTGATTGGGTTGTCTACTAGCATTCGTTGACGAAATATGCACCTCCCAAAATCATTTTTACCTCTGTTTTCAAAACCAAGAGCTCTGGTACATGTTTAGTCTTTGCTTCCAACCACGGGTTTTCAACCTCGCCATCAAATTCCACGGTTCGAGAGTCTCCACCTTCTTTCTTCAAAGCACCAACTAGGAGAGCATAATTGTCATTCTGAGTGTAATGTGCATTGTCCCAAAGTATTACATTGTCTTCTGCATGCTTGTGGTATTATTTATTCTGAAATTCTTAGTTCTAGTCTCCTTTAAAACTCTGGAGGAGTTTCTGCATTTATGTTTTGCTTCACTCATGGAGGCTAGCGAGATAACACTCTAGTATGTTCAAGCTATGTGCAATGTAATCTTGTCTTGATTTTCAGTAGCATATTATTTACTTTTAGTTATTTGTGATTGGTCACTTGAAAGAAGGATTGCTTCGTGCATTGTCCTCATAGCATTGTTTCAATACTTGCTAGACTCTTTTCGTAGTACATGCTTATATACATCTAATGAAGCAAAAGAGTTTGTCAAAGTTTTCTTTGTCGCGTCCAGTTCGTTGAACTGAATTGCTTGAGGACAAGCAATATGCTAAGCTTGGGGGAGTTGATACGTCTCAAACGTATCTACTTTTCCAAACACTTTTGCTATTGTTTTGCCCTCATTCTTGCATGATTTGAACTAAACTAACCCGGACTGACGATGTTTTCAGCAGAGCTGCCTGTATGGTTTTATTGTGTGCAGGAAAATGGATTTTTAGGTGTCTGAGAAAATTCCAAGAAAAATCACGGAAAATCCACGCACCCGAAGGGCCATTGTGCCAGAAGTGGGGCCAGAGGGCAGCCAGGGGGGCCCCAGGCGCCCTGCTGGCGCGGCCCCACCCCTGGCCGCGCCAGGAGGCCGCCTGGGAGGGTCCTCCCCCCTCTGGTGCCCTACCTTGGCTCCTATTTATTCCCGTGGCGAGGAAACCCCAGAACAGAAGTCGTTTTTCCAGTTTCCGTCGCGGAGCCGCCGCCACCCTCTGTTCTTCTTCGGGAGGGCTAATCTGGAGGCTGATTTGGCTTCCGGAGAGGGGAGATCGTCGCCATCGTCATCATCATCACCACTCCATCCTCCCTCCATGACTTCTCCTTCCATGTGTGAGTAATTCCCTGCTGTGGGCAAAGGGGATGATAGGGATTGGATGAGTTAGATCATGTAATAGTTTATCAGATTGTTGGGGGCATGTTGCCTATCATCTACTTTGGTGTTTATCATCTTTGCTTCAACTTGTTGCTCTTAATGCTTGTCACTTTGGGCCCGAGTGCCATGTTTTCAGATCTGAACCCTATGTGTTTGCATGAATATATTTGTGTTCTTGATCCTATCTATGAGTTGATTGCACCTATTATGGTCCGGAACCGGCGATCCCAAAGGTGACAGCTTGGGACACCAAAGGGGATGGTCCATAATTTGAGGATTCCATGTATCCATTGAGTTTATTGCTTTGTTCCGGTGCTCTTTGACAGGAGCACCTTAATCTCCATAAGTTCATTTTGGCCCCGTTCATAGCGGGATGGTAGGACAAAAGATGTTGTGCAAGTTCTTATTGCAAGCACGTACAACTACCTGTGGGATACATGCCTAATGTTTGATATTTGCCTAGATGATCATTACTTTTCTGTGTGCCTTGCCCCAAGTTAGATTCATGATGTATCTCATCCATGCAGCGCCCAACCATCCATCTCCCTAGCCTACAGTGTTTCAATCCTGCTGGTTATTAGTTGTTACTTTTGCTGTTCACTTTTGCTGTCACCACCATCACTATCATATCACCGTTACCACTTATCTTTTGTTGCAAGTAAGTATATTTCAGGTGCGGTTGAATTGACAACTCAACTGTCAAAGCTTATAAATACTCTTTGGCTCCCCGTGTGTCGAATCTATAAATTGGGTTATTCTTACCCGCGAAGACTATCTCGATCCCTTACGGTTGAGGGTTATCACATGTTTGCTTGTTGTTCTAGGCAAATCCATGTTAGTTTTGGGGTGGCTATTGATGATTCCTTGTTGTATATGTTGTTGTCTATCCATTCATGCCCTTACTTGCTCTTTTGACTTGATGTAGCTTATTTATTTCTTGCTCCCAAGTTGCTATAAAATGTTGCTGTCAGGTTTTTGTTGTCATGTTCAAAATGTTGTAGCTTGTTGCTATTGAACCATGCCTCCTATGGAGATGCTCCAATGGACTTGTTTGATGTAGGATATCTCTACTTCATGTTCATGCTTCTTATCACCATGTTTGAGTGCTGTAGCTTATAATTATCATGCTCCAAAGTTGCTATGTGGCTGTTAATTTCAGCTTGTCGTTATATCTTGTTACATGTGTATCTTTTAGCCCGTTGCTCCGTTTGGAGTGTTCCTTATATGAAACTTGTGTGATTTTGCATGTAGATTCATATTATCCTCTTGTTAACATGTTTTGAAGTTTCTTGCTTGATGCATATTGTCATGTTCCTTGTGCTGTATCTCTGTGTTTCCTCTGTTGTCTTTCTGTGCATCTGCAGTGCTTCCTTAGTGCATCAGCCATGCTTCCTGTATAGACTTGCTGTGCTTCCTGTATAGACTTGTTGTGCTTCCTGTATAGACTTGTTGTGCTTCCTGTATAGACTTGTCATGCATCATACCTTGCCATGTATTGCATCATATAGACTTGTGTTGTTTTCTATGCTTCCTCCCTTGCCATGTTTTGCTTCCTGTGTAAACTTTCTGTGCATCATAAGTAGACTTGTCTTGCATCATACTTGGTAGTGCCTATTGTCATGTTCTTGAGTGGTTTGTTTACCGTGTTGCTTGCTTCTTCTCGTTAGTGCTTGTTCCGTTGCGTTCGTGAGGATTCGTTCGTCTACCCGTGGTTCTCCTTCAAGGCTTCTTCTCCGTCTTCTTCACGGAACCGTTCTTCTTCCTTGCAGGATCTCAGGCAAGATGACCATACCCTTGGATACCATTACTATCTTTGCCATGCTTAGTGTCTCGATGCTATCGTTACATGTCGCGCTACCCATCATTATTGTTAGCCTCTCCTTGTTGCCATGAAACCTCTAACCTTTGAAACCTTCCTAGCAAAACCACTGTTTGGCTATGTTACCCGCTTGCTCAGCCCTCTTATAGCGTTTTTAGTTGCAGGTGAAGATGAAGATCGTTCCAGGAGGGAACTTGTTGTTGGAATATCACAATATCTATTATTATTATTAACACACCTATATACTGGGCATGGGTGGAAGGCTTCGCCTTTTGCTCGGTGTTTTGTTCCACTCATGCCACCTTAGGCGCCGATAAACCGGCATTATGTTCCTTGATTTTGCGTTCCTTACACGATGGGTGGATGGGGACCCCTTGACAGTTCGTCTTTGAATAAAACTCCTCCAGCAAGGCCCAACATTGGCTTTTATTTGCTCATAATAACAACTTAATTAATTGCATAGGGGGTCATGTCCCCGGGTTCTTAATTCTACATAACAGGGGGGGCCAGTGCTGATGGTGTTGGTCCCAAACTAGAGCCACTTGCGGTGCCACCCAGTTATCTGGGGTCTTCGGTTACTGTACGTAGCGCTCATCCGGGCGTGGCCTGAGACGAGATGCGCGCAGCTACCATCAGGGTGTCGACACGCCGGGAGGTCTTGCTGGACTTGTTTTACCATTGTCGAAATGTCTTGTGCACCGGGATGCCGAGCCTGATCGGATTTCCCTAAGATAAGGGGTGATGATATTATATTTATCACTTCAGCTAATCGTGAGAGCTTGTGATGGGCTAAGTTGGGACACCCCTGCAGGGTTAGGATCTTTCGAAAGCCGTGCCCGTGGTTATGTGGCAGATTAGAATTTGTTAATGTCCGGTTGTAGAAAACTTGACAGAGGATCCGAAGTAAAACACACAACTGTGTGAGTAACCGTGACTGTCTCTTTTCACTTTGAGAAGAGAACACGGTGGGGTTATGTTTGACTCGTGTGTAGTTCAGGATCTTTAGCGATCACTACTAGTTGCGACCGTTTGCGTAGATGCTCATCTTATTCTTGTACTTGTAAGTTAGCCACCATATTTTTGCTTAGCCGCTGCTGCAACCTCACCACTTTACCTCTTCCTACCTATTAAGCTTTGATAGTCTTGTTACCCATGGTTATGGGATTGCTGAGTCCTCGTGGCTCACAGTTACTACAACAACAGTTGCAGGTGCAGGTTTCCGATGTCTTGACGTGAGAGCGTTGTTCTTTTGTTGGAGTTCTTCTTCTTCAGTCTGGGGTTAGGTTCCGGGTCGGCAGCCTGGGATAGCAGATGGATGTCTTTGAGCTTTTCTTGTTTGTATCCGTAGTCGGATACTTTGTATTGATGTTGTTGTATTCTTTTGACTTGTATGTATTGTTGTATTCCCCATGTATGTATGTAATGGTACGATGTAATGATATCTATCTTGCTAAGCGCCCGAAATGCGGTTGTGCCCCAATCACGTAAGTGTCACGTGATCGGGATAGAATCGCATCTTGGGCCTGACAGGGGGGCGCGCCCCCACCCTCGTGGACAGGGTGTGGGCCCCCTGGTCTAGATTTTCTTGCAGGTATTTTTTATATTTTCCAAAATAATTCTTCGTGGATTTTCCGGTCATTCCGAGAACTTTTTATTTCTGCACAAAAACAACACCATGGCAATTATGCTAAAAACAACGTCAGTCCGGTTTAGTTCCATTTAAATCATGCAAGTTAGAGTCCAAAACAAGGGCAAAAGTGTTTGGAAAAGTAGATACGTTGGAGATGTATCAAACCTCGTGGCCACCTCCTTTGTTCCCTCGCGTGTACTCCAAGTCTTCTGGGAACATACGGTTCCAAAAATAACTCTCCCGAAGGTTTCATTCCGTTTGGACTCCGTTTGGTGTTCCTTTTCTGCGAAACCCTGAAATAGGCAAAAAACAGCAATTTGCACTGGGCCTTGGGTTAGTAGGTTAGTCCCAAAAATAATATAGAAGTGTATAATAAAGCCCATTAAACATCCAAAATAGAATATATAATAGCATGGAACAATAAAAAATTATAGATACATTGGAGACGTATCAACCATCCCCAAGCTTAATTCTTGCTCGTCCTCGAGTAGGTAAATGATAAAAACAGAATTTTTGATGTGGAATGCTAACTAACATAATTCTCAGTGTAATTCTCTTTGTTGTGGCATGAATGTTCAGATCCGAAAGATTCAAGATAAAAGTTCATATTGACATAAGAATAATAATACTTCAAGCATACTAACAAAGCAATCATGTCTTCTCAAAATAACATGGCCAGAGAAAGTTCATCCCTACAAAATCATATAGTTAGGCTATTCTCCAACTTCGTCACACAAAATATTCCAATCATGCACAACCCCGGTTTCAGCCAAGCACTTGTTTCATACTTTAATTTTTTCAAACTCTTTCAACTTTCACGCAATACATGAGCGTGAGCCATGGACATAGCACTATGTGGAATAGAGTGGTGGTTGTGGAGAAGACAAAAAGGAGAACGATGGTCTCACATCAACTAGGCGTATCAATGGGGTATGGAGATGCCCATCAATAGATATCAATGTGAGTGAGTAGGGATTGCCATGCAACGGATGCACTAGAGTTATAAATGTATGAAAGCTCAACAAAAGAAACTAAGTGGGTGTGCATCCAACTTTCTTGCTCACGAAGACCTAGGGCATTTGAGGAAGCCCATCGTTGGAATATACAAGCCAAGTTCTATAATGAAAATTCCCACTAGTATATGAAAGTGACTAAACAAGAGACTCTCTATCATGAAGATCATGGTGCTACTTTGAAGCACAAGTGTGGAAAAAGATAGTAGCATTGTCCCTTTTTTTCTTTTCTTTTCTCTTTTTTTCTCTTTCTTTTTTTGGGCCATTCCTTTTTTGGCCTTTCCTTCTTTTTTTATTCTTTTTCTTTTCTTTGCGACAATGCTCTAATAATGATGATCATCACACTTATATTGATTTACAACTCGATATTACAACTCAATACTAGAACAAAGTATGACTCTATATGAATGCATCCGGCGGTGTACCGGGTTGTGCAATGAATCAAGGACATGTATGAAAAATTATGCATGGTGGCCTAGCCTCAAATACGATGTCAACTACATGATCATGCATGGCAATATGACAATGATGAAGTGTGTCATAAAAAACGGAACGGTGGAAAGTTGCATGGCAATATATCTCAGAATGGCTATGGAAATGCCATGATAGGTAGGTATGGTGGTTGTTTTGAGGAAGGTATATGGTGGGTGTATGGTACCGGCGAAACTTACGCGGTACAAGAGAGGCTAGAAATGGTGGAAGGGTGAGAGTGGGTATAATCCATGGACTCAACATTAGTCATAAAGAACTCACATACTTATTCCAAAAATCTACAAGTCATGAAAACAAAGTACTACCCGCATGCTCCTAGGGGAAGGGTTAGTAGGAGTTAACCATCGCACGGCCCGACCTCCACACAAAGGATGACACTCAATGAAATACCTCATGCTTCATGTCACACAACGGTTACCATACGTGCATACTACGGGACTTGCAAACCTTAACACAAGTATTTCTCAAATTCACAACTACTCTACTTGAATGACTCTAATAGTACCATCCTCATATCTCAAAACAATCATTGATACGTCCAAAACGTATCTATAATTTCTGCTTGTTCCATGCCTCTTTTGTGTGATATTGCTATGATATTTATGCACTTCCATACACTTTTGATCATATTTGGACTAACCTATTAACTCAGTGCCCCACAGTGCCAGTTCCTGTTTTCTGCTATTTTTCTATTTCAGGTTTCCCCCATATTAAAAGTGCTCCAAAAATTCCGGAAAAAATACAGGAAAAATCAGCGTACAGGAAGCTTCGAGAAAAGCCAAAGCGGGGCCAGAGGGGAGCCAGGGGTGGCCCAGGCGGCCACCCGGCGCGGCCCCACCCCTGGCCGCGCCAGGGGGGGCCTGGGGCCCCGGCTCCGCCTCTGGTGACCCGCCTTCGCATATATATTTCTCCGGTCGCGGAAACCCTGATTCCAGAACCCTTTTCTCCAGAAGCAATTCCGATCTCCGCTGCCATCGCCACCAAGTTTCGGGGGACCAGAATTCCTGTGCCGGCATCCTGCCGGGACGGGGAAGTGCCCCCGGAATCATCTCCATCGACGTTGCTTCCTCCCTCCATGATGCGGGAGTAGTTCCTCCTTGGGGCTGAGGTTTCTACCAGTAGCTATGTGGTCAATTCTCTCTCCCATGATGTGATCTTCGTTGTGATCATAGGCTATGTTAATCTAGGGTGATCCCATGATATTTCCCCTTCCTCTATGTATTGGATTGATGTACTCACTTGTCTTTATCTAGTATAATCCCCGAGACTAAGGTGACAGCGGTCTATTGGACATAGATTAGAAGAATATTTTCATGAGTGATTTCCTCTTTTGTGTGTTGATTGAAGATTGAGAGTCTCTTGGTGCTTGTCTTTGACTATCCTTGAGATATGTTGTGGTGATTGTGGTACTCTCTTTGGATGGCCGCGGTGACATTGGGAAATCTATAGATTGAGAACTACGAACTTTGAGGTGTGCTTTTGTAGCCCTACAGAATTCTCGTCCTCTCTTGACCACAAAGGAATGACCTCCGAGTGCGTCTCCATTGCATGTTTTATCATGTGATTAGACTATGTTAATGTTGTTGGGAGTTGCCACTAGTGAAAGTATGAAGCCTAGGCCTTGTTTCCACCATTGCAATACCATTTGTGCTCACGTTTACCATTTGTTTGCTTGCTGCACTTTTTATTACAGATTTATATTACTTTGCTTTGCCACTCCTATCATCCATATTTTACCATCTCTTCGCCGAACTAGTGCACCTATACAACTCCTAGTTGTATTAGGTGTGTTGGGGACACAAGAGACTTCTTGTATCTTAGTTGCAGGGTTGCTTGAGAGAGACCATCTTCAACCTCTACTTCCCTGAGTTCGATAAACCTTAGGTCATCCACTTGAGGGAAATTGCTGCTGTCCTACAAACCTCTGCGCTTGGAGGCCCAACATAGTCTACAAGAATAGAAGCGTGTGTAGACATCAAGCTATTTCTGGCGCCGTTGCCGGGGAAGTAAGTGTTTGAAGGTATATCTTTAGATCTTGCAATTAAATCTTTTAGTTTCTTGTTTTTAGTTTCACTAGTTATGTTTATGGAAAACCGCACTCTTAATTCGCTGCTTGGGGAAGGCCGCTTTACCACACCTGTGGTAGAGAAGTCTCCTCCACCTACTGAATTTATCCCGTTCCAAATACCACTTGGGATAATTGAAATAATTTGGAATGATTGTTATGATGGGACAGTCAATCCTAGTATTCATTTGTTGAAACTTGCAGAACTTTGTGAGTTGTTTAAGATTTCAGGTTTGACAAGAGATGGAGTCATGAGGAAATTATTTGCCTTGTCACTGAAAGGAAAAGCATTGGAATGGTATAGGCTACTAGATGACTCTCACCTGCTGGATTGGGAAGAGATCCAGTCTCTCTTTTACTCCATGTTTTATCCTCTTCATGAAGTCCATGAGAATAGGAATTATGTTTATAATTTCTATCCTCATGACGGAGAGAGCATAGCTCAAGCTTGGGGGAGACTGAAAACGTTAATGCTAAAATGTCCTAACCATGGGCTCCCCAAAGATATGATTATTACTAATTTCTATGCGAGGCTCTCTCGACAGGATAAAGATTTGCTCGATGCTTCCTCTATGGGTTCTTTCACAAACGAAAAGATTGATGCTAAATGGGAACTCCTTGAAAGAATCAACGCAACACTGAAGATTGGGAGATCGACAAAGGTAAAGAGTCAGGTATAATTTATGAGTATGATTGCATTAAGTCCTTTGTTGAAACTACAAGTTTTAATAAGTTTAGCGCTAAGTTTGGGCTTGATTCTCAACTCCTTGTTGATTTCCTCAAATCTTTTGCTTCACATCTTAATATGCCTAAGGAGGATTGGATCAAGCATCATGAACCTTTTAAAGAGATTTGCAAAGAAAATGAAATTGTTCATGATGATTGCAACATGCATGATCCAATTCCTAAAAATGAAGTTTTATATAAGCATGTTAATTTTTGTGGAGTGGATAGACCTTGTGAAAGGCCTATGATTGAAGAAGAGAAGTATTGTAAGCAACATAAGCATGAAAGAACAATCACTTGGGTCAAAGATTTAAATGAAATTGCTAGAGAATTGTGTGACCTTTATCCTTTTACTTGTGAACTTTGCTGTATAGAGGGTCACTTTAATTTTCAATGCATGCACTTTCAAAACATAACTATTAACCAGTTGTGTGATAACATGATCACCCCTGATCTTTATGACGAGCTTATGTTATTTTTGATGTGTGAAGAGTTATCAGAAAAGACTTCTTGGCTAGATGTTAATGACATAGGAATAAAAAACACTTTGCAAAATTGCCATCTCTATTGTGTTGTTAATTGCCATAAAAATGATTACATAAGTAAGATTAGAAAGGAGGGAACTTTACCAAAGTATAAAAATTTCTCTTATATTTCTGCTAATAAAAAGGAGAGTTTCTCCCAAGTTTCCCCTATTGTTTCTAATGATAAACCAGGATATGTGGAGAAGCTTCAGCTCCAACCACTCCCTCCTAAGGTGAAGAAGAAGAAAAAGAAGAGGAGGAGGAAGTGGAGCAAGAAGGAAGAAGAATGGGTATCAACCTCGCCTGAGCATATTCCCCCCATCAACTTTTATCCTAACGGTTGTAAGTTTAAAGAAGAAGGTGAAGTTTATTGCCTTAATTATCATCTTGATGATACGTCCGTAGGTACTATTGAAGATGATTTTGATTATGATATGCATGTTACTTATCGTGATTGGGAAAATGATGATAATGCTACTTATGATCTTGAAAATCTTTTTGGTACCAACTCTGAAAGTGATGATATGGAAAGCTCTAAGCTTGGGGATGATAGGATTGCAAATCCTTTACCCACTAGTGATGTGATAATTGATAATTCTTTTGCTAGTAAGAATAAAGACAACATGTTTACAAATATAGTTGCTAGCAATGATAATGCTCTTCTCTACTATGATGATGTTATAACTCCAATCTATAGTGATTATAAAGGTACCTATGACATAAGGAGAAATTATCCTTATGATACTCCCTTGTTGAACACCATCTTCCTAATACACAATTAATCTATAGTGTTCAAGTTGTTTATGATAGTCCTACTCCCACTATTTCCAATGAGAAAGATTATGCTTATGTGGAGAGTAAGAGTACCTTTTTGCATTTGGATCATGGTAACAATGCTTTATGTGATGCTTATATTGTTGAGTTTATTCGTGATCCCACTAAAAATTATTATGAGAAGGGAACATATGCTTATAGATATTTTAATAATATCAAGTTCCCTCTCTTTATGTTGAAGGTTTTGAAGCTGCACTTGTTTTGTCTTCCTATGCTTATTGCTTTGTGCTTCAATGAATTATTCTATTGCAATATTCCTATGCATAGGAAGCATGTTAGGCTTAAATGTGTTTGGTATTTGCTTCTTGATGCTCTCTTTTGTTCTTCAACTCTTATTCCTACGAGAGCATCATTAAAGTCTTAAGCCTATCTTTATGGCTATAAAGAAAGAGCTCTAGGGAGACAACCCTTGTTATCTTTGCTTTCAGTTTATTCTTTCAGTTTTTAGTGGTCTTGATGTTTGTTACTACTGTAGCAACATCATTGTATCTTTATTTTTCAGCTTTGTGCCAATTTTAGCCTCTGATTGCAAGAAAGTTCAAAAGTTGTGACATACTGTCCAGAAAACATATTCTATCATTGGACAGAAAAATTCGAATAAAATCACCAGGTCACCTTTTTGATCTGAATTTTTTTGACAGCGTGCTCTATACAATTGGCTTTCGGGCGTCTGTTCTGAGTTTTTTGATTTGAGTTGCAGAAGTGCCCCGAAAAAATTATTTACTACCTGCTGGTCTGTTTTTCACAGATTCTGTCCTGTTTTGCCTTTTCTTCGTTTTGCAAACCTTGAGCTTGCTTTTTCTTTGCAAAAACCTTTTGGCAATCTTGAGAAACAGTAGCTCTTCAAGATTATCCTTATTTCCAGTAGGGAAAAACTATTTTATTGTGGGTACTAACCTCGCTAATCAGATTATGATGAGTTATGTATGAAGGGAGTTTTCAAGTGTGCGAGGGAAGATGATAAAAGAAGATTCAGGAGGTTCAAACGCTCAAGCTTGGGGATGCCCCCGTGCACCCCCAAGAAATATTCAAGAAGACTCAAGCGTCTAAGCTTGGGGATGCCCCCATGCATCCCCTTCTCCATCAACAATTATCAGTTCGTCTTTCGTTCCACTATATTTTAATCACTTCATGCGTTATGTGCTATGCTTGGAGCGTCTTGCTCTTAGTTTCCTTTTTAGTTTTCTTTAGCTTTGCTTGCTGTTCATAATAAGTTAGAACCCAGGTTTCTTTGTGTGGGAGAGAAACACGCTCCACTTCAACCTAGAACACAACATAGGATTTTCATGCTTATCTTTGCTGTGTGTGTTCTTTGTCTTTTCTTAACTACTGTCATGTTTAGCTCTTAGTTTTCATACTTTTCTTTTTAAAGAGCTTTTGTTTAGTTGGTTGCTGAACTCTCTTGAGTTTTCATGTTTATCTTGTTAAGAGAGTTTGCCTGTTGCACTGAGTCGTGTGTCTTGACTTAAAGTAGGTAATTGAGGTTGCTATTTAATTTTAGTAGTAACTTGCAATAGTTTTGAGGTATTGCCATGAGTAATGTCTGAACTTTTGGTGTCAAGAGCTTTAGCCTATTAGTGATAGATGTCGTATTTTGGGCAATCCGTGTTTATTTTCGAAAACCTACAAAATAGTTGAGAACTTTAGCTACTAAATGGATCACTAATCTTTGGAGGGATCGAATATTAGAGTACACTCACGTACCATGAGCCGAGGATGCGCAAGGATAACCAAACCCCCATACACTCCTCATCGGGGTACTTGTCTCTTTGTGAACCTCCTAATTAGATTGAGAGTTATCGATAATAAGTGCATGAGTTCTTCGGACTAATGTGAGTATTCGAAAGTTGACACTTCCACCTAGCCATATTTTTCTAGCCTCTTCGGTGCCGTGCATTGCCCTTTCTCACCTCGAGAGTTGGCGCATACTTCGCCGGTGCATCCAAATCCTTAGCATGATATGCTCTGTCATCATAAGCCTCATTATATCCTTCCTCAAAACAGCCACCATACCTACCTATCAAGGCATTTCCATAGCCTTTCCGAGATACATTGCCATGCAACATCCATCTTCTCATGACTTGATCTTCATGTCATACATGCTTTTTGCTTGATCGATGAGCCGCATGCTAGTTGGGCCTTGCCCTAAACATTGCTATATGACGCGCTAGTATCATTGCATATCCTGCGACACCGGCAGAGGCATACATTTGCATACATCATGATAGTTTCATTTTCCTTATGTTGAGTACTTTTGTAAAGTGTGAAAGATCTTCTATACTTCTTGTAATGTATAGAGGTTTGCCCCTAAAGTGAGCAAAAGATCCCAAAGAGGACAAAATCAAAAGATCCCGAAGAGGACAAATGAGAGTTAAATAGAAAGAGCCATGGAGGCCACAAAAAATAAAATAAAAAAGAAATAAAAAGAGAGAAGGGGGCACACTACTATTCTTTTTGAGAGATCCACACTCGTACTCCATCTTATACCTTGTACTCCATAGAGATTATCATTTATGCATATAGCTATGTGGGGACCTTCACACTATAGAACTTGGCTTGTATATTCCAATGACGAGCCTCCTCAAAAGAGCTCTAGGTCTTCTTGAGCAAGCAAGTTGGATGCACCCCCACTAGTTCCATTGGAGAGCTTACCTTAGCTCATATGTGCATCCGTTGCATGGCAATCCCTACTCCTCACATCATATCTATAATTTGGCTTTCTCTCGCCTATGATTGTCCTCATTGATGTGAGCCTTTCACACCTTTTTGGTCTTCCCCCTTCATCATTTTTCTCTCTTTGCCATCCTAAGTGTCGACTTTCTTGCTTACGCTCATCCATTGCATGAGTGCTCAAAATATCGAAAGGGAGTGGATCATTTTGACTTGTACCTGGCTGTTGGTCTGGGGATGAGTCAAGATAAGATTCCAAAGAAGACCAAGTGTGAAACTTTAGTAGATTAAGTTCTCAACAATATAAAAACTATGTTTTACTCTCTCGTATATCCCTATCCCCTTTCTTGCACGCAAACACCATTTGGAGACATTCGAGTCACGGACAGCGAGAGCTCTTGCACCTTTATGTTCTTATGTTGCTTGTTACAATGCTAATATAGACTCTTGCTTGTTATGACTTGAATTGAATTACATGCCTTGGTTGCTTTACTTAAAAGGTTCTTATATGTTTGATAGCATGTCACCACAGAAATTATGCTTGTTATCATTTACCTACTCGAGGACGAGCAGGAATTAAGCTTGGGGATGTTGATACGTCCAAAACGTATCTATAATTTCTGCTTACTCCATGCCTCTTTTGTGTGATATTGCTATGATATTTATGCACTTCCATACACTTTTGATCATATTTGGACTAACCTATTAACTCAGTGCACCACAGTGCCAGTTCCTGTTTTCTGTTGTTTTTCTATTTCAGGTTTCCCCCATATTAAAAGTGCTCCAAAAATTTCGGGAAAAATACAGGAAAAATCAGCGTACAGGAAGCTTCGAGAAAAGCCAAAGCGGGGCCAGAGGGGAGCCAGGGGTGGCCCAGGCGGCCACCCGACGCGGTCCCACCCCTGGCCGCGCCAGGGGGGCGCCTGGGGCCCCGGCTCCGCCTCTGGTGACCCCCCTTCGCATATATATTTCTCCCATCGCGGAAACCCTGATTCCAGAACCCTTTTCTCCAGAAGCAATTCCGATCTCCGCCGCCATCGCCACCAAGTTTCGAGGGACCAGAATTCCTGTGCCGGCATCCTGCCGGGACAGGGAAGTGCCCCCGGATTCATCTCCATCGACGTTGCTTCCTCCCTCCATGATGCGGGAGTAGTTCCTCCTCGGGGCTGAGGTTTCTACTAGTAGCTATATGGTCAATTCTCTCTCCCATGATGTGATCTTCGTTGTGATCATAGGCTATGTTAATCTAGGGTGATCCCATGATATTTCCCCTTCCTCTATGTATTGGATTGATGTACTCACTTGTCTTTATCTAGTATAATCCCCGAGACCAAGGTGACAGCGGTCTATTGGACATGGATTAGAAGAATATTTCCATGAGTGATTTCCTCTTTTGTGTGTTGATTGAAGATTGAGAGTCTCTTGGTGCTTGTCTTTGACTATCCTTGAGATATGTTGTGGTGATTGTGGTACTCTCTTTGGATGGCCGCGGTGACATTGGGAAATCTATAGATTGAGAACTACGAACTTTGAGGTGTGCTTTTGTAGCCCTACATAATTCTCGTCCTCTCTTGACCACAAAGGAATGACCTCCGAGTGCGTCGCCATTGCATGTTTTATCATGTGATTAGACTATGTTAATGTTGTTGGGAGTTGCCACTAGTGAAAGTATGAAGCCTAGGCCTTGTTTCCACCATTGCAATACCATTTGTGCTCACGTTTACCACTTGTTTTCTTGCTGCACTTTTTATTACAGATTTATATTACTTTGCTTTGCCACTCCTATCATCCATATTTTACCATCTCTTCGCCGAACTAGTGCACCTATACAACTCCTAGTTGTATTAGGTGTGTTGGGGACACAAGAGACTTCTTGTATCTTAGTTGCAGGGTTGCTTGAGAGAGACCATCTTCAACCTCTACTTCCCTGAGTTCGATAAACCTTAGGTCATCCACTTGAGGGAAATTCCTGCTGTCCTACAAACCTCTGCGCTTGGAGGCCCAACATAGTTGTCGGTGTACTAAGATAGGGGTACCTTAGTACCCCAACTTGTGCACGGGCAGTAGCAGCTTCCCGCGGCAGGGTTTACCACGTGCTCGCCGGGAACCTTCCCGGTCCCTATAAAACCATTCAAGAACAAAGTATACAAGTCAGAAGATCAAGGCCCCGGCAAGTGGAGCTTGTCGGGAAGGCCACACCAGGCTCAAAGATATCATTTTAATACAAGACCCTGGCAAGAGGAGCTTGCCAGGAAGACCAAGGAATGCACGCCTCGGCGCGTCACGCGCCTCGGCAGGTCCCGGAGAGCGACAAGCTCCCGGGCCCGACAAGCTCACGACCCCGGCAAGGTGCTTGCCGGGGGAAACTTATACTGTGTGCCCGCGCTCCAGCTCATCTGCCCACGCGTCGCCCTGGGGCCCTTCCAGGGGCGCGTGGCGGAAGGCTGTGCAGCCTGGGGCACACGGTGGCAAGCCACGGTGACGAGGCTACCGCCGTGGCGGACGGAGAAGCATGGACGGACGCTTTTGGGGTCGACGGTGACGGGCATTTAATGCCCTTGTCCCCCACTGTCAAAGTTAGGTGATGACCACTGTTCATCCACTGTTCACGCACTATTCCCGCACTGTTACAACTACCACCAAAGTTACATTTTTGCCCTCCTCTACGTTGGCACCTGTCGGTGACCCCTTGAGCTATAAAAGGAGGCCCATGCACAACGTAGAGAGGGTTCGAATGCTAAGCAACTCTCTTGCTCGGTGTAGCTAGTACTGTAGCTCTTCAAGCTCCCGAGCTCAATACAACCAAGGCAGGAGTAGGGTTTTACGCGTCCGCGCGGCCCGAACCTGGGTAAACTGCCCGCGTGTGCCTCTCGATCTGCTCTTCGTGCTCCCTCCGCTCCCTTACCGCAACGCAGAAGGGGCTCCGGTCCCATAGGTGCTCGTGGGAGGACAGTTTCCCCCGACATCTTTGGCGAACGACACCAAGTCGAGCCACCGGACAGACACCCTTTGCTCTTGTCTATGGAGCAGAGGCAGTTATCCCCACGGAACTCGTATACGGATCTCCTCGAGTGCTCGCTTATGATGAGCTCGAGCAAGAGCAACTGCGGCAAGATGATGCATTGCTCCTCGAGGAGGAACGTCTCCAGGCTGCTGTACGAGCTGCTCGATACCAGCAAGCCTTGCGTCGCTATCATAGCCGCAAGGTCAAGGCCAGGAGTCTCGAGGAAGGCGACCTTGTTCTTCGGCGTGTTCAGTCCGCCAAGAATTCCAACAAGTTGACGCCGAAGTGGGAAGGCCCTTATCGGGTGAGACAAGTCACAAGGCCCGGCGCTGTCTGCCTTGAGACCGAAGAAGGCTTACCGGTGAGCAACTCCTGGAACATAGAGCATCTTCGCAAGTTTCACCCATGAGGCGCGGTTGCCGTGATCCGCTCCGGCAACCACCTTTTGTACAAGTCTTGCCGCTATTGCATATAAACCTTTGTACAAAGCCGGGCGCAGATCCCATGCATCAGTAAAGCTTTTGTGCTTCACACTACTTGTCGTTTACATGCTTTTCTTACTTATTTGCATGCATTATCTGACACCTTGTGCAATGCACATCCCCGGTAAGCGCTAGCAGGCCGTAAGGCCACGTACTTGTTTTCCTCCTCTTTTTCTTTCCCTCTTAAGCAGAAGGAGTATTCCTCGCGCACAAGTTTGCCGGTGGGGGAGGAGATGGAGGTATGAACCAAGTGCTGTTCAAGAAAGAAGGCTTGACGGGGAGCAAAACAATATATGAAAGCTAAGTTACCAGAATTTGAGCAGCTCAATTTTTAAATTTTAGTTATCTTCCTTGAACAACCACACTTTGTATGGAAAACCTGTGCGCGGAGGAACCTACCCGTGGCTAGCCGCACCCTTACCTTGTTTCCGAGCACGCTCAATGACTTAAGTGAGCTGCGACAAGTGTCGCGCCCTTATTTCGTTTTTGAGTTCGCTCAGCAAGCTAAGTGCGCTGCGACTAGCTGCGGCAAGGTTACTTGCCGGTAAGGCCTTTGCCAGCAGGCTGCTAAGAGTCCAGCACTCAGCGCTCGCGGCGAGGGCCCCTTGCCGGCAAGTCCCCTAGAAGCGTAGGGTAGAAAGCATACAAAGTGGAGGACCAAAAGCAAGGGAGATAACAATGCGTTGATTGCTCAGAAATAAGATAGTATATTACAGAGATAACTTGTTGCAATAACTAATAGATTCTTGTCCAATAACGTGCCTTGCAGCGGCAAGGGAAACAGAAAGAAAGGAGCCTAATCTACGCGGTCGCCTTCACGCCTTGAGATCTTGTTCACCTTGGCGACGATGTGGGCGACCTGCGCCTTCAACGCCTCCTGATCTGCATCGTCCGGCAAGCTGCGGAGGACGTTCACAAGATTGATGCCAGGGTTGCGGTAGACGATCTTCGTCAAGACGCGCTCCAAGGTGCCCGCGCAGAGCTGGCGCGACTCGTCGGCTAGCTGCGCGGGGAGCTTCTCCTGCAGCCGTGCAAGCGCCGGCGCGATTCCCCTGAAGAAGAGACTTAACTTGGCGCTGTGGGGGAGATTCTCGTCCGGAGAGTACACAAGGTGCTCCACCCTCAGCGCCATCAACTCCTTGTCAATATTGGCAGCAGAGGCGACCAGATCGTCAGTCCATTGCTCTACCGCCCGGCTGAAGTTGTTCGCTGAGACGGCGGCGCTCTCCACCAGGCCTTGTTCCTTGCGGAGCTCGTCCTTCAGCTTCGTCTCGCGATCCCGGGCGTCGTCGAGCGAATCGGTCAAATTGGAGACCTTCAACTCCAAGTCAGCAATTGAATCTTTGGCGGCAGTGAGCTCGTCGCCCTTCTTGGAGAGGCGTACCTGCAAGTCAGAGTTGGTGTGGGCGTCCTTCTCCCGCTCCACATTGAGTGCGGTGACCCTGTCCTCACTTGCCTTCAGGTACCGCTCCAGCTGATCCACCTTGAGCTCCAGGTCCCTCTTGGCGGTTTCCGCGGCGGCTGCGGCTTCCTTTGCCTCCTTCAGGGCCCCGCCAAGGGCCTGCTCCCGGACGGTGAGTTCGTCGTCATGGGCGTCGAGCTCAACCTTCCGCTGGTTGAGCGCCCCCTCCCGACGAGACAGCTCCTCGGCGGCCAGCCGCTGTCGCTCTTCTGCCTCCGCCTTCTCCAGGAGGAAGGCTTGCTGCTCCCCGGCAAGCTCTTCCCGCTCCTCCGCCAAGTTGCGGAGGGCGGCCTGGTTGGCGGCGCGAAGCTCCGCGGCCCGTTTCTCCAAGTCAACCCCAGCCTTGGCGGCAAGAGCTTCCCGGGAGTCCAGCTTCGCCTGCCTGGCCCGGTAAAGGGCCAGGAGCCGGCGAAGGAGCTTCTCCTCTTCGGGCTCGTCTCCACCGCCAAGTGCTACAACGACCTTCAACCCCGCGGAGGCGAGGACCTCTCCATCGTAGGTCTCTCCCTCCACGGGGGCTCGCGACGAAGACCCCCACGGGACTTGTATGAAGACTCCGTTGGGGGCCTCAAGATAGACGCCTGGCTGCTCCGTGGCGGCGGAGGGGTCGGCGGCCAGTGCAGCGCTTGACGCTCCTGCTGCCTCCGGGCCAGCAGTGTGGTCGCCGTCCCCCTCCCCAGCCGCGGCGTCTGCGGTCGGGGCGGTCTCCTCAACGGCAGGCTCGTCGGCTCCAGCCATGCCCTCAGCGGCAGTGGCGTTGCCGCCGTCGCCTTGCACGCCCTCCTCGCCGGCAGTCTCCGTCTCCATCCGCTCCGGCGCAGGAGGATCTAGCAGAAGAAAAAGAAAAGAAAAGATCAAGCAAATATCCAAAAAGACAAGTTCAAGAAGATAAAGCTACAAGACTCACCTTCGCGGACCTCTTCGACGACAGGCTCCCTCGCCGGGGAGTCCTCCCTTGGCGATGGAGCAGTGGCCCCCGCTGGCGGAGGGCCGCCCGCCCCCTCCCTTGGCGGGGTGGCCACCCTTGTCGGGCTGCTCACCCTTGGCGGGGTGCCCGTCCTTGGCGGAGCGTCCTCCCTTGCCGGGGAGTTCACCCTTGGCGGGGAGGGTGGAGCAAGTGGCCCGTCGGGGGCAGTCTCCGGGCGCTCCTGTGGCTGCGGCTCCACTTCTGCACAAGACAAACAAGACAAACAAGACAAACAAGACAACAAAACATTAGTACAAATAATAACCTCAAGCGCGCCCGACCAACGGAAAAGAATGACTACCAGACTTACGCTGGGGGCTGCGCTGGGGGCTGCTCCTCGGGGCAGCGGGTTGATCCGGCAAGCTTGCCGCTGGCGCGTCTCCGGTCGCCGCGGCGGGCGAGTCGTCTTCGACCTCAACCACGGGGATCTTGGCCCTCTTCGCCGTCCGCTGGGCCAGGGTCCTGAAAGCAAGGCAAGAACAAGAACAGAATCATCAAGGAAGATCAAGACAAAATCGAAGAAGTTACAAGTGACAAGTACTTACTCCTCTTCCTCGTCGTCGTCGGAGCTGAGGGCGGAGAAGTCAAACTCCACCTGAGGTGCTCCCGCGCGAGGAGCAGGAGGAGAAGGCTCCCTCGGGTGCTTGGCGGTCTCCGGGGCTGGGGGCTGCGAAGACCCAGCCTCCATTGATGCCGAGGCCCGAGGAGCAGGTGGAGCGGCCGTTCTGCTCCGGGAAGATCCCCCTCCGCTTGGCGCGGGCGCGCGGGGCGCCTCCTCCGTCACGGCCTGGCTCGCCCTGGTGGCGCGCGTCGCCCGGCGCGCAGGCTGCTGCCTAGGCGCCTGCGTCCTCGTCGCCGTCGCCACCTTGCGGAGGCGCTTCCTCGGTGGTTGCGTAGGACTTGCCGGAGGCGGGGAGTTCTCTGAGGACGAGGAGGCATCATCGTCAAGTCCCAGAGATCCACCGGTGTCTTCATCGGCCTCGACGTCCTCCTCCTCCTCCCCGGCAGGCTCACTGGGCCCAGCGCCATGCCCGGCGGCCTCGCTCCCTCCGGCGGTCCCGCTCCCTCCGGCGGCCCCGCTCCCTGCGGCGGCCTCGCTCACCCCGGTAACCCCGGGTATCCCGGCATGCCTCAGGGAGGGCACCCCGGCAAACTCGTCGGGCGGAAGCTTGAGCAGCCTGAGGATTTCCGCCTCTTCTGCCCGGTTCGCCTCGTCCGCGGCCTGCGCCTCGTCGACGGTGAATCCAAAATCTCCCGCCGCTGCAGCTGCGGCGGCCTCTTCCATCCTGGAAGCAATGTAAGCTATGTCTCGCGCCGTAGTGGCCCGGGTGAGGCCCCTGTTCTCCTCGGAGTTCTTGGGCGTCTCAACTAAGTTGTCGAAGAAGCTCAGCACAGTATCCGGAGGAGGCTCTATCCAGGTGGGGACGATGCCATGGGAGTCGCACTCCGGCATCATCGCGCGCAAAGAATCGCAGGCGGTGCTGTTGCACAGTGGCACCACTCCCTTGGCCGGTCTGAACCACTCCGGATGGGCCGGGTCGTGCTTGAAGAGCTCTCGGACCATTCCTTTCAGCTCCAAAGCAGTGAAATTGAAGTTCAATCCTGGGCGCAGCCTCATGATATCCGCCGCATTGCCAAATTCCCAGGCGGGCCTTTTCCTCTCTTGTAAAGGGGCAATGCGGCGGCGGAGGAAATTTGCCCCAACCTCTCCGATGGTCAGATTAGCTACCCGGAGACGGATAATCCTGACAAGGGCAATAGTGAGCTTGTTGTCCTCCGGGGCCAATTCGCTCCAATTCCTGCCGCGCACTATGGCTGTTGTGCGCGGCGCAGTGAAGGGCTCCGGCTTATCCTCTACTACCCAGCACCAATCTGCGCGCCATTCTTCCCACTTGCCGCGGAGTTCTCCCTTCAGGTATGAATCTTTCTTGTTCAGCCGGAAGATCCAGGAGATGCCGCCGGAAAGGGGAGCGCCAGCCTCTACTCTAGGCATAAAGAAATGGCGAAAGAGTGCTACGTTTGGATGGATCCCAACATAGTTTTCGCACAGATGTGCGAAAACAGCCATCGTAAGGATGGCGTTGGGGGTAAAGTCTAGGAGGTGGAGGCCATATGTGTTCATAATGTCGCAAAAGAACTCCGAGTACGGAGGGCACAATCCACAATGGAAGAAAGCAGCAAAGAAGAAATACCCGCTGGGAAACATATCTCTGGCGACGGCAGGGAAGGCTCTGGTGCGGGGATGAGCTTTGGTCTCCCCGGACCAGAAGAGATAGTACTTGTTCCGCAGCTCCTTCGCGCCAAGTGTAATGCCCAGGATGGAGTTATACCTCCTACGTTTCGAGGCACGACTTAAAGGCATAAATCCATCCTAGAATGATCTCAAGTTCGGTAATCTTTGCACAACTCATGTAAAAGAGGGGATAGTAAACAGAAAAATAGTTGGCTTACACTCGCCACGTCACAGAATTACAGTACAAGTCTCAAACATCATACATTAAGAACATCACAACCCTCTAAGGGCAAAAGCCAAATGTCAAAGTACCAAACTTAGATAAATAAACCACAGGCGGATCGAATCCTAGTAAGAGTCTCCACTACTGATCATCCGGGTATCGCACATAGTACCGACTACGCTCCTCGTCGTACTCCCAATCCAGCTCGGTGCCATCACCTGGATAGCTCACAGCTGGACCTGCATCTGGTGTGTGAAGTAACTGTGAGCCACAGAGGACTCAGCAATCCCGTTCCCGGGTAACAAGACTATTTAAGCCTTTGGGTGAGGAAAAGGCTGAAGAAAAGAATAAGTGTCTGCAGCAGCAACTAGCATCTAGCTTCCGTAAGTGAGAGCGAGAAGAGAAGCCTCGGCGAGAAGTGATCACGAAGTGATCCTAGCTACAAGCTCAACAATCATAACCCCTCCGTGTTCAACTCCCGAATCCCTATTCGGAAATTGACAGTCACGGAACACACACTGGTAGTGTATTAGAAACATTATGTCAAGTTATCTACAACCGGAATTAACAAGCTCAAATCTGCCACATAACCGCGGGCACGGCTTTCGAAAGTTCAAACCCTGCAGGGGTGTTCCAACTTGACCCATTACAAGCCCACGATCCGCGGAGTCGCAACTCCAAAGTGGGAAGACCCGAGTATCCTCGGAATCCCGTGCTCAAGATATACCGAGCTAAGGTAAGGCTAATCCAGCAAATCCTCCCGGCGTGTCGACACCCTGATAGTAGCCGCGCGTATCTAAGTCTCAGGACACGACCGGATGGGTGAAGCTACGGGTTTTTACCAGACCTTGAGTTTCCTCGAGGTGGCCCCGTAGGCTCCCCGTTTCGGACCAACACTCATGTGGAGCACTGGCCCGGGGTTGTTGATTAAGAAAGAGGGTTAATTACTCCCTATGCATGTTTAGTTGTTATTAGGCAAATAGTACCAATGTTGGGACTTGCTGGAAAAGACTTAGCACTTAGCGGTTTATCGAGGGGGTCCCATACACCCCAACCGTGTTAGGAACGCATAATCAAGGAACATAACACCGGCTTATACGGATCCTAACGGCATGAGTGGAACAAATCACCAAGCAAAAGGCTTAGCCTTCCACCCTTGCCAATATATAGATGATTTCATTTTAAGCATTTATATAGTGTGATATAACCCAACCAAACTTCAACATGAAGCAAGCATCTTCGATCTTCACCTGCAACTAGCAATGCTATAAGAAGGGCTGAGCGAAGCGTACTTAGCCAAGCAACGGTTTGCATAGGTAGGTTGGTTAAACATGGCAATTGGTTACAAGTAGGAGGCTGACAAGAAGATCATGGGCATCGAGGCAAAACTATAGATCGAGACCACTAGCAATAGGCAAAGATAGTAATGTTATCGGGGTTCGGTCATCTTGCCTGAAGAGAAGTCGTTCGGATCGTAAGAAGGGTCCTCGTGCTCAACCTCATTGGAAACCTCGTGCTCGTACTCGAACTCAGACTCAGCTTCCGGCTCTAAACAAAACAATCACACCAAGCACCAATCAACAAGATGCAATGCGCACTCGAAAAAGATGAATGCATGATGGATGCACTAAGGATGCACACGGAGCACGTAAAATAACACTCAAGCAAAACACCTCAAAACAAGATAACAATCTGATATTATTAATCTACACGGAAAATCAATCAAGTTTGATATAAGATTCGCTAAAATCGGAGTTACGGGCTAAAAGTTGTGCCCGAAACAAGATTTGAGCGAAAGCTGAAAATTACAGCAACATAGCAACTTCGGAGCTCAAAATAATTGAGCTACAGCACCCAAACAACATGGCAAAGGACATGAACACAAACTAGACATATACTACAGCAACTATGTCCAAGGTGCACCCCCAACGGAGCCACGGATCAATAGCAATGATCTTGGACATATTGAACTTGACAATAAAATTCTGGCAGCAGAATTTTATTGCAACTTTGGAGCAAAAGGTAAACATGCTACAGCCACTTAAATAGACATGTGAGGACATGAATGGAAAGACAACAATATATACTACAAGGAACAATCAAAATCCACTCCAAAACTATCATGCTTTGTCCTAGAACATCACACGAACATGGCATCGGAACGTTACAGATTTCAGACTTAGTGAAAAAACCACTAAGTCCTAAAACAGCAATATCATCATGGCATATAAAAGAGCATGTTTAAGTCACCTCGAAACTAAACATGGCAAAGGGTAAGCACCTCATCAAAGTGCACATGAAGGTGATCCCGAAACACACAAGCATGCATCATAGAGGTGAACACAACGATTGCAACGAGCTCAACAAGATGGCATTTCATAACAAGTGAAACAACATCACAGCCACATGGCACTTTGCAACGAAGATAACAAGGCAATAATAAATCCACCATGCAACCTATCACATACAACACGTAGATCAAGGCAAGACGAACACGTGGACATGTCATTTGCATCATTCGGACAAACGAGCTAAAAGATACCACATGGCAAAGGTGACATAAAAATAACACATAACAGCAGTTTATATCATGATGCACTCTTGCAACAGCAAAACAAGCACCTAGATGATCTCTAACATGCATGACAACAACAGGTAAAACGTAGAGCACGTTCCCACGAACGTCTGGACATGCTACACGCGCGAAACGGAGCAGCAGGCAAAAAGTTAGAGCAGGTCAAACTTTGCATTTCAGAACAGAAATAACAGGGACTTAGGAGTGGGGAGTCAACCTCAGATCTGGATCTGGATCAGGAAAAAAAAGGAGATGGGCCCGGGCGGTGGAGGCGAAACCGGCCTGGGAGCGGCCCGGCTCGGCGGTGAGCCCGCGGGGCGCGCGGTGCGGCGATGGGCCTGAGGCGCGGCTGGCGCCCGCGGTGGCCCGCGAGGAGGCGAGGCGGCCCGCGTCGACTGGAGGCTGGGAGGCCGCGCGAAGGGACCCGGGAGGCGAGGCGAGGCGGCCCAGGGTGGCGGTGGGCCGGCGCGCGGGGAAGTGGTCCCCCGGCCCCCTCGAGCCTGGCGACTCGGTGCGGCGATGATGGGCCGGTCGGCGAAGGCGAAACGGTCCACTGGACCACTTCGACGAGCCTGGAGCGGCGATGCGATCGACCCGAAGGGGGGGATCGAGCGCGTTGACCCTGGCGGTCGTTGCGATCTGCGGGATCGATGGATACAGATCGGCGGCGGCGCTGGTTCCTTCGGGAACTGGCTGGTGGATCTGAGATAAAAGAGGGGGATCTGAAGAAAAAAAATGAGGGGAGAGAGGAGGAAGAAGGGGATGCCCAAAATAGACTAGGGGTCTATAAATAGCAGTTTTTGCTAGGGTTTGGAGATTTGGGGGCGCTAGGAGCCCTTCGATCGCGATCCGACGGATCCGATCGCGGGGATAGATTTAAAAGGCCTAGGAGGAGATAAAAGACTGCAGTAGGGGTGTTTCCGGGACACGAAGTGAAGGCACTTTGGACCCACACGAACAACGGATGGAAAAACCAACGGAGTCCAAACGAGACGAGATTTGAGAGGCGGGTTGCACACAACAAAACAACAACACACACAGCAACCTCGCGGCACACCGGTAACGTTAAACGCCCGAACAACAAAGTAGGCCTACGGGACGTCACAGACACGTGAGGGAGCTCCGGAACGCGAAACGGACAACGGGAAGGAACACGCGGAACCGGATGCAACCGACAACACAAATGCAATGCGATGCACATGTCTACATGATATGAATGAATGCCACACACTCACAAAACAAAACGACGAAAACCCGAAAGACAAAGAACCCGGAATGGAAATAGATGAAGCCGGAGATATATTATATACCCAAAAGGGAAAGTATTACATCCGGGGCATTACAAACTCTCCTCTACTACAAAAAGATCTCGTCCCGAGATCTAGGACTGGAAAAAGGAAGGGTACTCGGAACGAAGATGATCTTCTCGTTCCCAGGTAGCTTCTCGGTCAGTGTGATGTGACCACTTGACTTTCAGAAACTTGATGGACTTGTTGCGGGTCTTGCGTTCGGTTTCTTCGAGAATTGCAACTGGATGCTCTCGGTAGGAAAGGTCTTGTTGAAGTTCAATCTCTTCAAATGGAATCATGCGCTCAGGTGCCTTGAAGCATTTGCGAAGTTGAGACACATGGAAGACATCATGAACATTGGCGAAGTTTGAAGGGAGCTCAAGTTGATAGGCTAGGTCGCCTCTTTTGCCAAGAATCTTGAAAGGTCCGACGTATCTAGGAGCAAGTTTTCCTTTGATACCGAATCTTTGGGTTCCTTTCATCGGAGAAACTCGGAGATAGACATGATCACCGATGTCGAAAGCCAAATCACGATGCTTTCCGTCATAGTAGCTCTTCTGACGCGACTGAGCGGCCTTGAGATTCTCACGTATGACTTTGCACATTTCTTCGGCTTCTGAGATCAAGTCATTGCCAAGAAGTTGACGTTCGCCTGTTTCAGACCAGTTGAGAGGGGTACGGCACTTTCTGCCATAGAGAATTTCAAACGGTGCTTTGCCTGCACTTGCTTGAAAGCTGTTGTTGTAAGAGAACTCGGCAAATGGAAGGCAGTCTTCCCATTTCATGCCGAAGGAGATGACACAGGCTCTGAGCATGTCTTCTAGGATCTGATTCACACGCTCGACTTGACCACTAGTCTGAGGGTGAAAAGCAGTGCTGAATCTGATCTTAGTGCCCATGGCGGACTGAAAGGAATCCCAGAACCTTGATGTGAACAAGCTTCCACGGTCTGAGGATATCACTTGAGGAATGCCATGTAGGGACACAATTCTGGAAGTGTACAGCTCTGCAAGTTGAGCTGCATTGATTGATTCTTTGACTGGAAGAAAGTGAGCGACTTTGGTAAGCTTGTCAATCACCACAAAGATAGCATCATTGCCTCGCTTGGATTTAGGAAAACCAGTGACGAAGTCCATTTCAATGTGGTCGAACTTCCACTCGGGAATAGGAAGAGGTTGGAGAAGACCGGCTGGACGTTGATGTTCTGCTTTCACTCTTCTGTATACATCACATTCGTTCACGAATTGGGCAATCTCCCTTTTCATGCGTGTCCACCAGTAAGACTGCTTGAGGTCTTGATACATCTTGGAACTGCCAGGATGAATGGAAAGGAGAGAATCATGAGCTTCTTCCATTATGAGCTTCCTGAGATCACCTTTGGGAACAACAAGTCTGTCCTCGAAGAACAAGGTATCTCTCTCATCAACACGGAAGCACTTGTATTTTGGAGTGCCCTTTGCAATCCCATGTTTCACTTTCTTCACCATGGTATCACTGAGCTGGGCCTCACAGACTTGATCTTCCAAGGTAGGAGCAATTTGGAGATTTGCAAGAAAACCCTGCGGAACAACTTGGACGTTGAGTTTCCTGAATGCTTCACAAAGCTCAGGCTGGTACGGCTTGATAAGAAGGCTGTTGCAATATGCCTTTCTGCTCAAAGCATCTGCAATCACATTCGCCTTGCCAGGAGTGTATTCGATGCTGGGGTTGTACTCTTGGATCATTTCAACCCAACGAGTCTGGCGGAGGTTCAGATGCGGCTGTGTGAAGATGTACTTCAAGCTCTTGTGATCAGTGAAGATGTCGACCTTTCTGCCCAACAACAGATGTCTCCACGTAATCAGAGCATGTACCACAGCTGCTAGCTCGAGATCATGTGTGGGATAGTTCTTCTCACTTGGCTTTAGCTGACGAGAAGTGTATGCCACAATTCTCTTATCTTGCATAAGCACACCACCAAGACCTTAAAGAGAAGCATCACAGAATACTTCATAGGGCTTGGATTCATCTGGAGGAGTCAGAACTGGAGCAGAGACAAGCTTCTCTTTGAGGGTTTTGAATGCCACTTCACACTCTGGAGACCAAAAGTATTTGACATTCTTCTGAAGCAAGTTGGAAAGAGGCTTGGCAATCTTGGAGAAGTTCTCAACAAACCTTCTGCAATAGCTGGCAAGACCCAGAAAACTGCGGAGCTGCTTGACGTTCTGAGGAGCTTCCCAGTTGACAATTGCTTCAACTTTCTCGGGATTAACCGCAATGCCGTCAGCTGAGATAATGTGGCCCAGGTACAAAACCTTATCGAGCCAAAACTCGCACTTGGAGAACTTGGCATAGAATTTATGCTCTCGGAGTCGATCAAGAACCAGGCGTAAGTGCTTTTCGTGATCTTCTTCATTCTTGGAAAACACCAGAATATCATCCAGATACACAAGCACAAACTCGCCAGTATAGGGGTTGAAGATGTAATGCATCATCCTTGAAAAGGTAGGAGGAGCATTGGCGAGACCGAAGGACATGACGGTATACTCGTATGAACCGTAGCTCGTTCTGAAGGCCGTCTTGGGAATGTCTTCCTCACGAATGCGAATTTGATGATAGCCCATTCGGAGGTCAAGCTTAGAGAACACTTTAGCTCCTTTAAGCTGCTCAAAGAGTTCGTTGATGTTGGGGAGCGGATACTTGTTCTTAATCGTCTTCTTGTTCAATGGCCGGTAGTCAACACAGAGACGCTCCGTGCCATCTTTCTTCTTGACAAATAAGACACCACAGCCCCACGGAGACGTACTAGGTCTGATGAGACCCATACTCTCCTGCTTATCAAGCTGCTTCTTCAATTCCTTCAATTCATCCGGAGAGAGCTTGTACGGACGCCGGCATGCAGGCTCAGTACCCGGGTCGAGTTCAATGACAAACTCCACCTGACGGTGTGGAGGCATGCCTGGAAGTTCTTCAGGAAAGACGTCTTGATATTCGTTCACCACTGGAATTTGATTTATGGCATTAATTTCGCCCTTCTCATTAAGAGAGAAAAGCCGGATAGTGTTATCCCTTGAGGCAAAGATAATCACATCTTCATCAGAATGAGTCAACTTGACTTCCTTTTGAGCACAATCAATGTGAGCATCGTGCTGAGAAAGCCAATCCATTCCGAGGATGAGGTCAATATCAGAATGACCAAGAACCACCGGTTTAGCCAGAAAACGATAATCTCCCATGCGAATAGAAACATCCGGAGCATAGACAGTAGAAGACATACGTCTCCCCGGAGAAATGACTTCCAACCTCTGAGGCAAATTTGAAGTGGCAATATTGTGCTTGGATGCAAATGGTTGAGACATGAAAGAGCATGATGCACCCGAATCAAATAATACTTTAGCAGGGATAGAGTTAACTGGAAGGTTACCCAAAATGACATCAGAAGAATTCTCCGCTTGTGTTGCATTCATCAGATTGACCCTTGCTGCCTTTGGATCATGCCTGACAATAGCTGAACTCACAGGTGGAGGAGGAGGAAGACGCTTCGGATTCGGGCATCTGTTGGCATAGTGACCTTTCTGAGTACATTTGTTGCAAGTCACTTCTGAGAGAGGACGGAAATGAGAGCCACTTGACTTGGAGCCTTGAGACTGCAACTGCTTCTTCGACTGGTTGCTTGGGTTGGGTGGGTGGGAGAAACCATGACCACTAGAGTTCTTGTTGTTGGAGTTGTTGAAGTTGTTGGAGTTGTTGTATGGAGCTTGAATCACTGGAGGAGGAGGAAGCCAGAATTTCTGATGCTTCGAGACCATCTGAGACGATGAGGAAGAGTGAACGGCATCTTGAATTCTCTTCTTAGAAGCCTCCATCTTAAGCTGAGCTGCTTCTTGTTTCAAAGCCATGTTATAGAACTTGTCGAATTCATCGGGCTCGAACAAAGTGAGAGCAAGCTGAAGTTCATCTTTGAGACCTCCACGGAACTGGTAGATTTTACTCTTGGCATCAGGAATGTCTTGCTTAGCATAGCGAGCGAGGTTTTGGAATTTGACATTATACTGATAGACTGTCATGGAGCCCTGCTTCAGGTTGCGGAATTGCTCACGCATACCCTCGATGACACTTGTAGGAATGTGGTGCGAGCGGAAATCCTTGCAGAAATTCTCCCAAGAGATCACTTGACCCGGCCTGGAGTCTTTGTACTGCTGCCACCAGTCAGCTGCTTGATCTTTCAGTTGGAAGGCTGCAAACTTCACATAGTCATCTTCCTTCACGTTACTGCACTCAAAATGCTTCTTGATATCGGTTAGCCAATCTTCAGCATCAAGAGGGTCGACACAGTAACTGAAAGCTTTAGGATTGTTGGCCAAGAACTGGTTGAGGGTAGCATGGTGCGGCTGGTTGAAGAAGTTGCCTTGGTTCCCTGGAATACCCTGATTAGCTTGATTAGCTTGCATCATCTGCATCATCAACTGAGTGTTCTGAGCAGTAGTCTGCATAATTGCTCTCCAAGCCTCAGGCGGAGGAGGAGGGGAAGGAGGATGTTCTGGAACCTCTTCACCCTCTGGGTTAGCATTGAGAACCCTTTTCGGAGCCATCCTGTAAGAGATGACCACGAATCAGCAATTGATTGACAAAAGGTATAAGCTGAATCAATGGAATGAATTGCAACAAGTCTTCACAATAATCATTCGAACAATAAGAACGAATGAAATCATCCGAACAAGAGGAACGAATGAAATTCTCAGTTAAATGATAACATCAGTCTTCACGAGAAGCCACATAGGGGACAAAAGGATAAAATAAGAAAACAACAAGGTACAGACGGGAACAAACACAAGAGAGGAGTTTCGTTCTAACATCTTTGTGCTGAAAGCATATGAACGCGTTACGAAAAGGTTTTGCAATCCCCAGATCAGCATAGCCAAGGACCCTTTAAGATGCAACTCCTGATAGTAACATCGGTCATATAACCACTTCACTCAATGTAGAACCCCGAACTCACTAACCTGCATTCGTTGGAAGAATGCCTACGATCTACTGGATAAAACCCACCTATAGATTTCCAAAAAATTCCAGTTATGCAATCAGGTGTTGGGGATACACGGGAAGCACCGCGCAATCAACTCTAACCTACATCCAGGTGTATCCATCCTTCAACACATAACCAGTCTTTCTTGGAAACTGTGTACCTCGGACCTTCGAAAAGCATCCACTATAACAAGCTATGGCAATACTCCCAAACTACTTCCCCAGTACTGGGTGATGTCGGGGTTATCTTGCCACTGGCCGTATAGGGGAGATTTTCGATGTCGGCCGTCTTAAGTATTTAGTACTGCCGCGATATGCTTGTGTCAATGATACCCCGAAGCTCAACTCCTCGGTAACAGGAGGCATCGAGAACAATATCCTTGTCACAAGAACATCGAAACAATCCCAGAATACTCGCGGGATTCCTAAAAAAAATTTGGTGCAATTTTGAAGATAGGAGAGACAAGAGTAGACGTCAGGAGTCCTCACCAGAGAGAAAGGGGATGAGAAGCAAAGAAATCCTACTCTCCGATATAATATAGGACTCAAAAAGTTTTCAGTGTGTGCCTAGACTCGACCGTCAACGATTCGATCAAACAGTGGGGGCTCCTAGGTCGGAGAAGGCTCTGAATACCAACTTGTAATGCCCAGGATGGAGTTATACCTCCTACGTGTCGAGGCACGACTTAAAGGCATAAATCCATCCTAGAATGATCTCAAGTTCGGTAATCTTTGCACAACTCATGTAAAAGAGGGGATAGTAAACAGAAAAATAGTTGGCTTACACTCGCCACGTCACAGAATTACAGTACAAGTCTCAAACATCATACATTAAGAACATCACAACCCTCTAAGGGCAAAAGCCAAATGTCAAAGTACCAAACTTAGATAAATAAACCACAGGCGGATCGAATCCTAGTAAGAGTCTCCACTACTGATCATCCGGGTATCGCACATAGTACCGACTACGCTCCTCGTCGTACTCCCAATCCAGCTCGGTGCCATCACCTGGATAGCTCACAGCTGGACCTGCATCTGGTGTGTGAAGTAACTGTGAGCCACAGAGGACTCAGCAATCCCGTTCCCGGGTAACAAGACTATTTAAGCCTTTGGGTGAGGAAAAGGCTGAAGAAAAGAATAAGTGTCTGCAGCAGCAACTAGCATCTAGCTTCCGTAAGTGAGAGCGAGAAGAGAAGCCTCGGCGAGAAGTGATCACGAAGTGATCCTAGCTACAAGCTCAACAATCATAACCCCTCCGTGTTCAACTCCCGAATCCCTATTCGGAAATTCACAGTCACGGAACACACACTGGTAGTGTATTAGAAACATTGTGTCAAGTTATCTACAACCGGAATTAACAAGCTCCCATCTGCCACATAACCGCGGGCACGGCTTTCGAAAGTTCAAACCCTGCAGGGGTGTTCCAACTTGACCCATTACAAGCCCACGATCCGCGGAGTCACAACTCCAAAGTGGGAAGACCCGAGTATCCTCGGAATCCCGTGCTCAAGATATACCGAGCTAAGGTAAGGCTAATCCAGCAAATCCTCCCGGCGTGTCGACACCCTGATAGTAGCCGCGCGTATCTAAGTCTCAGGACATGACCGGATGGGTGAAGCTACGGGTTTTTACCAGACCTTGAGTTTCCTCGAGGTGGCCCCGCAGGCTCCCCGTTTCGGACCAACACTCATGTGGAGCACTGGCCCGGGGTTGTTGATTAAGAAAGAGGGTTAATTACTCCCTATGCATGTTTAGTTGTTATTAGGCAAATAGTACCAATGTTGGGACTTGCTGGAAAAGACTTAACACTTAGCGATTTATCGAGGGGGTCCCATACACCCCAACCGTGTTAGGAACGCATAATCAAGGAACATAACACCGGCTTATACGGATCCTAACGGCATGAGTGGAACAAATCACCAAGCAAAAGGCTTAGCCTTCCACCCTTGCCAATATATAGATGATTTCATTTTAAGCATTTATATAGTGTGATATAACCCAACCAAACTTCAACATGAAGCAAGCATCTTCGATCTTCACCTGCAACTAGCAATGCTATAAGAAGGGCTGAGCGAAGCGTACTTAGCCAAGCAACGGTTTGCATAGGTAGGTTGGTTAAACATGGCAATTGGTTACAAGTAGGAGGCTGACAAGAAGATCATGGGCATCGAGGCAAAACTATAGATCGAGACCACTAGCAATAGGCAAAGATAGTAATGTTATCGGGGTTCGGTCATCTTGCCTGAAGAGAAGTCGTTCGGATCGTAAGAAGGGTCCTCGTGCTCAACCTCGTTGGAAACCTCGTGCTCGTACTCGAACTCAGACTCAGCTTCCGGCTCTAAACAAAACAATCACACCAAGCACCAATCAACAAGATGCAATGCGCACTCGAAAAAGATGAATGCATGATGGATGCACTAAGGATGCACACGGAGCACGTAAAATAACACTCAAGCAAAACACCTCAAAACAAGATAACAATCTGATATTATTAATCTACACGGAAAATCAATCAAGTTTGATATAAGATTCGCTGAAATCGGAGTTACGGGCTAAAAGTTGTGCCCGAAACAAGATTTGAGCGAAAGCTGAAAATTACAGCAACATAGCAACTTCGGAGCTCAAAATAATTGAGCTACAGCACCCAAACAACATGGCAAAGGACATGAACACAAACTAGACATATACTACAGCAACTATGTCCAAGGTGCACCCCCAACGGAGCCACGGATCAATAGCAATGATCTTGGACATATTGAACTTGACAATAAAATTCTGGCAGCAGAATTTTATTGCAACTTTGGAGCAAAAGGTAAACATGCTACAGCCACTTAAATAGACATGTGAGGACATGAATGGAAAGACAACAATATATACTACAAGGAACAATCAAAATCCACTCCAAAACTATCATGCTTTGTCCTAGAACATCACACGAACATGGCATCGGAACGTTACATATTTCAGACTTAGTGAAAAAACCACTAAGTCCTAAAACAGCAATATCATCATGGCATATAAAAGAGCATGTTTAAGTCACCTCGAAACTAAACATGGCAAAGGGTAAGCACCTCATCAAAGTGCACATGAAGGTGATCCCGAAACACACAAGCATGCATCATAGAGGTGAACACAACGATTGCAACGAGCTCAACAAGATGGCATTTCATAACAAGTGAAACAACATCACAGCCACATGGCACTTTGCAACGATGATAACAAGGCAATAATAAATCTACCATGCAACCTATCACATACAACACGTAGATCAAGGCAAGACGAACACGTGGACATGTCATTTGCATCATTCGGACAAACGAGCTAAAAGATACCACATGGCAAAGGTGACATAAAAATAACACATAACAGCAGTTTATATCATGATGCACTCTTGCAACAGCAAAACAAGCACCTAGATGATCTCTAACATGCATGACAACAACAGGTAAAACGTAGAGCACGTTCCCACGAACGTCTGGACATGCTACACGCGCGAAACGGAGCAGCAGGCAAAAAGTTAGAGCAGGTCAAACTTTGCATTTCAGAACAGAAATAACAGGGACTTAGGAGTGGGGAGTCAACCTCAGATCTGGATCTGGATCAGGAAAAAAAAAAGGAGATGGGCCCGCGGCGGTGGAGGCGAAACCGGCCTGGGAGCGGCCCGGCTCGGCGGTGAGCCCGCGGGGCGCGCGGTGCGGCGATGGGCCTGAGGCGCGGCTGGCGCCCGCGGTGGCCCGCGAGGAGGCGAGGCGGCCCGCGTCGACTGGAGGCTGGGAGGCCGCGCGAAGGGACCCGGGAGGCGAGGCGAGGCGGCCCAGGGTGGCGGTGGGCCGGCGCGCGGGGAAGTGGTCCCCCGGCCCCCTCGAACCTGGCGACTCGGTGCGACAATGATGGGCCGGTCGGCGAAGGCGAAACGGTCCGCTGGACCACTTCGACGAGCCTGGAGCGGCGATGCGATCGACCCGAAGGGGGGGATCGAGCGCGTTGACCCTGGCGGTCGTTGCGATCTGCGGGATCGATGGATCCAGATCGGCGGCGGCGCTGGTTCCTTCGGGAACTGGCTGGTGGATCTGAGATAAAAGAGGGGGATCTGAAGAAAAAAAATGAGGGGAGAGAGGAGGAAGAAGGGGATGCCCAAAATAGACTAGGGGTCTATAAATAGCAGTTTTTGCTAGGGTTTGGAGATTTGGGGGCGCTAGGAGCCCTTCGATCGCGATCCGACGGATCCGATCGCGGGGATAGATTTAAAAGGCCTAGGAGGAGATAAAAGACGGCAGTAGGGGTGTTTCCGGGACACGAAGTGAAGGCACTTTGGACCCACACGAACAACGGATGGAAAAACCAACGGAGTCCAAACGAGATGAGATTTGAGAGGCGGGTTGCACACAACAAAACAACAACACACACAGCAACCTCGCGGCACACCGGTAACGTTAAACGCCCGAACAACAAAGTAGGCCTACGGGACGTCACGGACACGTGAGGGAGCTCCGGAACGCGAAACGGACAACGGGAAGGAACACGCGGAACCGGATGCAACCGACAACACAAATTTAATGCGATGCACATGTCTACATGATATGAATGAATGCCACATATTCACACAACAAAACGACGAAAACCCGAAAGACAAAGAACCCGGAATGGAAATAGATGAAGCCGGAGATATATTATATACCCAAAAGGGAAAGTATTACATCCGGGGCATTACACCAAGCCTCGGCGCGAAGACCACATTCCTCTTCCACAGGGCGGCCAGCTTCGCCGCCTGCTCAGACTTCTCCTTCTTGGCCTTGTCCGCCTTCGCCTTGTCGCTCTTCGGAGCCATGGCGGAGGCGGCGAGGGAAGAGGCGAGGAGCTCGACGGCACCGCGGATGCGGAAAACGGCGGAGGAGGGGTGGAGGCAAGGGGCAGCGGAGGATTTCTGGAGGATAAAGACGCAATGAAGACGAAGGAGGAAACTGCCCCTGCTTCCTCTGCTTTTAAGGGGGAGGTGGGGGACGCTCCGCATTTCCCATTAAACAACAGGCCACGATCTCTCCCACGACGCCGCAATCGACGCGTGCCGTTAGGGAGGGGCGCGGCGGATGCGGAAGGGGATACGGCTTGCCGTGGGCCGCGCGTGCCCGTGCACTGTTTTGGGCCTGGCCCAACAGCGCTCGGCACCGTGTGTGGCCCAGGCCCGGGGGCTCCTGTCGGTGTACTAAGATAGGGGTACCTTAGTACCCCAACTTGTGCACGGGCAGTAGCAGCTTCCCGCGGCAGGGTTTACCACGTGCTCGCCGGGAACCTTCCCGGTCCCTATAAAACCATTCAAGAACAAAGTATACAAGTCAGAAGATCAAGGCCCCGGCAAGTGGAGCTTGCCGGGAAGGCCACACCAGGCTCAAAGATATCATTTTAATACAAGACCTTGGCAAGAGGAGCTTGCCAGGAAGACCAAGGAATGCACGCCTCGGCGCGTCACGCGCCCCGGCAGGTCCCGGAGAGCGACAAGCTCCCGGGCCCGACAAGCTCACGACCCCGGCAAGGTGCTTGCCGGGGGAAACTTATACTGTGTGCCCGCACTCGAGCTCATCTGCCCACGCGTCGCCCTGGGGCCCTTCCAGGGGCGCGTGGCGGAAGGCTGTGCAGCCTGGGGCACACGGTGGCAAGCCACGGTGACGAGGCTACCGCCGTGGCGGACGGAGAAGCATGGACGGATGCTTTTGGGGTCGACGGTGACGGGCATTTAATGCCCTTGTCCCCCACTATCAAAGTTAGGTGATGAGCATTGTTCATCCACTGTTCACGCACTATTCCCGCACTGTTACAAGTACCACCAAAGTTACATTTTTGCCCTCCTCTACGTTGGCACCTGTCGGTGACCCCTTGAGCTATAAAAGGAGGCCCATGCACAACGTAGAGAGGGTTCGAATGCTAAGCAACTCTCTTGCTCGGTGTAGCTAGTACTGTAGCTCTTCAAGCTCCCGAGCTCAATACAACCAAGGCAGGAGTAGGGTTTTACGCGTCCGCGCGGCCCGAACCTGGGTAAACTGCCCGCGTGTGCTCCTCGATCTGCTCTTTGTGCTCCCTCCGCTCCCTTACCGCAACGTAGAAGGGGCTCCGGTCCCATAGGTGCTCGTGGGAGGACAGTTTCCCCCGACAATAGTCTACAAGAATAGAAGCGTGTGTAGACATCAATCATCAAGTATCAAACTTGTCATAGTATTCGATGCACTTTATAGGAAAGTTTTTACTATACCCATCTTGGATGCCTATCATATTAGGACTAGTTTTATAACCAAAGCACATTACCATGCTGTTCTAAAAGACTCTCAAATAGATATAAGTGAAGCATGAGATATCAACAATTTCTACAAAATAAAACCACCACCATGCTCTAAAAGATATAAGTGAAGCACTAGAGCAAAATTATCTAGCTCAAAAGATATAAGTGACGCACATAGAGTATTCTAATAAATTCTAAACCATATTTATCTCTCTCAAAAGGTGTGTCCAGCAAGAATGATTGTGGCAAACTAAAAAGCAAAGACTCAAATCATACATGACGCTCCAAGCAAAACACATATCATGTGGTGAATAAAAATATAGTCTCAAGTATAGTTACCGATAGATGAAGACGAAAGAGGGGATGCCTTCCCGGGGCATCCCCAAGCTTAGGCTTTTGTTTGTCCTTGAATTTTACCTTGGGGTGCCTTGGGAATCCCCAAGCTTAGGCTCTTGCCACTCTTTGTTCCATAGTCCATCAAATCCATACTCAAAACTTGAAAACTTCACAACACAAAACTTAGCCAAAAATCTCGTGAGCTCCGTTAGTATAAGAAAACAAACCACCACTCAAAGGTACTGTAATGAACTCATTCTTTGTTTATATTGGTGTTAAACCTACTGTATTCCAACTTCTATATGATTCATATTCCCCAATACTACTCATAGATGCATCAAAATAAGCAAACAACACATGAAAAACTGAATCTGTCAAAAACATAATAGTCTATAGTAATCTGTAACTTTCGAATACTTCTGTAACTCAAAAAATATTGAAATAAATTGGTAAACGTGAGGAATTTGTCTATAAATCATCTGCAAAAAGAATCAACTAAATATCACTCTCCAGTAAAAAATCACAGCCAAACTCGTGAGCACTAAAGTTTCTGTTTTTTACAGCATGATCATATAAACTTCACACAAGTCTTCCCAAAGGTTCTACTTGGCACAAACACTAATTGAAACACAAAACCACATCTAAACAGAAGATAGATTCAATATTATTCCTAAACAGAAGCAAAAACAAAGAAAATAAAATTGGGTTGCCTCCCAACAAGCGCTATCGTTTAACGCCCCTAGCTAGGCACGATACAAGAATAGATCTAGGTATTGCCATCTTTGGTAGGCAATCCATAAGTGGCTCTCATAATAGATTCATATGGTAATTTGATTTTCTTTCTAGGAAAGTGTTCCATGCCTTTCCTTAACGGAAATTGGAATCTAATATTTCCTTCCTTCATATCAATAATTGCACCAATCGTTCTAAGGAAAGGTCTACCAAGAATAATAGGACATGAAGGATTGCAATCTATATCAAGAATAATGAAATCTACGGGCACATAATTCCTATTGGCAATAATAATAACATCATTAATCCTTCCCTTAGGTTTCTTAATGGTAGAATCCGCAAGATGCAAATTTAAAGAACAATCATCAAGCTCATGGAAACCTAACAAATCACACAAAGTTTTTGGAATTGTAGAAACACTTGCACCCAAATCACACAAAGCAAAGCATTCATGATCTTTAATTTTAATTTTAATAGTAGGTTCCCACTCATCATAAAGCTTTCTAGGGATAGAAACTTATAATTCAAGTTTTTCTTCATAAGATCGCATCAAAGCATCAACTATGTGTTTGGTAAAAGCTTTATTTTGACTATAAGCATGCGGAGAATTTAGTACGGATTGCAACAAGGAAATACAATCTATTAAAGAGCAATTATCATAATTGAATCCCTTGAAATCCAAAATAGTGGGTTCATCACTATGCAAAGTTTTAATCTCTTCAATCCCACTTTTAAATTTTTTAGCATCAAGGTCTAAAAACTCCGAATCATTGGGACGCCTTTCAACTAAAGTAAACTCATCTCTAGTCCCATCTTTATCAAGATTCATACTAGAAAACAAGGATCTAATAGGAGACACATCAATAACTTTCAGATCTTCATCTTTATTTTCATGATAACTATAAGAACACGCTTTCATAAAGCAATCCTTTTTAGCACGCATCCTAGTGGTTCTTTCTTTGCATTCATCAATGGAAATTCTCATGGCTTTGAGAGACTCATTGATATCATGCTTGGGTGGAATAGATCTAATTTTCAAAGAATCAACATCAAGAGTAATTCTATCCACGTTTCTAGCCAATTCATGAATCTTAAGCAATTTTTCTTCAAGCATGGCATTGAAATTCTTCTGCAAAATCATAAACTCCTTAACACTAGTTTCAAATTCAGAGGGCATCTTACCAAAATTTCCATAAGAGTTATTGTAGGAATTACTATAATTATTAGAGGAATTACTAGGAAAAGGCCTAGGATTAAAGTTTCCTCTATAAGCATTGTTACCAAAATTATTCCTACGAACAAAATTCACATCCAAAGATTCATTGTTATTTTCAATCATTGTGGATAAAGGCATATCATTAGGATCAGAAGAAGCACTCTTAGTAGTAAATAATTTCATAAGTTCATCCATCTTTCCACTCAAAACACTAATCTCTTCAATAACATGCACTTTTTTACTAGTAGACCTTTCGGTGTGCCATTGAGAATAGTTAACCATAATATTATCTAGGAGTTTGGTAGCTTCTCCTAAGGTAGTTTCCATGAAAGTGCCCCCCCGCGGCCGAAGCTACAAGATTTCTAGAAGCAACATTCAAGCCAGCATAAAATATTTGTATAATCATCCATAAGTTCAAACCATGTGTAGGACAATTACGTATCATTAATTTCATTCTCTCCCAAGCTTGTGCAACATGCTCATGATCTAGTTGCTTAAAATTCATAATATCGTTTCTAAGAGAGATAATCATAGCGGGAGGAAAATACTTAGAGATAAAAGCATCTTTGCACTTATTCCATGAATCAATACTATTTCTAGGCAAAGAGGAAAACCAAGTTTTAGCACGATCTCTAAATGAAAACGGAAATAGCTTCAATTTAACAATATCATTATCTGTATCCCTCTTCTTTTGCATATCACACAAATCAACAAAGTTGTTCAGATGGGTAGCGGCATCTTCACTAGGAAGGCCAGAAAATTGATCTTTCATGACAAGATTCAATAGGGCAGCATTGATCTCACAAGATTCAGCATCGGTAATAGGAGCAATAGGCGTGCTAATAAAATCATTATTGTTGGTATTGGAAAAGTCACACAATTTGGTATTGTTCTGAGCCATAGTGACAAGCAAGCAATCGAACACACAAGCAAACAAGAAGCAAGCGAACGGTAAACACACGAAAAAAGAAGGGCGAATAAAACGGCAAGGGTGAAGTGGGGGAGAGGAAAACGAGAGGCAAATAATATAATGTGAAGTATAAGGGTTTGTCATAGGTACTTGGTATATGACTTTTGCATAAGACTCCCCGGCAACGGCACCAGAAATTCTTCTTGCTACTTGTCGAGCTTGCATTGTATTCCCTTGAAGAGGAAAGGGTGATGCAGCACAATAGCGTAAGTATTTCCCTCGGTTTTTGAGAACCAAGGTATCAATCCAGTAGGAGACTGTTGGAAATATTCCCTAGAGGCAATAATAAAATGGTTATTATTATATTTCCTTGTTCAGGATAATTGTCTGTTATTCATGCTTGAATTGTATTATCCGGAAACAGTGATACATGTGTGAATACATAGACCACAACGTGTCCCTGGTAGACCTCTAGTTACTAGCTTGTTTATCAACAGATGGTTACGGTTTCCTGACCATGGACATTGGATGTCATTGATAACGAGATCACATCATTAGGAGAATGATGTGATGGACAAGACCCAATCCTAAGCCTATCACAAGATCGTGTAGTTCGTAATGCTAAAGCTTTTCCAATGTCAAGTATCTTTTCCTTAGACCATGAGGTTGTGCAACTCCCGAATACCGTAGGAATACTTTGGGTGTGCCAAACGTCACAACGTAACTGGGTGGCTATAAAGGTACACAACGGTTATCACCGAAAGTATATGTTGGGTTGGCACGAACCGAGACTGGGATTTGTCACTCCGTATGACAAAGAAGTATCTCTGGGCCCACTCGGTAAGACATCATCATAATGAGCTCAATGTGACTAAAGTGTTGGTCACGGGATGATGTATTACGGAACGAGTACAGAGACTTGCCATGACGAGATTGAACAAGGTATCAGTATACCAACGATCGAATCTCGGGCATGTACTATACCGATAGACAAAGGGAATTGTATACGGGATTGATTCAATCCTTGACATCGTGGTTCATCCGATGAGATTATCGGGGAACATGTGGCAATCAACATGGGTATCCAGGTCCCGCTATTGGTTATTGACCGGAGAGTCGTCTCGGTCATGTCTACGTGTCTCCCGAACCCGTAGGGTCTACACACTTAAGGTTCGGTGACGCTAGGGTTGTAGAGATATATGCATGCGGTAACCCGAATGTTGTTCGGAGTCCCGGATGAGATCCCGGACGTCATGAGGAGTTCCAGAATGGTCCGGAGGTAAAGAATTATATATAGGAAGTCCAGTTTCGGGGGTCACCGGTATTGTACCGGGACCACCGGAAGGGTCCTCGGGGTCTACCGGGTGGGGCCACCTATCCCGGAGGGCCCCATGGGCTGAAAGGGGAAGGGAACCAGCCCATAGTGGGCTGGTGCACCCCCCTTGGGCCTCCCCCTGCGCCTAGGGTTGGGAACCCTAGGGGTGGGGGCGCCCACATGACTTGGGGCGGCAAGCCCCCCCCCCTAGGCCGCCACCCCCTAGAGATCCCATCTCTAGGGCCGGCGCACCCCTAGGCCCCCTATATATAGTGGGGGGGAGGGAGGGCAGCTGCACCCCATGCCCTGGCGCCTTCCTCTCCCCTCCGCGACACCTCTACCTCCTCCAGCGCTGCTTGGCGAAGCCCTGCTGGAATACCGCTGCATCCACCACCACGCCGTCGTGCTGCTGGATCTCCATCAACCTCTCCTCCCCCCTTGCTGGATCAAGAAGGAGGAGACATCGCTGCTCCGTACGTGTGTTGAACGCGGAGGTGCCGTCCGTTCGGCGCTAGGATCATCGGTGATTTGGATCACGACGAGTACGACTCCATCATCCACGTTCTCTTGAATGCTTCCGCTCGCGATCTACAAGGGTATGTAGATGCACTCCCCTTTCCCTCGTTGCTAGATGACTCCATAGATTGATCTTGGTGAAGCATAGAAATTTTTTGATTTATGCTACGCTCCCCAAAAGTGGCATCTGAGCTAGGTCTATGCGTAGTATCTTGCACGAGTAGAACAAAAAGCAGTTGCGGGCATAGATTTGTTCAATTCTTTTACCGCTACTAGTCTTATCTTGATTCGGCGGCATCGTGGGATGAAGCGGCCCGGACCGAACTTACACGTATGGTTACGTGAGACAGGTTATCGACTGACATGCACTAGTTGCATAAGGATCGGATTAGATGAAAAGGGTCCTTATGAAGGGTAAATATAAATTGGCATATCACGTTGTGGTTTTGGCGTAGGTAAGAAACGTTCTTGCTAGAAACCTATAGCAGCCACGTAAAACTTGCAACAACAATTAGAGGACGTCTAACTTGTTCTTGCAGCATGTGCCGTGTGATGTGATATGGCCAAAAGGATGTGATGAATGATATATGTGATGTATGAGATTGATCATGTTCATGTAATAGGAATCACGACTTGAATGTCGATGAGTATGACAACCGGCAGGAGCCATAGGAGTTGTCTTATTTTATTGTATGACATGCGTGTCACTGAATAACGCCATGTAATTACTTTACTTTATTGCTAAGCGTTAGCCATTGTAGTAGAATTAATGTTTGGCGAGACGACTTCATGAAGACACGATGATGGAGATCGTGATGATAGAGATCATGGTGTCATGCCGGTGACGATGATGATCATGGAGCCCCGAAGATGAAGATCAAAGGAGCTAAATGATATTGGCCATATCATGTCACTATTTGATTGCATGTGATGTTTATCATGTTTTTACATCTTATTTGCTTAGAACGACGGTAGTAAATAAGATGATCTCTCACTAAAATTTCAAGAATTGTGTTCCCCCTAACTGTGCACCGTTGCTAAGGTTCGTTGTTCCGAAGCACCACACGATGATTGGGTGTGGTAGGCTCTAACGTTCGCATACAACGGGTGTAAGCCAGATTTACACACGCAATACACTTAGGGTTCACTTGACGAGCCTAGCATGTACAGACATGGCCTCAGAACACGGAAGACCGAAAGGTCGAACATGAGTCGTATAGAAGATACGATCAACATGAAGATGTTCACCGTTGATGACTAGTCCGTCTCACGTGATGATCGGACACGGCCTAGTCGATTCGGATCATGTAACACTTAGATGACTAGAGAGATGTCTATCTGAGTGGGAGTTCATTGAATTGTTTAGATGAACTTATTTGTCATGAACTTAGTCTAAAATATTTACAATATGTCTTGTAGATCCAATGGCCCACGCTCATGTTACCCTCAACTTCAACGCGTCCTAGAGAAATCCAAGCTGAAAGACGATTGTGGCAACTATACGGATTGGGTCCGTAACCTGAGGATCATCATCATAGTTGCCAAGAAAACATATGTCCTTGAAGCACCGCTAGGTGACGCTCCCGCCCCGGCAAACCAAGACGTTATGAATGCTTGGCGGTCGCGTTGTGATGATTACTCCCTGGTTCAGTGCGGCATGCTCTACAGCTTAGAATCGGGGCTCCAAAAGCGTTTTGAGCACCACGGAGCATATGAGATGTTCCAAGAGCTGAAAATGGTTTTCCAAGCTCATGCCCGAGTCGAGAGATATGACGTCTCCGACGCATTCTACAGTTGTAAGATGGAGGAGAATAGTTCTGTCAGCGAGCACATACTCAAATTGTCTGGGGTGCACAATCGCTTGTCTCAGTTGGGAATGAATCTCCCAGATGAAGCGGTCGTTGGCAGAATCCTTCAGTCGCTCCCACCTAGCTACAAGAGCTTCGTGATAAACTTCAATATGCAAGGGATGGAGAAGTCCATTCCCGAAGTGTATTCAATGCTCAAATCAGCGGAGGTGGAGATCAAGAAAGAGCATCAAGTGTTGATGGTGAATAAAACCACTAAGTTCAAGAAAGGCAAGGGTAAGAAGAACTTCAAGAAGGATGGCAAAGGAGTTGCCGCGCCCGGTAAGCCAGTTGCTGGGAAGAAGCCAAAGAATGGACCCAAGCCTGAAACTGAGTGCTTTTATTGCAAGGGAACGGGTCACTGGAAGCGGAACTGCCCCAAATACTTAGCAGATAAGAAGGCCGGCAACGTCAAAGGTATATGTGATATACATGTTATTGATGTGTACCTTACCAGCGCTCGTAGTAGCTCCTGGGTATTTGATACCAGTGCAGTTGCTCACATTTGTAACTCAAAGCGGGAGCTGCGGAATAAGTGGAGACTGGCGAAGGACGAGGTGACGATGCGCGTCGGGAATGGTTCCAAGGTCGATGTGATCGCCGTCGGCACGCTACCTCTACATCTACCATCGGGATTAGTTTTAAACCTTAATAATTTTTATTTAGTACCAGCTTTGAGCATAAACATTGTATCTGGACCTCGTTTAATGCGAGATGGCTACTCATTTAAATCCGAGAATAATATTTGTTCTATTTATATGAGAGATATGTTTTATGGTCATGCCCCGCTGGTCAATGGTTTATTCTTGATGAATCTCGAACGTGATGTTACACATATTCATAGTGTTAATGCCAAAAGATGTAAGGTTGATAATGATAGTCCCACATACTTGTGGCATTGCCGCCTTGGTCATATTGGTGTCAAACGTATGAAGAAGCTCCATGCAGATGGACTTTTGGAATCTCTTGATTATGAATCATTTGACACGTGCGAACCATGCCTTTTGGGTAAGATGACCAAGACTCCGTTTTCCGGAACAATGGAGCGAGCAACCAACTTATTGGAAATCATACATACCGATGTGTGCGGTCTAATGAGTGTTGAAGCTCGCGGAGGCTATCGTTATGTTCTCACCCTCATAGATGACTTAAGTAGATATGGGTATGTCTACTTGATGAAACACAAGTCTGAGACCTTTGAAAATTTCAAGGAATTTCAGAATGAGGTTGAGAATCAACATGACAGGAAAAAAAGTTCTTACGATCGGATCGTGGAGGAGAATATTTAAGTCATGAATTTGGCACGCACCTAAGGAACTGTGGAATTGTTTCTCAATTGACACCGCCTGGAACACCTCAGCGTAATGGTGTGTCCGAACGTCGTAATCGTACTCTGTTGGACATGGTGCGATCTATGATGTCTCTTACCGACTTACCGCTATCATTTTGGGGTTATGCTTTAGAGACTGCCACATTTACTTTAAACAGGGCTCCGTCTAAATCCGTTGAGACGACACTGTATGAACTTTGGTTTGGCAAGAAACCTAAGTTGTCGAATCTGAAAGTTTGGGGTTGCGATGCTTATGTCAAGAAACTTCAATCTGAAAAGCTCGAACCCAAATCGGAAAAATGCGTCTTCATAGGATACCCAAAGGAAACTATTGGGTACACCTTCTACCTCAGATCCGAAGGCAAAGTCTTTGTTGCCAAGAATGGATCCTTTCTGGAGAAAGAGTTTCTCTCGAAAGAAGTGAGTGGGAGGAAAGTGGAACTTGATGAGGTGACAGTCACCCCTTCCGTACTGGAAAGTAGCGCAGCGCAGGAAGATGTTCCTGTGGTGCGTGCACCGACTAGGGAGGAAGTTAATGATGATTATCATGAAGCTTCAGATCAAGTTACTACGGAACTTCGTAGGTCCACAAGGACACGTTCCGCACCAGAGTGGTATGGCAACCCTGTCATGGAAATCATGTTGTTAGACAACGGTGTACCTTCGAACTATGAAGAAGCGATGGCGGGCCCGGATTCCAACAAATGGCTTGAAGCCATGAAATCCGAGATAGGATCCATGTATGAAAACAAAGTGTGGACTTTGGTGGACTTGCCCGATGATAGGCATGCCATAGAAAACAAATGGATCTTTAAGAAGAAGACTGACGCGGACGGTAATGTGACCATCTATAAGGCTCGGCTTGTCGCTAAAGGTTATCGACAAGTTCAAGGGATTGACTACGACGAGACTTTCTCTCCCGTAGCGATGCTAAAGTCCGTCTGAATCATGTTAGCAATTGCCGCATACTATGATTATGAGATATGGAAAATGGACGTCAAAACGGCATTCCTTAATGGCTTCCTCAAGGAAGAACTGTACATGATGCAGCCGGAAGGTTTTGTCGATCCTGAGAATGCTAACAAGGTATGGAAGCGCCAGCGCTCAATCTATGGGCTGGTGCAAGCATCTCGGAGTTGGAACATTCGCTTTAATGATGTGATCAAAGTGTTTGGGTTTATACAGACTTGGGGAGAAGCCTGTATTTACAAGAAAGTGAGTGGGAGCTCTGTGGCATTTCTCATATTATATGTGGATGATATATTGCTGATGGGAAATGATGTAGAATTCTTGGAAAGCATAAAGGCCTACTTGAATAAGAGTTTTTCAATGAAGGACCTTGGAGAAGATGCTTACATATTAGGCATCAAGATCTATAGAGATAGATCGAGATGCCTCATTGGTCTTTCACAAAGCACATACCTTGATAAGATATTGAAGAAGTTCAATATGGATCATTCCAAGAAAGGGTTCTTTCCTGTATTGCAAGGTATGAGATTGACCACGGCTCAATCCCCGACCACGGCAAAAGATAGAGACAAGATGAGTGTCATCCCCTATGCGTCAGCCATAGGTTCTATTATGTATGCCATGCTGTGTACCAGACCTGATGTGAACCTTGCCATAAGTTTGGTTGGGAGGTACCAAAGTGATCCCGGTATGGAACACTGGACAGCGGTCAAGAACATCCTGAAGTACCTGAAAAGGACTAAGGATATGTTTCTCGTTTATGGAGGTGACGAAGAGCTCGTCGTAAAGGGCTACGTCGATGCTAGCTTCGACACAGATCTGGATGACTCCAAGTCACAAACTGGATACGTGTATATTTTGAATGGTGGGGCAGTCAGCTGATGCAATTGCAAGCAAAGTGTCGTGGCGCATTCTACATGTGAAGCGGAGTACATAGATGCTTGCGAAGCAGCGCAGGAAGGAGTCTGGATGAAGGAGTTCATCACCGACCTAGGAGTTATTCCAAGCGCGTCGGGCCCGATGACTCTCTTCTGTGACAACACTGGTGTTATTGCCATTGCCAAGGAGCCCAGGTTTCACAAGAAGACCAAGCACATCAAGCGTCGTTTCAACTCCATCCGGAATTACATTCAAGATGGAGACATAGATATTTGTAAAGTGCATACGGATCTGAATGTTGCAGATCCATTGACTAAACCTCTTCCACGAGAAAAACATGATCAACACCAGAACTCTATAGGTGTTCGATTCATCACAATGTAACTAGATTATTGACTCTAGTGCAAGTGGGAGACTGTTGGAAATATGCCCTAGAGGCAATAATAAAATGGTTATTATTATATTTCCTTGTTCATCATAATTGTATGTTATTCATGCTTGAATTGTATTATCCGGAAACAGTGATACATGTGTGAATACATAGACCACAACGTGTCCCTGGTAAACCTCTAGTTACTAGCTCGTTTATCAACAGATGGTTACGGTTTCCTGACCATGGACATTGGATGTCATTGATAACGAGATCACATCATTAGGAGAATGATGTGATGGACAAGACCCAATCCTAAGCCTATCACAAGATCGTGTAGTTCGTAATGCTAAAGCTTTTCCAATGTCAAGTATCTTTTCCTTAGACCATGAGGTTGTGCAACTCCCGGATACCGTAGGAATACTTTGGGTGTGCCAAACGTCACAACGTAACTGGGTGGCTATAAAGGTACACAACGGGTATCTCCGAAAGTATCTGTTGGGTTGGCACGAACCGAGACTGGGATTTTTCACTCCATATAACGAAGAGGTATCTCTGGGCCCACTCGGTAAGACATCATCATAATGAGCTCAATGTGACTAAGGTATTGGTCACGGGATGATGTATTACGGAACGAGTAAAGAGACTTGCCATGACGAGATTGAACAAGGTATCGGTATACCGACGATCGAATCTCGGGCAAGTACTATACCGATAGACAAAGGGAATTGTATACGGGATTGATTGAATCCTTGACATCGTGGTTCATCCGATGAGATCATCGAGGAACATGTGGGAACCAACATGGGTATCCAGGTCCCGCTGTTGGTTATTGACCGGAGAGTCGTCTCGGTCATGTCTACGTGTCTCCCGAACCCGTAGGGTCTACACACTTAAGGTTCAGTGACGCTAGGGTTGTAGAGATATATGCATGCGGTAACCCGAATGTTGTTCGGAGTCCCGGATGAGATCCCGGACGTCACGAGGAGTTCCAGAATGGTCCGGAGGTAAAGAATTATATATATGAAGTCCAGTTTCGGCCACCGGGAGAGTTTCGGGGGTCACCAGTATTGTACCGGGACCACCGGAAGGGTCCCGGGGGTCCACCGGGTGTGGCCACCTATCTCGGAGGGCCCCATGGGCTGAAAGGGGAAGGTAACCAGCCCATAGTGGGCTGGTGCGCCCCCCTTGGGCCTTCACCCTGCGCCTAGGGTTGGGAACCCTAGGGTGGGGGGCGCCCACATGACTTGGGGGGCAAGCCCCCCCCTAGGCCGCCGCCCCCCTAGAGATCCCATCTCTAGGGCCGACACACCCCCTAGACCCCCTATATATAGTGGGGGGGGGGAGGGCAGCCGCACCCCATGCCCTGACGCCTCCCTCTCCCCTCCGCGACACCTCCCCCTCCTCCAGCGCTGCTTGGCGAAGCCTTGCTGGAATACCGCTGCATCTACCACCAGGCCGTTGTGCTGCTGGATCTCCATCAACCTCTCCTCCCCCCTTGCTGGATCAAGAAGGAGGAGACGTCGCTGCTCCATACGTGTGTTGAACGGGGAGGTGCCGTCCGTTCGGCGCTAGGATCATCGGTGATTTGGATCACGACGAGTATGGCTCCATAATCCACGTTCTCTTGAACGCTTCCGCTCACGATCTACGGGGGTATGTAGATGCACTCCCCTTTCCCTCGTTGCTAGATGACTCCATAGATTGAACTTGGTGAAGCGTAGAATTTTTTTGATTTATGCTACGTTCCCCAACAGAGACCACGCAGGAGTCTTTTGCACCTGCACAAACAAATAAGAACTTCGCAGCCAACGCGATAAGGGGTTGTCAATCCCTTTACGGTCACTTACGAAAGTGAGATCTGATAGATAGGATAGTATAATATTTTTGGTATTTTTCATATAAGAACATAAAGTAAATAAAGCAAAGTAAAGTAGATGGAAGATTAATATGTTGAGAATAGACCCGGGGGCCATAGGTTTCACTAGTGGCTTCTCTCATGATAGCAGAATTCTACGGTGGGTGAACAAATTACTGTCGAGCAATTGATAGAAAAGCGCATAGTTATGAGAATATCTAGGCATGATCATTATATATAGGCATCACGTCCGTGACAAGTAGACCGAAACGATTCTGCATCTACTGCTATTACTCCACACATCGACCGCTATCCAGCATGCATCTAGAGTATTAAGTTCATAAGAATAGAGTAATGCTTTAAGCAAGATGACATGATGTAGAGGGATAAAATCAAGCAATATGATATAAACCCCATCTTTTTATCCTTGATGGCAACAATACAATACGTGCCTTGTTGCCCCTGTTGTCACAGGGAAAGGACACCGCAAGATTGAACCCAAAGCCAAGCACTTCTCCCATTGCAAGAACTATAGATCTAGTAGGCCAAACCAAACCAATAATTCGAAGAGACTTGCAAGGACATTATAATCATACATAAAAGATTTCAGAAAAGAATCAAATATTGTTCATAGATAATCTTGATCATAAACCCACAATTCATCGGATCTCGACAAACACACCGCAAAAAGATTACATCTAATAGATCTCCTCGAAGATCGAGGAGAACTTTGTATTGAGATCCAAAAAGAGAGAAGAAGCCATCTAGCTAATAACTATGGACCCGAAGGCTGTGGTAAACTACTCACAACTCATTGGTGAGGCTATGGTGTTGATGTAGAAGCACTCCATGGTGGATCCCCCTTCCGGCGGAGCTCCGGAACAGGCCCGGAGATGGGATCTCACGGGAACAGAAGGTTGCGGCGGTGGAATTAGGGTTTTCTCTGTTGCTTTGATGTTTTCTGGGTACATGGATATATATAGGAGGAAGGAGGGCATCGGGGGAGCCAAAGGGGGCCCACGATGGTGGGGCGCGCCCAGGGGAGGGGGCGCACCCTGGACCCTCGTGGCCACCTCCTTCGTTCCCTCGCGTGTACTCCAAGTCTTCTGGGTAGATACGGTTCCAAAAATAACTCTCCCGAAGGTTTCATTCCGTTTGGACTCCGTTTAATATTCCTTTTCTGCGAAACCATGAAATAGGCAAAAACCAGTAATTTGCACTGGGCCTTGGGTTAGTAGGTTAGTCCCAAAAATAATATAAAAGTGTATAATAAATCCCATTAAACATCGAAAACAGAATATATAATAGCATGGAACAATAAAAAATTATAGATACGTTGGAGACGTATCATCGGGCATCTACACTATGAAATTTGCTTACCATACTTTGATGATCCGTAAAGATCATGAAGCTGAAGGAGAGGGGACGGTAACCAACACCTCAAAGAATGATGAACATGTGTGGAAAGCCTTATGGAAACTTAAGGTAGTGCCCAAAGTAAGGGTGTTTTGGTGTCGAGTACTTAAAGGAATTGTCCCGGATGAGCACACACTACAAAGGAGACACATCAAAGATGATAGTCTATGCAGAATGTGCATGGCAGCGGAGGAGGATCTTATGCATGCTCTGGTCCACTGCCAATATGCACGGCATTTTTGGGGTGAAGCACAACTCTGGTTTGATTTCAGACTACCAAGGCTTCACCAAAGGTACTGGGCACGATACATACTTTGTGACCCGATTGTTCAGGAGCAGACGAGGGCTAAGATAATTTCAGTTATGTGGTCCATTTGGCATTAGAGGAATAAGTGGCTCCATGAAAAGGTCAAGTCTGAATCAATGGTGTCTATAAAAATGATCAGAGAAACTCTTTCCATCCTAGAGCTACCAAATGAGCAAGCCTTGGTCTTGCCTGGGCATGGATGGCGCCCCCTTGATGATGGATTTATAGAGATCAACTCTGACGCGGCTGTGAACAACGAGCAAGGAAAGGCCGGGGTGGGCGGGGTGGCTCGATCATCATCTGCACTAAAAGGTGCTTGGTGTAAACCTCATGATGGTGTAACGGATCCGCTAATAGCTAAAGCTCTGGCTCTCAGAGATGGTGTGCATATTGCAAATCTCAGAGGATTCCGAGAAGTAATCATGGAGGTGGATTGCCTTGAGGTCATGAACCTCTAGAACTCTCACCACCACTCTCATTCTGTGGTGGCACCGCTTCTACTGGAAATAGGGGATTTATCTACTAGTTTTATCTCTTTTTCTATTCAGCATGTATCTAGATCATCCAACTTTTCTGCGCACCTCTGTGCTAAACGAGGTTGCTCTTTGTTAGCTACCGAGAGTTGGATGGATGACGAACCTCCTTTCCTAGACAGTAGCCTCATGGCTAATTGTGGTAGGTGTGCTTTTGTTGAATAAAGATCCCCAAGTTCCACGCAAAAAAAAGAACTTTGTGTATTCGTGTAAAAAGTGTTGGCTCGGATCTCAGCTTCGGAGTTCAAAATTCTTAGTATGACTTTCAGTTGGATCACTTCTCGTTGTTTGATCACACATTTACCGGTGGATTATAATCTATGGTCATAGGGTTTGTGGTACGTTAGTGGCAATAATGTTCTCACAATCTTAGAGAGGTCAACTTAGGTCTAAGGATGGCAATGCGACGGGTTCAGGTCAGGTTGAACAATATGAAATCCATATCCAAATCCATGAAGAGATTATGTGCCCGTCCATGAAAAAAATCCATGGACGAAAAACATTATCCATATCCAAACCTGATGAATATCTATCGGGTATGGATATCAATTGGGTTCCCTTAACACGTATACATAAGACATAGCACAACTGCACACAATTCACACATGTTCTTCAATTTTCACAAAACCACATAGCACAAGTGCACATCATTAAATCATCTCTTACATTTCAAGAAAATGGCATAGAAAAGTGCACAACACCAAATAATCTCTCAGATTTACAAGTTCACAACATATCAATACCACAACATTTTTTAGATAATATGTCATTGCCCGCCCTTAGATTGAGGCCCTCAGATTGAAGATTTGAGTACATACGAATAATAGTTGCAACTGTAGTAAATAAAAGAGGTACCAACAGGCTAAAACAACAGCTACACCAAATAAAGGGAGATGCAAGGTTTAGAAACTAGCTGGCTGACTGACTGATGCAACACCCAGAGACTGAAGACCGGAGCACCATGCAGACTGGAGCAATAATCTTGAATTTGTTCACCTCAATGTGCTCCATCATAAGAAGCTATTGTTCTATACTTGCAAAAGAAGCAGAGTCTTCGGTTTTAGTTAAAGTGAGACAAAGTACATAATATCTAGAGCGTACAGTTTCAGTCAAGAAAATAAACTCTACATATTTGATAATATTGTGATATCTAAATTGTACTGAATGGAGTACCTACCAACCTAAATTATTTTTGTCTATCTTTATACTTTTAGGGAATAAGGTACACCTGCCAAATTACATGTCGGACTGAATTTCACTGATGTGGCAATACCTAATTACTAATTAACATGCATATCTACTAACTATAGATCATGCCATGTACCAAAAACGAATTGTGACTCAATTAGTAAGCACGGAGGAGGACCTCAACGTCTACGGCTTCATGATTCATTATGTATCTTCTTTGTTTGTAGCGTGTGAGACCTAGTTTGCTGCTTTCCAGCACTATTGTATCTTTCCGATATGTATTTTCTTTCTCATTGCCTACGGCCGTCTACGTATAATCCTGGCCGGCTGATGCTTTGTTAATTCAAAGCCGGGCTAGGCTCCAGCTCCATCTCGGGCTCGATTGATATCTTTCCTCTAAAAAGGCTTACAAGCTTTGAAACCAAGCTACAAGGACATATTCACAAATCGAACTTTTTACATGACAACATGAATTGGTAAAATGGAAAAACATATAACTAATGAGAAGTTTACAACCCTCTATTTTTAAATTGATAGCTGCGCTATATATAAAGCAAAACAAACCAAAGTACAGGGTTGAAGGATACAATATGATGAAGAGGCCCCTTACAAAGCAGATCAAAAGATACAACATAAACGTAGAACAAGCCTGACACTTTGTCGAGGCCCGACCGAAGAATCCCGAGCTCCATGACAACGCCCCAAGAGGATGATGGCGCGAAGCGTGGCCGCTGCCGACTCTGAAGACAAAGATTTTCACTTGAAGACCTGGCACAAGAACGAGATCCACGACGACATCTTCAAGAAGCAAGGGCCGCCCACTGGGTAGAGCTAGCCGGCATATAGCTAGAAGTAGTTTGTGCTTCGTGTACAGGGCAGCTAAAAGACGTGCCGGCGCCCAATTTGAGCTCACTGTCCGGTTTCCACCAGTGGCGGAGATCATGCGCATGTTTGGGGTCGAACCTGCTTTTCCACAGCGTCACCGACGGCAGGAGGTGCGGCTGCTCCTTGTCCTTGCCAAGCAGGGCCCAGGAGAGCACGTCGCGGTGCGAGAGCGCCATCGACCAGATGCCAACGCGGGTGAAGATTTTCTTGAACCTGTCCCGCCCCCCGAAGTGGTCCTTGAACCAGACGCCAACACGGGCTAAGCTTTCCTTGAACTCCTCCCGCGCCTCAAAGTAGCCGATGAAGCCCCGGCAGATCCAGTCATCCTCGTGCACGTACAGATTCGGCACCCAAGCGGAGACCCGCCTGAACGAGATCTCCCTGCGCTCCCGATGGGAGACCAGGACCAGCCCCGCAGCGGCCTTCAGGATGCTACTCGCGAAGTAGAAGTGCCTCTTGGCCACCGGATCGGCCTTCAAGAGGTTGAGCAAGTTGATGGACGTTATGGACGCCAAGTACGGTGGATTGAAGAGGAAGGCCGGGAGGCTGAGCGGCTCCTCCCGCTCCACCATGTGCCGTCCCACGACCAGCGCCACGGCCGCTCCCAGAGAGTGCCCGGCGAGCCAGACGCGGCCGTCCTGGCCCTCCTCCTTCGTAAGTCCCTCGATCCTATCGCACGCTTGCACGCAGCGCGTGCGTTTCTTGAGTTTGTTCATCACTAATTTCAAGTCATGGTAGTAGTCTCGAATGTTCCTCGTGGTGCCCCTAAAGGCGACGACATACCGTGGAGCGCACGGCTGGCTGGCCGTGTACTCGAAGATGGCACCGTAGATGGTGCTGCCGCACTTGTCGTCTCTGATTTCATCCTCGAGCCGGAAGCCGAAGCTTTCCCACCACGCCGGCGCCAGCTTAACCGCCCTGCGCTTCGCTCTGTCGTTCTCGTGGACGTAAACGCCTTTGACGAGGCAGGCGGCGATGCGGCGGCGGTGCTCCTCCTTGGCCCTGTGATATATATAGAGAAGGAGAAATCAACCTAGGCAGTGCCTCCCCTTTGGATCACCATTAAAGAAACTACGTGGTTCACCTAAGAACAAGCTACTGCAGAAAAATTAAAAGGACATAAAGGATACAACGCTAAATAACTGGCGGCCACACATACATACATACATACATGGGTCTGTCTATATCACATCTAGACGTGAGATATTATCTCACATCTAACTCCCTCATCCTTCAAATTCATTCATGGAAGACTTAAAAAAAAACTAGGATGAGAGAGTTTTTTCTAACACTAGAATGAGAGAGTTAGATGTGAGATAATATCTCACATCTAGATGTGAAATAGCAAACCTGTACATACATACATACATACATACTCCGTACATACATACTCGAGAGACCCGAGAGCACACGTACCAGTCAATCTCGTCAAGGTCCATCATATCCTTCGACCGAATGAGGTCGAAGCGGTCGAGGTCGTCGGCGGAGTTTGAACGCAGCTTACCCATCAGCCAACCCATCGGCCAATATGATGCGCTTGATCGACCTAAAGGTCTAGAGGTGGCAGAAGCAAGCCTTGCTAGCTATGATCTGAATCTGATCGACACCACCGGAACTCGAGCTTCTTCTTTTCTTTCGGACAGGAGCTAGCTAGTACTCAGCGCCATTGGCTTTGCTTTGCTTATATACTGGTCTGGAAGTAGCGGCAGCTGTCATTCGTTTAATGATGGTTTCTGAGAACAAGTCAGCTCGCTATTCTTCGGGGCAAAAAGGAAGAAGGTGCAGAACAGTCTGAACTCGTAACTAACCCAGCCACTGACGTGCTCGTGCGTCGGTGCGTGGACACGTGTGTAACCCTAGGCCATGGGATGGAAGTGTAAAATCCTCGCGTTACCTCGATTGGTCCCTTTGGGACGTTAGCATGCAGAAATGCACACCCCGTACGTGCCCGGTTTTACGCCAGCCATCCGGTGCCCCTGATCGAATGGTCCGTCACACTTTTTTTCTTTGCCAGAAGACGACATTGTCATACTCTTGTATATGAATGACCGGAAATACTAGTAGTTAGTAATTAGGGCATCTCCAAAACGGACCCTTAAACCTCCCACAACCGTTTAGACCGCGTTGTCCAGGGCTCGGCCGGCAAAATCCAGGGCCATGTGCGAAACTAAAAAATGGGGGCCTATGTCACAAAAAAATGAACTAACGAGCAATTATAGTGTGTGCGTGTGCGTGCGTGTGCGTGTGTGCGTGTGTGCGTGTGTGCGTGTGCGTGTGTGTGTGTCAGAAAAAAATGTAATATATACAATATAATGTCTTACATAACAATTGGACATATAAAAAAGTCATACCTGTCCAACTCCTGGTTGCTATTTAGTAGCATCACCATCATTCTTGAAGCAGTTGCATCACATGATTTTTGGATTTGACACGCTTTTTTCTACATGACCGGGTCTCACAACAACATCAATGTGCTGCAACGATCATCGTTGTTTGCGAGGCTGACTGAAGAAAACGCTCCTCCTTGCCAATATATTGTCAATGGGCATGAGTACAACATGAGCTACTATCTGGTTGACGGTATTTATCCTTCATGAGCTACCTTTGTCAGCATTATCTCATACACACTTGGCCAGAAAAAGGCTCACTTTTCCCAAAGATAAGAAGCAGGTAGAAAGAATGTCGAGAGGGCATTTGGATTTCTTCAGGCCCGTTTTGCAGTTGTTTGTGGACCTGTAAAACAATGGGATCCGGAGACCGTATGGGAGGTGATGACATGTTGTGTGGTCATGCACAATATGATCGTCGAGGATAAGGATGACGATGTTGCCGCAACTCTAAAATTTGAGAATATAGGTGATCCTATCCAACTTTCGGACCAAATCCTGCCACATTGAGGAGTTCATTCAACGCATCAACAAATTCGGCATCGACCAACTCACGAGCAGCTGAAGGAGGATCTGATTGAATCAGTGGGCGGTGAAAGATGACAACAATGTTGGGATGTAAAATATTGAACTTTTTAAACTTATGTACCATTTGCGCGTGTCTACTTGATCGTGCAGATTGAGGGGGGGGGGGGATCTGGAAGACCGGATGTATACGGTTACGGTTGGATGGCTGCCTCCCACATCTATGTTGGAAATATGAGCAATTTACCATATGATTTTATTAACAGAAATATTAGATAAAATATGACTAATATAATAGAGATGGAGCAACTCATGTAATCTAGCAGAGTGATAGAAAATAGCATATGTACATGTGAACTAAAACAGAACTCATGTAGAACAGAGAATAGAACAAGATAAACTAGAGCAAGAAACTGTTGCATGATCTTAAACAGAGAGATCACGAAGACGTACTGAGCAGTGGCAGAAGCACCCGTCTTGGGGTTGGTGTCCTCGCCAGCCATGTCGTCGAAGAGGTTGTCGACGTCGGGGAATAAGTTGTCATCGGGGAAGTGGTCGTTGGCGTCCGGATCGGCCGTGATGAACCAGCCAGTAGTCGCGCAGAGCGCTCCCCAAAATCTTATCACTCTTCTCCCGCACAGGACTCAAAGCGGTGGAGATTCGGAGGCCTACTGTCCCGACCTGCGGTGCATGCCGCAAGCCGGGATGGGGAAGATCGTAGCAGCAGCGCAGTGCTCAGGAACTTTGGGGCGAGAGGAAGAGGATCTTCTGGTGTCCATCTCTGGAGAGGAGCGACCTCCCTTTTATAGGCACAGGAGAGAGAGGCCAGAGGGCAACAACGGAAGGTGAAACGAAGAGACGGAGATGAAGCGAACAGCCAGCAGCCGAAGGGCTGCACCGTTCGTATTCAAACTCCACTATCGCAAAACTCTTTTCAGCGTCCGTGTGACCTTTCGTATACCCGTCGTGCATGGCAAAAATTTAGACATCGGCTCGGCTCCTTCCCGCAACCCGCGGCGCAGCGCGTCATGATAAGGTGTGGCGTACCGTAGCGTGGCGAGGCCGGTGGAGGAGGAGGAGCACGTGTGGATGTCCCTCTTGTTCTCATGCGCATACAAGTGGGGAAAGAACCTCCCTTATAAGGACCTCCAACTTCCACTAAACTAGCAATGTGGGACTAAACTTTAGTAGTATCACTTACCTTGCACGAATGGGCTAAGTGGGCCTCTAGGACTTATTAGGAATTTCTGAAATAGTTATTGGGTTGTCCCAAAATAGACTAAATTCCAGCATTCACCCACCAGATCCGAGAGGCACACAAGAATTGCCTTTGATTCCAAAACATTATTTTATATACCGGTACTGCAGCAAAGACTGTCAAGTTGAACTTCCACCTAGAACTCTATGCTACACTAATAAGGAACTTGAACAGTGGACTGGGCCTTGAACTGCAAGTTTTCAGCAAATCTAACTTCACACAAAGCCTTGACTGATACTGGGCTACCGTGGGTCTTCCCCGCGGATGGAGCTTATGCGTCATACTCCGAGACCTTTCAAGAGTTTACTAGAGAGAACCGTACTCTTTTTAACAATCAGACTCATATAGGTGTGTTCTTCAAAAGATGTTTTGCAGGACCACATCTCTGCTTAAAAGATCCACTTAGAACACATTAAGATATACATCAACCTGCCATGCAGATTAGGAGAGTATTGCATCTTCATGGAGTGGTATTGTTAATAGTAATGATACTCTCCTCTTAGTTGACCAATGCTACTTCTCGAGCTTGCGTTGTATTCCCTCGAAGAGGAAAGGGTGATGCAGCACAGGAGCGTAAGTATTTCCCTCAGTTTTTGAGAACCAAGGTATCAATTCAGTAGGAGACCACGCGCGAGTCCCTCGCACCTGCACTCCGTGGAAGATCCCCCTCCGGTGGAGCTCCGGAACAGGCCCCAAGATGGGATCTCACGGGAACAGAAGGTTGCGGCGGTGGAATTAGATTTTTCTCTGTTGCTTCGATGTTTTCAGGGTACGTGGGTCACTAGTAGAAAACAGGGCATTGGACCAGGCCTGTCCAGCCCATTAGCCCCGGTTCAATCTAGAACTGGGTCCAATGGGGGCACTGGACCCGGTTCGTGAGCCCAGGGGGCCGGCCGGGCCACGTGGGCCATTGGTCCCGGTTCGTTTGGACCTTTTGGTCCTGGTTGGAGCGACAAACCGGGACCAATGGATCTTGGTCCTGGCCCACCACCATTGGTCCTGGTTAGTGACACGAACCGGGACCAAAGGCCCCCCTTTAGCCCCGGTTCATAGCACCAACCGGGACCAATGAGGTGCCTATATATAACCCCTCACTCAAGAGCACAGCTCACTACTCTGTTTTTTTTTTCTGGCCGAGGAGGAGAGGGGTTAGTGATGCTCTAGCTCACCTCCTATGCACACTACGTGTTCGGTGGAATGCCCGAGCCACAATAGTTAAGCTTTTCTCCTCTCGAAGCTCTATTTTCTTCGAGATTTGTCTAGGTTTAGCGGTCTGTCACGTCCCGTCCCCGTCTTCGCCGCCGTCGATCGCCCCCGCCGATCTCGTCACCGGCACCACCGTGGTGAGCCTCTTGTTATGTCCATGCTTTTCTTACTTTTATTATTGCTTGTTATTATTGCTTTAGATAGATATTTGTCTAATTTTCTTACGTTTATTATTGCTTGTTATTATATAGTGCGATGGTTTTGATATCCGCCCGCGTGGGCCCTCGTCCTGTCTACGATTCGGATGTGGTATATTATCTTTAATTTATAACTAATTGTTTTAGTGTTTATGATAGTTATGCCGACCAACCTGACATGCATAGATGTTTTATTATGTCTAGGAGGTAGTTGAACCGGAAATTCCAACCGACCCTCTTGTGGAGAGGTTAAATTTAGTTGAAGAGGAAAACATTTCCTTAAAGAAAAAATTGGAAAAAATGGAGGAGGAGAAGATGGAATTGGAGTTGCATGTTGCGGAAGTCATCGATGATCACAAGATCAAGATGGACCATATTGTCGAGAAGTTAAATTTAGTTGAAGAAGAAAACAAATTCTTGAAGGAAAAAATAAAAAAAATTGTGGACGAGAAGATGATATTGGAGTTGCATGTTGCGGATGTCGTCGATGATCACAAGATCAAGATGGATGCAATGCGGTTGAAGATTAAAAAGATTATAAAATATGCCATTCATACCGAGGCTTGGTATCATTATGCCGTTGGATCAATTGTTACCTTGGTTGCGATTATGATCGCATTTGTTTTCGCATTGAAAAGTTTTACATAGTTTCGATGTGTATGGAGAGCTATATGTTGTTAGATGAGAACTATATATGTATGTACTTTGGTTTTAATGTGATGATGAACTTTTATCCATTTGGTCACTTAATTATCTATTTATGATGTTCTGTAATGGTTTTTGACACACTTAATTATATATAATGCACGCAGATGAATCGGCAATGGATGTACGGTGACAGACACACCTCCGAGTACATTAAGGGCGTGCATGAGTTTCTAAATGCGGCTGAGGCAAACAAGCAGAATGGTTTTATGTGTTGTCCATGCACTAAATGTGTGAATACGATGTCTTACTCTAACCGGAAAATCCTTCACTCCCACCTGCTTTACAAGGGTTTCATGCCACACTATAATGTTTGGACGAGGCACGGAGAAATAGGGGTTATGATGGAAGACGGCGAAGAAGAAGAGTACGATGACAACTATGTGCCCGCTGAATACGGTGATGCTGCAATGGGGGGAGCTGGTGAAGATCAAGAGGAACCAGACGATGTGCCCAATGATGCTGCAACGGGTGAAGCTGCTGAAGATCAAGAGGAACCAAATGATGATCTCCGCCGGGTCATTGTTGATGCAAGGACACAATGCGAAAGTCAAAAGGAGAAGCTGAAGTTCGATCGCATGTTAGAGGATCACAAAAAAGGGTTGTACCCCAATTGCGAAGATGGCAACACAAAGCTCGGTATTGTACTGAAATTGCTGCAGTGGAAGGCAGAGAATGCTGTGGCTGACAAAGGATTTGAGAAGCTACTGAAAATATTGAAGAAGAAGCTTCCGAAGGATAACGAATTGCCCGACAGTACATACGCAGCAAAGAAGGTCGTATGTTTAGGATTGGAGGTGCAGAAGATACATGCATGCCCTAATGACTGCATCCTCTACCGTGGTGCATACAAGGATCTGAACGCATGCCCGGTATGCGGTGCATTGCGGTATAAGATCAGACGAGATGACCCTGGTGATGTTGATGGCGAGCCCGCCAGGAAGAGGGTTCCTGCGAAGGTGATGTGGTATGCTCCTATAATACCACGGTTGAAATGTTTGTTTAGAAACAGAGAGCATGCCAAGTTGATGCGATGGCACAGTGAGGACCGTAAGAAAGACGGGAAGTTGAGAGCACCCGCTGACGGGTCGCAGTGGAGAAAAATCGAGAGAAAGTACTGGGAGGAGTTTGCAAAGGACGCAAGGAACGTATGGTTTGCTTTAAGCGCGGATGGCATTAATCCTTTCGGGGAGCAGAGCAGCAATCATAGCACCTGGCCCGTGACTCTATGTATGTATAACCTTCCTCCTTGGATGTGCATGAAGCGGAAGTTCATTATGATGCCAGTTCTCATCCAAGGCCCTAAGCAACCCAGCAACGACATTGATGTGTACCTAAGGCCATTAGTTGAAGAACTTTTACAGCTGTGGAATGGAAACGGTGTACGTGCGTGGGATGAGCACAGACAGGAGGAATTTGACCTAAAGGCGTTGCTGTTCGTGACCATCAACGATTGGCCCGCTCTCAGTAACCTTTCAGGACAGACAAACAAAGGATACCACGCATGCACGCACTGTTTAGATGACACTGAAAGTATATACCTGGATAAGTGCAGGAAGAATGTGTACCTGGGCCATCGTCGATTTCTTCCGACCAACCATCAATGTCGAAAGAAAGGCAAGCATTTCAAAGGCGAGGCAGATCACCAGAATAAGCCCGCCATGCGTACCGGTGATCACGTACTTGCTATGGTCAATGATTTACACGTAATCTTTGGAAAGGGCCCCGGCGCACTAGCTGTTCCGAATGACGCTGAGGGACACGCACCCATGTGGAAGAAGAAATCTATATTTTGGGACCTACCCTACTGGAAAGACCTAGAGGTCCGCTCTTCAATCGACGTGATGCACGTGACGAAGAACCTTTGCGTGAACCTGCTAGGATTCTTGGGCGTGTATGGAAAGACAAAAGATACAACTGAGGCACGGGAGGACCTGCAACGTTTGCACGAAAAAGATGGCATCCCTCTGAAGCAGTATGAAGGTCCTGCCAGCTATGCTCTTACGAAAGAAGAGAAAGAAATCTTCTTTGAATGCCTGCTCAGTATGAAGGTCCCGACTGGCTTCTCGTCAAATATAAAGGGAATAATAAATATGGCAGAGAAAAAGTTCCAGAACCTAAAGTCTCATGACTGCCATGTGATTATGACGCAACTGCTTCCGGTTGCATTGAGGGGGCTTCTACCGGAAAACGTCCGATTAGCCATTGTGAAGCTATGTGCATTCCTCAATGCAATCTCTCAGAAGGTGATCGATCCAGAAATCGTACCAAGGCTAAGGAGTGATGTGGCGCAATGTCTTGTCAGTTTCGAGCTTGTGTTCCCACCATCCTTCTTCAATATCATGACACACGTCCTAGTTCATCTAGTTGACGAGATTGTCATTCTGGGGCCCGTATTTCTACACAATATGTTCCCCTTTGAGAGGTTCATGGGAGTCCTAAAGAAATATGTCCGTAACCGCGCCAGGCCAGAAGGAAGCATCTCCATGGGCCATCAAACAGAGGATGTCATCGGGTTTTGTGTTGACTTCATTCCTGGCCTTAATAAGATAGGTCTCCCTAAATCGCGGTACGAGGGGAGACTGACTGGAAAAGGCACGCTTGGAAGGGACTCAATAATATGCAGGGACAGATATTCTTGGTCTCAAGCACACTACACAGTTCTACAGAACTCTACATTAGTGACCCCGTATGTCGATGAACACAAGAACAGTCTGCGCTCCAAACACCCGGAGCAGTGCGACGACTGGATTACATGTGAATGATACGTCCAAAACGTATCTATAATTTATGCTTGCTCCATGCCTCTTTTGGGTGATATTGCTATGATATTTATACACTTCCATACACTTTTGATCATATTTGGACTAACCTATTAACTCAGTGCACCTCAGTGCCAGTTTCTGTTATCTGCTGTTTTTGTATTTCAGTTTTTCCCATTACGAGAACTGCCAGAAAAAATCCCGGAAAAATTATATAAAAAATCAGCGTTCCAGAAGGTTCCTGGTAGCCAAAGTACAGCCGGGGGGGCCACCAGGGCTCCAGGCGCCCTGGTGGCGCCCCCCCCCCCCTGAGCCGCGCCGGGGGGGCGCCTGGGCCCCCCGAACCTCGTCTGGTGCCCCCCTTTGGCATATATTTAGACCGTCTCCCAAAACCCTCGAGAGGGGAACCCTTTTTCGTGATCTCATCTCTGTTCTGCCGCCGCCGCCGCTTCCAAGATCGGGAGCACCAGGAGAACTCTTCCCGGCACCCTGCCGGAGGGGAGGATCACCACCGGGAGCTTCTCCACCACCATGGACACCTCCCGGATGAGTTGTGAGTAGTCTCCCTTGGACCATGGGTCCATGACCAGTAGCTATGTGATGTTCTCCTCCCGTTCTTGTGCTTCACTAATTAGTCCTCGTGAGCTGCCCTACATGATCGAGGCACATATGTAATCCTTATGCTGTTGCTAAGATGAGTTTGCTGGGATCCGATGGATTATGAAATTATGTTCAGATTGTGTTTGAGTAATATATTTGATTCACCTCTTTTATATTTATGTTCGTAAGTAATTCTTGCATGTTCTCCGTTGTTATTTATTGCTTTGGCCAAGTAGTAGGTAGTGACTCCAAGAGGGAACGTTATGCTTGATTGAGGGTTCATGCCTCGATGACTAGTTTGAGTGACAGAAACATGAGTCTAGAGGATGTGTTGTTGCCACAAGGGGGAAAACAACGGTGCTTGTGCCCGCGGGTGCAAGGATTGTTTACTTTACGCAAAGTTCTTTTAATGCAGTTGTCTGTTGCTTTGAGTTTACACTATGGGTGGGACTCGCAACTTAATACCAGCGAGATGTTCTGGATAGATATCTCAAGGTGGATGATTAGTAGTAGATGCAGATGGATTTCGGTCTACTTACCTCGGCGTACCGCCCATGCTTTGAACCTCTACCTTTCTTGCAACTTAGTCAGCATTGGTTTGCGCACATGGTCCTGTCAATTGCCCAGCTGTAATTCGTTTACCTCACATAGCTGTTTTATCGTCTTTTGGGAGAGAGACATCACTAGTGAACATCATGAGACTCCGGTCCATATTACCATCATTGATCACATCCGCTATTTACTTTTCCGCTTTTACTTACTATTGCAATTATACCTATCACTATTATCACTTGCGTTTGATCCTTTGTAAACTACAAGGCCGGAGGGATTGACAACCTCTCTGTACTCGTTGGGAGCAAAGTTATTTGTATCTGTGTGCAGGTCCACATTGATTGCTAATATCTGGCGCCGTTAGCAGTTGACACCTTCTTGTTGAAACTGGGAGTCTTAGGGAAATCGATCCTTGGTATTGCCAAGGGAAAACTTCCACTACACTGCATCTCAAACCTTCCACTTGGGGTAACCAACGAGGGGCGAGAAGCCATCAAGCAAAGTTTTCTAGCGCCGTTGCCGGGGACTCCACTCTTCAAGATAGGGGAGTTGCACGCTATCTTTTACCTTTGCTTTTTAGTCTTGTTAGTTTACCTTTCAGTTTTGCTTTAGTATCTTTTATCGAAAATCACAAAAATAGTTATCTTGCTTGCTTGCTACTATGGGTTCCACCGAGAACACCAAGTTGTGTGACTTCAGTAGTCACAACAACGATGACTTTATCTGCACACCTATCACTACACCTGCCACTTCAGCACCTTCGTATGAAATTAAACCTGCTTTACTGAACTTAGTCATGAAAGATCAATTCTCCGGTGCTGGAGATGATGCTGCTTTACACTTGAACAACTTTGTTGAACTTTGTGATATGCAAAAGTACCAAGAAATAGATGGTAATATTGTTAAGCTTAAGCTTTTTCCTTTCTCTTTGAGAGGAGGAGCTAAAATTTGGTTTCAGTCTTTGCCTAGAAACAACATAGATTCATGGGACAAGTGCAAAGATGCTTTTATTGGAAAATACTATCCACCTGCTAAAATTGTCCAACTAAGAAGTAACATAATGAATTTTAAACAATTGGATAATGAACACGTTGCCCAAGCTTGGGAACGTATGAAATCTCTTATCAAGAACTGCCCTACTCATGGTTTGACTACTTGGATGGTTATCCAAACTTTTTATGCAGGCTTGAACTTTACCTCGCGGAACTTGTTAGATTCGGCCGCGGGAGGAACCTTTATGTCAACTACACTTGGTGCTGCCACAAAGCTTCTCGATGAGATGATGACCAACTATTCCCAATGGCACACCGAACGCGCTCCAACAGGTAGGAAGGTAAACTCTGTCGAGGAGATTTCCTCCCTAAATGAAAAGGTTGACTTGATCATGTCTCTACTTTCGAAGCAATCTTCTATTGATCCTCGTGATGTTCCTTTAAATTCTTTGTTTGCCCAAGAACAAGTAGATGTGAACTTTATCTCTAGAAACAATTTTAATAACAATGCTTATAGGAGTAATTTTGGTAGCAATCCTAGACCGTTCCCCTCTAATTCTTATGGGAACAACAATGCTTATCCTAGCACCAAGAACTCCACTACTCAACTAGAGATTATGCTTAAAGATTTCATCACTACCCAAAAAGCTTTTAATAATAGGGTAGAAGAAAAACTAAACAAACTAGGTGATCTCTCTTCAAAGGTAGACAATTTAGCCAATGAGGTAGAATTGCTTAAGATTAGAACTTCTCATCTTGAGGAGAGGAAGGTCACTCCTATTAATGCTATTCAAGTGCAAATTAATGAAAACATTAGGATGATGGCTAAACTTAAAGAGAGATGGGCTAGAGAAAGGGAGGAAGAAGATAGGATTAAGAGCCTTCCTACCCACCACACTGTTGCTACTATCCAAGTTGTTGAGGATATCCAAACTCTTAGCACCCAATGCACTCCTGGTCCCGATGGACCTATTAATGGTGATGCTATGACTATAGAAACTACCAAACAAGTGAACCTAAAGGACACCACTACCACCTTACTTGATAGTAGTAACCTTGATTTTGACAATTGCACTCTTACCGAAGTTATTGATTTCCTTCACAAGATGTCTAGAGATCCCCGCACTAGCACGATTAACCTTGCCTTCACAGAGCATATCACTAATGCTCTTATCAAAGCTAGGGAGGAGAAACTTAGAGTAGAGGCCTCCATACCTAGGAAGCTAGAAGATGGTTGGGATCCTATGATAAAAATTAAGTTGAATAACTTCTCTTGCTATGCTTTATGTGATGTTGGTGCTAGTACCTCTGTTATGCCCAAAAGAATATATGATATGCTTAAATTGAAACCTTTTGATTCTTGTTCTTTTGGTGTTCGTCTTGTTGATTCTTCCATAAAGAAACCTTTGGGGAGGATCGACGATGTTCTTATCATTGTCAATGACAACTATGTTCCCGTTGATTTTACTATTATGGATATTGAATGTGAACCTTCTTGTCCAATTATTTTGGGACGTCCTTTTCTACGCACCGTTGGTGCTATCATTGACATGAAAGAGGGGAATATAAAATTCCAGTTTCCTCTCAAGAAAGGGATGGAACACTTCCCTCGAAAGAAGATTAAGTTACCTTTTGAGTCCGTCATACGGGCTAGCTATTCTTTTACTCTTGATAAGACTTGATCTCTTTGCATTATGCCTAGCTTAAAGGCGTAAAAGAAAGCGCTTTTGGGAGGCAGCCCAATGAATAAATTTTATTTTGTTTTTGTTGTGTTTTGATGTTGTTACTACTGTAGCATCATCATTGTATCTTTGCTTTTCAATTTTGTGCCAAGTGTAGCCTTTGATTGCAAGAAAGTTCAAAAGTTGTGACGTGCTGTCCAGAAAACAGATTCTGTCCTTGGATAGAAAAATTCGTATAAAATCACCAGATCATCTTTTTGGTCTGAATTGTTTCGACAGCGTGCTCTATATAATTGTCTTTCGTGCATCTGTTTTGAGTTTTTTGATTAGAGTTGCAGAAGTGCCCCGGAAAAATCATTTACTACCTGCTGTTCTTGTTTTTCACAGATTCTGTCCTGTTTTGCCTTTCCTTCATTTTGCAAACCTAGAGCTTGCTTTTTCTTTGCAAAAACCTTTTGGCAATCTTGAGAAACAGTAGAACTTCAAGAATATCTTTATTTCCAGCAAGGAACAATTATTTTATTATGGGTACTAACCTCGCTAATCAGATTATGATGAGTTATGTATGAAGGGAGTTTTCAAGTGTGCGAGGGAAGATGATAAAAAGATTCAGGAGTGTCAAACGCTCAAGCTTGGGGATGCCCCCATGCACCCCCAAGAAATATTCAAGGAGACTCAAGCGTCTAAGCTTGGGGATGCCCTCGTGCATCCCCTTCTCCATCAACATTATCAGTTCGTCTTTCGTTCCACTATATTTTAATCACTTCATGTGTTATGTGCTATGCTTGGAGCGTCTTGCTTTTAGTTTTCCTTTTAGTTTTCTTTTAGCTTTTCATAACGAGTCGGAACTCAGCTTTCTTTATGTGGGAGAGAAACACGCTCCACTTCTACCTAGAACATAACATAGAATTTTCATGTCTATCTCTGCTGTGTGTGTTCTTTGTCTTTCAATAGCTACTGTCGTGCTCAGCTCTTAGTATTCATGCTTATCTTTTTGAAGAGCTTTTGTTTAGTTGGTTGCTTGAACTCTCTTTAGTTATCATGTTTATCTTATTAAGAGAGTTTGCTTCCGTTGCATTGGTTGATATGTCTATGATAAAGATGCTACGTGCATAATGGCGCTTAGTAGTTCATGTTTTCTTATGGTTAGTCTCAAACAGCTGGGGGGTTCCCAATGTGTTATTGGAGTACCAACATGATTTGTTTTCCTATGATGTGGTATGGTTTAGTAATATCTTCCTTCGAGAATTTATTTTGATTGACTTGGCGTATGCTCACGCATATTTAAGACTGTAAAGAAAGTCTGTCAAGCCTTGATGATCTTTTGTTTCTGAGTAGCGATATAACTTCCATGCCTGATTCAATGTTGCTTTGTCGCTCTGCATCATTATGACCGTCATTGCTCTCTTAGTTGGTCGCTCCCAGTCTTTTGCTAACCTCCACCTGTACTAAGCGGACTAACTGCTTGTGCATCCACATTCTTTTATACCAGTTATGCCATATGAGTCCACCATACCTTCCTACATGGTATTTACCTGCCATTCCTAACGGAGACTTGCATGTACCATCTCGAAATTACTCAAAGAAAAGCATTCCTATTTTGTGCATCTGTTGTAAGTCCATGAGGAAGTAGTAGTTAATTCATAATCTTTTTAAGTTGGACAAGCTTCACCCCGGGATTGCATGTATAATGTGCAAACCCATAATACGAGAAGGAACTGGCATTGAGTGCGCCCGGCTCAAAATTAATATAACAAACAAACCCTCCTTCACGCTTTGTTCATGAGAAATCAGAAAACTTTGGCAGTGATAAACAAAGGAGATTAAGAGGATGTGATCGTCCTCATTCGGGAGCCGTTCCTCGAAACTTGTCCATCACAAGAAGTGATTGAATTTTCTGCTAGCATTCGTTGACGAAACATGCATGATCTAAAAAAAAATTATTACCTCTGTTTTAAAACCAAGAGCTTTGGTACATGTTTTGTCTTTGTTTCCGACTACGGGTTTTCAACCTTGCCAACAAAAGCCACGGTTCGAGAGTCTCCACCTTCTTTTAAAGCACCAACTACTGAGAGCATGATTGTCATTCTGAATGTAATGTGCATTGTCCCAAAGTAGCATTGTCTTTTGCATGATTGTGATATCGTTTATTTTGAAATCATTGTATCTAGTCATCACTTAAACCTTGGAGGTGCCCCTGCATTTATGTTTTGCTTCACTAAAGGGGGCAAGCGAGATATCACTTTATCATATTTGCACACTGATGCGTTCAAAACGTATCTATAATTTCTGCTTGCTCCATGCCACTTTTGGGTGATATTGCTATGATATTCATACACTTCCATACACTTTTGATCATATTTGGACTAACTTACTAATCCAGTGCACCCCAGTGCCAGTTTCTGTTTTCGGCTGTTTTTGTATTTCAGGTTTTCACGTTACGAGAACTGCCCAGAAAAATCCAGAAAAAATATAAAAAAATCAGCGTTTCGGAAACAACCTTGCGCCCGAAGGACAGCCAGGGGGGGCCACCAGGGCTCCAGGCGCCCTGGCGGCGCGCCCCGCCCCTGGGCCGCGCCAGGGGGGCGCCTGGGCCCCCCGAAGCTCCCCCGATGCCCTACTTTGGCATATATTTAAAGGGTCCTCCGAAACCCTCAGAACAGGAACTCTTTTCGCGATCCCATCTCTGTTCCGCCGCCGCCGCCGCTTCCAAGATCGGGAGCACCAGGAGAACTCTTCCCGGCACCCTGCCGGAGGGGAGGATCACCACCGGGAGCTTCTCTACCACCATGGACGCCTCCCGGATGACTCGTGAGTAGTCTCCCTTGGACCATGAGTCCATGACCAGTAGCTATGTGATGTTCTCCTCCCGTTCTTATGCTTCACTAATTAGTCCTCGTGAGCTGCCCTACATGATCGAGGCACCTATGTAATCCTTATGCTGTTGCTATGTTGAGTTTGCTGGGATCCGATGGATTATGGGATTATGTTCAGATTGATCTTGAGTAATATATTTGATCTACCTCTTTTATATTTATGTTCATAAGTAATTCTTGCATGTTCTCCGTTGTTATTTATTGCTTTGGCCAAGTAATACGAAGTGACTCCAAGAGGGAACGTTATGCTTGATTGTGGGTTCATGCCCCTCGATGACTAGCTTGAGTGACAGAAACATGAGTCTAGGGGATGTGTTGTTGCCACAAGGGGGAAAACAACGGTGCTTGTGCCCGCAGGTGCAAGGATTGTTTACTTTACGCAAAGTTCTTTTAATGCAGTTGTCTGTTGCATTGAGTTTACACTATGGGTGGGACTCGCAACTTAATACCAGCGAGATGTTCTGGATAGATATCTCAAGGTGGATGATTGGTAGTAGATATTGATGGATTTCGGTCTACTTAGTTTGGCGTACCGCCCATGCTTTGAACCTCAACCTTTCTGCAATGTAGTCAGCATTGGTTTGCGTTCGTGGTCCTGTCAATTGCCCAGCTGTAATTTGTTTACCTCACATAGCTGTTTTATCGTCTTTTGGGAGAGAGACATCACTAGTGAACATCATGAGACTCCGGTCCATATTACCATCATTGATCACACCCGCTATTTACTTTTCGCTATTTACTTACTATTGCAAAACACTATCTATCACTACTATCATTGCTTTTAACCCTTTGTGAACTACAAGGCCGGAGGGATTGACAACCTCTCTCTACTCGTTGGGAGCAAAGTTATTTGTATCTGTGTGCAGGTCCACGTTGATTGCTACTAATCTGGCGCCGTAGCAGTTGACACCTACTTGTTGAACCTAGGAGTCTCTGGGGATTCGATCCTTGGCATCTTTGCTAAGGGAAAACACTTCTACATACTGCATCTTACACCTTCCACTTGGGGTAACCAACGAGGGGTTCGAGGCCCATCACACACCATGTTCATTACAAATCTATTTGATGTTTCAATATCATATTGTAAAACTTTCAGTTCTTTGTGATTTTCTCATGAGGCAACTCAATTGCTACAGATTCATTGTCTCAGTAAGCTTTTGTCATGTGACTCTGAAAAAGTCCTATATGGTTAATAGCATGTCACCACAGAAATTATTCTTGTTATCATTTACCTACTCGAGGACGAGCAGGAATTAAGCTTGGGGATGTTGATACGTCCAAAACGTATCTATAATTTCTGCTTGCTCCATACCTCTTTTGGGTGATATTGCTATGATATTTATACACTTCCATACACTTTTGATCATATTTGGACTAACCTATTAACTCAGTGCACCTCAGTGCCAGTTTCTGTTTTCTGCTGTTTTTGTATTTCAGTTTTTCCCATTACGAGAACTGCCAGAAAAATCCCGGAAAAATTATTTAAAAAATCAGCGTTCCAGAAGGTTCCCGATAGCCAAAGTACAGCCGGGGGGGCACCAGGGCTCCAGGCGCCCTGGTTGCGCGCCCCCCTGGGCCGCGCCGGGGGGGCGCCTGGGCCACCCGAGCCTCATCTGGTGCCCCCCTTTGGCATATATTTAGACCGTCTCCCAAAACCCTCGAGAGGGGAACCCTTTTTCGCGATCTCATCTCTGTTCCGCCGCCGCCGCCGCTTCCAAGATCGGGAGCACCAGGAGAACTCTTCCCGGCACCCTGCCGGAGGGGAGGATCACCACCGGGAGCTTCTCCACCACCATGGACGCCTCCCGGATGAGTTGTGAGTAGTCTCCCTTGGACCATGGGTCCATGACCAGTAGCTATGTGATGTTCTCCTCCCATTCTTGTGCTTCACTAATTAGTCCTCGTGAGCTGCCCTACATGATCGAGGCACATATGTAATCCTTATGCTGTTGTATGATGAGTTTGCTGGGATCCGATGGATTATGAGATTATGTTCAGATTGTGTTTGAGTAATATATTTGATTCACCTCTTTTATATTTATGTTCGTAAGTAATTCTTGCATGTTCTCCGTTGTTATTTATTGCTTTGGCCAAGTAGTAGGTAGTGACTCCAAGAGGGAACGTTATGCTTGATTGTGGGTTCATGCCCCTCGATGACTAGGTTGAGTGACAGAAACATGAGTCTAGGGGATGTGCTGTTGCCACAAGGGGGAAAACAACGGTGCTTGTGCCCGCGGGTGCAAGGATTGTTTACTTTACGCAAAGTTCTTTTAATGCAGTTGTCTGTTGCTTTGAGTTTACACTATGGGTGGAACTCGCAACTTAATACCAGCGAGATGTTCTGGATAGATATCTCAAGGTGGATGATTAGTAGTAGATGCAGATGGATTTCGGTCTACTTACCTCGGCGTACCGCCCATGCTTTGAACCTCTACCTTTCTTGCAACTTAGTCAGCATTGGTTTGCGCACATGGTCCTGTCAATTGCCCAGCTGTAATTCGTTTACCTCACATAGCTGTTTTATCGTCTTTTGGGAGAGAGACATCACTAGTGAACATCATGAGACTCCGGTCCATATTACCATCATTGATCACATCCGCTATTTACTTTTTCGCTTTTACTTACTATTGCAATTATACCTATCACTATTATCACTTGCGTTTGATCCTTTGTAAACTACAAGGCCGGAGGGATTGACAACCTCTCTGTACTCGTTGGGAGCAAAGTTATTTGTATCTGTGTGCAGGTCCACGTTGATTGCTAATATCTGGCGCCGTTAGCAGTTGACACCTTCTTGTTGAAACTGGGAGTCTCAGGGAAATCGATCCTTGGTCTTGCCAAGGGAAAACTTCCGCTACACTGCATCTCAAACCTTCCACTTGGGGTAACCAACGAGGGGCGAGAAGCCATCAGTGAACACATCAGGACTTTCAGCAGATGGTTGGAAACACGTCTCAGAGGTGACAACACTGTTTGTGATGAGTTGTACTTGTTGTTCAGGGGACCATCTTCGACTGTATTGATTTACAAAGGATACGAGATAAATGGGAATACATTTTACATGATTGTCCAAGATCAAAAGAGCACCAACCAAAACAGCGGTGTCCGCTTTGATGCAACAACCGAGAGGGGAAAGGACACATATTATGGTTACATAGTGGACATATGGGAACTTGACTACGGACATGATTTTAAGGTCCCTTTGTTTAAGTGCAAATGGGTCAATCTGTCAGGAGGCGGGGTACAGGTAGACCCACAGTACGGAATGACAACAGTGGATCTGAAAAATCTTGGATACACTGACGAACCGTTCGTCCTAGCCAATGATGTGGCATAGGTTATCTATGTGAAGGACATGTCTACCAGACCGAGAAAAAGAAAAGATATGGAAGCGAATACATCATACGATGAGCCAAAGCGCCACATAGTTCTTTCAGGAAAAAGGGACATCCTGGGAGTGGAGGACAAGACAGACATGTCTGAAGATTATGAAAAGTTTCATGAAATTCCTCCCTTCAAAGTCAAGGCTGACCCAAGCATCCTGATAAACGATGAAGATTATCCATGGTTACGGCGCAATAAGCAAATGACACAAGCGAAGAAAAAGTGAAGACTTTTTTCGGCAACTATTATGATGATACCATGCCAACTTTGTAACAAACGAGTATGATACCATTGTCCGTTTGTACTATTCAAATTGCACTAACAGAAAGTTTGTAATTGGTTTTACCAGAAAGAATTAAAAAATAAAGCAAAAAACAAAAGAAAATAAATAATGCAGAAAACAAAAAAAACTTGCAAAAATATTAAAAATAGCAACAATAAGTATTTCATTGTAAGTACAAACAAAATAAAATAAATAAAGCAACAAAGAAAACAAATAATTTCAAATTTAAACTATTCAAATTTGAATACTACTTGCACTAACAGAAAGTTTGTAATTGATTTTACCAGAAAGAATTAAAAAATAAAGCAAAAAACAAAAGAAAATAAATAATGCAGAAAACAAAACAAAAAACTTGCAAAAAAAAATAGCAACAATAAGTATTTTGTTGTAAGTAGAAACAAAATAAAATAAATAAGGCAACAAAGAAAACAAATAAATAAAAATAGCAACAGTAAGTATTTTGTTGAAAGTAGAAACAAAACTAAAAAATAAAGCAACAAATAAAAAAATAAAAAAAATGCCACCTACTGGGCCCACACGGCCTGAATACGACTAGAAACCCAACCATGGGCCAGGATTCAGGCCCGTAGAAAGCCCAGCAAGCCCACAGGCAAAGCAGTGTCAGTTTAGGCCCTTAGGCCTGCAGTTAAGAGGAGTTCAAGAGGAGAGAGGCAGCGGGGCTTATAAACTGGTGCCGACCTCTCTCAACTAGCGAGGTGGGACTAAACTTCCCACCGCACCGCGCCAGCAAGGCCTTTGGTCCCGGTTGGTGGCACCAACCGGGACTAAAGGGTGGCATTAGTCCCGGTTGGTGACTCAAACCGGGACTAATACCCCCTTTAGTCCCGGTTGGTGCCACCAACAGGGACTAAAGGCCCCTCCTTCCCGCCCTTTGGGCTGCTGAAAAGGGACCTTTAGTCCCGGTTGATGGCACCAACCGGGACTAAAGGGGGGTATTAGTCCCGGTTTGAGCCACGAACCGGGACTAATACTGCTCCTATATAACCAACACTTGCGAAAATTTCACCTTCCCCGCCCCCGACGCCTCCTCACTCTGCTTCGATTCGTCCCCGCCCCTGTCGTCCCGTCGCCGTCGCCGTCGCCCCGTCGCCCCGTCGCCGTCGCACCGTCGCGCCGTCGCCGTCGCCCCCAACGCCGCCCCGTCGCCCCCGCACCGTCGCCCCGTCGCGCCGTCCCCGTCGTGCCGTCGCCATCGCCCCCGAGCCGCCCCGCCCCGCGCCGTCGCCCCGCCCCGTCGCCGTCGCCCCGCCCCGTCGCCGTCGCGCCGCCCCGCCCCGTCGCCGCCGCGCCGCCCTGCCCCGCCGCGCGATG
>LR738713.1:721073656-721098997 GCA_902687465.1 Secale cereale | reverse complement strand
TATATATATATATATATATATATATATATATATATATATATATATATATATATATATATATATATATATATATATATATATGTATATATGTCTGTATATGTGTTATGTGTATATAGTTGCTGTATATATATTTTGTATGTGTATATATATTTTTTTATTTATCGTAGGAATTTGCTAAATATATATGTTAAAAATGTTTTTTTTTCATAGAATGTTTTTTGTTTATATATAGATAGTTACAATTGTGATGTGTATAGTTGCTGTATGTGATGTGTATGTGATGTATATATATGCAAAAAAGGATAGGAAAGAAGAAAAAGAAGGATAGGAAATAAGAAAAAGAAGGATAGGAAAGAAGAAAAAGAATGTTTTTTTCATAGAAAGTTTTATATATGCAAAAGTTACAAATTTAGAAAAAGAAGGATAGGAAAGAAGAAAATAAGAAAGAGGAAAGAAAGAAGAAGAGGAGAGGAAGAAGAGGGGAAATAAATAAGAAGAAGAAAAAAGAAGAAAAAAAAGAGGAGAAGAAGAAAGGAATAGAGGAGAAGAAGAGAAATTTTCTCTTCTTCTCCTCTATTCCTTTCTTCTCCTCCTTTTTTTCTTTTTTTTCGTCGATCTTCTCCTCTAGCGGTTCCTTTTTTCTTCTTCTTATTCCTCTTTTTTTTATCGGATATGTCGTTGTCGATATACACCCTCCCCGATAACTTCGACATTAGGGGGGGGGGTCGAGGGTCGTCGAGGGACCGAGGGTCGTCAAGGGTCGAGAGATCGCCGAGGGGCCGAGGGTCGTCGAGGGGTCGAGAGGCCGAGGGTCAAGGGGTCGAGAGGCCGAGGGTCGAGGCGTCGAGAGGCCGAGGGTCGTCGAGGGGCCTAGGGTCGTCGAGGGACCGAGGGTCGAGGGGTCGAGAGAGGTTGCCTAGCTAGCTAGTGTCAAAGTATTGAAGAATTCCATGACTTCATCATTTGCCAGAAGTAACCGGGGCATGTTTGTACGAAGTTATGCAAAGTTGTTCTGGAACGAAGTCCCTGATAGGATAATCCGTCTTTTGTTACGAATTATCCTTTCTGGGACTCCGTTCCAAAACCACTTTGGAGAGCTTCGTACCATCATGCTACTGTTACTTTCGCCTAATGATGAAGTTGAAGGAAATATGCCCTAGAGGCAATAATAAAGTTATTATTTATTTCCTTATATCATGATAAATGTTTATTATTCATGCTAGAATTGTATTAAGCGGAAACTTAGTACATGTGTGAATACATAGACAAAACAGTATGTCCCTAGTATGCCTCTACTAGACTAGCTCATTGATCAAAGATGGTTATGTTTCCTAGCCATAGACATGAGTTGTCATTTGATCAACGGGATCACATCATTAGGAGAATGATGTGATGGACAAGACCCATCCGTTAGCATAGCACTATGATCGTTTAGTTTTACTGCTATTGCTTTCTTCATGACTTATACATGTTCCTATGACTATGAGATTATGCAACTCCCGAATACCGTAGGAACACCTTGTGTGCTATCAAACGTCACAACGTAACTGGGTGATCATAAAGATGCTCTACAGGTGTCTCCGAAAGTATTCGTGGTGTTGGCATAGATCAAGATTAGGATTTGTCACTCCGAGTGTCGGAGAGGTATCTCTGGGCCCTCTCGGTAACACACATCACAATAAGCCTTGCAAGCAAAAGACTAATGAGTTAGTCACGAGATGATGTGTTACGAAACGAGTAAAGAGACTTGCCGGTAACGAGATTGAACTAGGTATAGAGATACCGACGATCGAATCTCGGGCAAGTAACATACCGTTTAACAAAAGGAACAACGTATGTTGTTATGCGGTTCTGACCGATAAAAGATCTTCGTAGAATATGTAGGAGCCTATATGAACATCCAGGTTCCGCTATTGGTTATTGACCGGAGATGAGTCTCGGTCATGTCTACATAGTTCTCGAACCCGTAGGGTCCGCACGCTTAACGTTTGATGACGATCGGTATTATGAGTTTATGAGTATTGATGTACCGAAGGTAGTTCGGAGTCCCGGATGAGATCACGGACATGACGAGGAGTCTCGGAATGTCCGAGACATAAAGATTGATATATTGGACGACTATATTCGGACACCGGAAGTGTTCCGGAAAAGTTTCGGATTTATCGGGAATGCCGGAGGGGGTTACCGGAACCCCCTACGAGAGGGGATGTTCCATAGTGGGCCTAAAGGGAAAGAGAGAGGCAGCCCATAGGGCTGGCCGGCGCCCCCACCTAGGGTTCCTAGTTGGACTAGGATTGGGGGGGGGGGGCGCCACCTCTCCTATTCCTTTCCCTCTTCCTTCTTTTGGTGAATCCTACTAGGAATAGGATTGCAATCCTATTCCTAGTAGGAGTCCACTCCCTAGCCGCACCAGGAAGGGCCGGCCGGCCTCCCTCCCTTGCTCCTTTATATACGGGGGCAGGGGGGCACCCAAAGACACACAAGTTGAATTGTTTTAGCCGTGTGCGGTGCCCCCCTCCACAGAATCACACCTCGGTCATACCGTCGCGGAGCTTAGGCGAAGCCCTGCGCCGGTGAACACATCATATCCGTCACCACGCCGTCGTGCTGACAAAACTCTCCCGTGAAGCTCAACTGGATCAAGAGCTCGTGGGACGTCATCAAGCTGAACGTGTGCTGAACGCGGAGGTGCCGTACGTTCGGTGCTTGATCGGTTGGATCGCGAAGAAGTTCGACAACATCAACCGCGTCACTTGACACTTCCGCTCCTGGTCTACGAGGGTACGTAGACACACTCTCCCCTCTCGTTGCTATGCATCTGGTAGATAGATCTTGCGTGATCGTAGGAAAATTTTAAAATACTACGTTCCCCAACAGTGGCATCATGAGCCAGGTCTATGCGTAGATGATATGCACGAGTAGAACACAATGAGTTGTGGGCGATACTAGTCATACTGCTTACCAGCATGTCATACTTTGCTTCGGCGGTATTGTGAGATGAAGCGGCCCGGACCGACATTACGCGTACGCTTACGCGAGACTGGTTTCACCGTTACGAGCACTCGTTGCTTAAAGGTGACTGGCGGGTGTCTGTCTCTCTCACTTTAGCTGAATCAAGTGTGGCTACGCCCGGTCCTTGTGAAGGTTAAAACAGCACATACTTGACGAAACATCATTGTGGTTTTGTATGCGTAGGTAAGAACGGTTCTTGCTAAAGCCCGTAGCAGCCACGTAAAACTTGCAACAACAAAGTAGAGGACGTCTAACTTGTTTTTGCAGGGCATGTTGTGATGTGATATGGTCAAGACATGATGAGTTATACGTTTTTGTATGAGATGATCATGTTTTGTAAAGTTATCGGCAACTGGCAGGAGCCATATGGTTGTCGCTTTATTGTATGAAATGCAATCGCCATGTAATTGCTTTACTTTATCACTAAGCGGTAGCGATAGTTGAGGAAGCAATAGTTGGCGAGACGACAACGATGCTACGATGGAGATCAAGGTGTTGCGCCGGTGACGAAGGTGATCATGACGGTGCTTTGGAGATAGAGATCAAAAGCACAAGATGATGATGGCCATATCATGTCACATATTTTGATTGCATGTGATGTTTATCTTATTATGCTTCTTATTTTGCTTAGAACGACGGTAGCATTATAAGATGATCCCTTACTAAATTTCAAGGTATAAGTGTTCTCCCTGAGTATGCACTGTTGCGAAAGTTCGTCGTGTCGAGACACCACGTGATGATCGGGTGTGATAAGCTCTACGTTCAAATACAACGGGTGTAAGCCAGTTTTGCACACGCAGAATACTCGGGTTAAACTTGACGAGCCTAGCATATACAGATATGGCCTCGGAACACTAGAGACCGAAAGGTCGAGCGTGAATCATATAGTAGATATGATCAACATAAGATGTTCACCATTGAAACTACTCCATCTCACGTGATGATCGGACATGGTTTAGTTGATTTGGATCACGTCATCATTTAGATGACCAGAGGGATGTCTATCTAAGTGGGAGTTCTTAAGTAATATGATTAATTAAACTTTAATTTATCATGAACTTAGTCCTGGTAGTATTAGCATATCTATGTTGTAGATCAATAGCTCGCGATGTTGCTCCCCGTTTATTTTTCATATGTTCCTAGAGGAAACCAAGTTGAAAGATGTTAGTAGCAATGATGTGGAATTGTTCCGTGATCTGAGGATTATCCTCATTGCTGCACAGAAGAATTATGTCCTTGATGCACCGCTAGGTGACAGACCTATTGCAGGAGCAGATGTAGACGTTATGAACGTTTTGACAAAAGCTCGATATGATGACTACTTGATAGTTTAAGTGCACCATGCTTTACGGCTTAGAACCGGGACTTCAAAAACGTTTTGAACGCCATGGAGCATATAAGATGTTCCAAGAGTTGAAATTAGTATTTCATACTCATGCCCGTGTCGAGAGGTATAAGACCTCTGACGGTACTTTGCCTACAAGATGGAGGAGAATAGCTCAACCAGTGAGCATGTGCTCAGATTGTCTGGGTACTACAATTACTTTAATCAAGTGGGAGTTTATCTTCCAGATAAGATAGTAATTGACAAAGTTCTCTAGTCACTATCACCAAGTTAGTAGAACTTCGTGATGAACTATAATATGCAAGGGATGACGAAAGGAATTCCCAGCTCTTCGCGATACTGAAGTAGGCGAAGGTAGAAATCATAAAAAAGTATCAAGTGTTGATGGTTAACAAGACCACTTGTTTCAAGTAAAGGGCAAAGGGATAGAAAGGGAACTTCAAGAAGAATGACAAGCAAGTTGTCACTCCCGTGAAGAAACCCAAAGCTAAACTCAAGCCTGAAACAAGTGCTTATACTGCAAAGGAAATGGTCACTAGAAGTGGAACTGCCCTAGATACTTGGCGGATAAGAAGGATGGCAAAGTGAACAAAGGTATATTTGATATACAGATTATTGATGTGTATTTTACTAGTGTTCATAGCAACCCCTCGGTATTTGATATTGGTTCAGTTGCTAAAGAGTAGTAACTCGAAGTGGGAGTTGCATAATGAACATAAACTAGTTAAAGGATGAAGTGACGATGTGTATTGGAAGCAGTTCCAAGATTGATATGATCATCATCGCACACTCCCTATACTTTCGGGATTAGTATTGAACCTAAATAAGTGTTATTTGGTGTTTGTGTTGAGCATGAATGTGATTTGATCAAGTTTATTGCAATACGGTTATTCATGTAAGTTAGAGAATAATTGTTGTTCTGTTTACATGAATAAAACCTTCTATGGTCATACACCCAATAAAAATAGTTTGTTGGATCTCGATCGTGTGATACACATATTCATAATATTGAAGCCAAAAGATGCAAGGTTAATAATGATAGTGCAACTTATTTGTGGCACTGCCGTTTAGGTCATATTGGTGTAAAATGCATGAAGAAACTCCATAATGATGGACTTTTGGAATCACTTGATTATGAATCACTTGGTGCTTGCGAACCATGCCTCATGGGCAAGATGACTAAAACTCCGTTCTCCGGAACTATGGAGCGAGCAACAGATTTGTTGGAAATCATACATACTGATGTATGTGGACCAATGAGTGTTGAAGCTCGCGGCGGGTATCGTTATTTTCTGACCTTCACTGATGATTTGAGCAGATATGGGTATATCTACTTAATGAAACACAAGTCTGAAACTTTTGAAAAGTTCAAAGAATTTCAGAGTGAAGTAGAGAATCATCGTAACAAGAAAATAAAGTTTCTACGATCTGATCGTGGAGGAGAATATTTGAGTTACGAGTTTGGTCTTCATTTGAAACAATGTGGAATAGTTTCACAACTCACGCCACCCGGAACACCACAGCATAATGGTGTATCCGAACGTCGTAACCGTACTTTATTGGATATGGTGCGATCTATGATGTCTCTTACCGATTTACCACTATCGTTTTGGGTCATGCATTAGAGACAGCTACATTCACGTTAAATAGGGCACCATCTAAATCCGTTGATACGACACCTTATGAACTATGGTTTGGCAAGAAACCAAAGTTGTCGTTTGTTAAAGTTTGGGGCTGCGATGCTTATGTGAAAAAACTTCAACCTGATAAGCTCGAACCCAAGTCGGAGAAATGTGTCTTCATAGGATACCCAAAAGAGACTGTTGGGTACATCTTCTATCACAGATCCGAAGGCAAAATATTCGTTGCTAAGAACGGATCCTTTCTAGAAAAAGAGTTTCTCTCGAAAGAAGTGAGTGGGAGGAAAGTAGAACTTGATGAGGTAATTGTACCTTCTCCCGGATTGGAAAGTAGTACATCACAGGAAATTGTTCCAGTGATTCCTACACCAATTAGTGAGGAAGTTAATGATAATGATCATGAAACTTCGGATCAAGTTTCTGCTGAACGTCGTAGATCAACCAGAGTATGTTCCGCACCAGAGTGGTACGGCAACCTAGTTCTGGAAATCATGTTACTAGACCATGATGAACCTATGAACTATGAGGAAGCGATGATGAGCCCAGATTCCGCAAAATGGCTTGAAGCCATGAAATCTGAGATGGGATCCATGTATGAGAACAAAGTGTGGACTTTGGTTGACTTGCTCGATGATCGGCAAGCCATCGAAAATAAATGGATCTTCAAGAGGAAGACCGACGCTGACGGTAATGTTACTGTTTACAAAGCTCGACTTGTTGCGAAAGGTTTTCGACAAGTTCAAGGAGTTGACTACGATGAGACTTTCTCACCTGTAGCGATGCTTAAGTCTGCCGAATCATGTTAGCAATTGCCGCATTTTATGATTATGAAATCTGGCAAATGGATGTCAAAACTGCATTCCTAAATGGATATCTCAAAGAAGAGTTGTATATGATGCAACCAGAAGATTTTGTCGATCCAAAAGGTGCTGACAAAGTATGCAAGCTCCAGCGATCCATCTATGGACTGGTGCAAGCATCTCGGAGTTGGAATATACGCTTTGATGAGGTGATCAAAGCATATAGATTTATACAGACTTGTTGTGAAGCCTGTATTTACAAGAAGTGAGTGGGAGCACTACAACCTTTCTGATAAGTATATGTGAATGACATATTGTCGATCGGAAATGATGTAGAATTTTCTGGAAAGCATAAAGGAGTATTTGAAAGGAGTTTTTCAAAGAAAGACCTTGGTGAAGCTGCTTACATATTGGGCATCAAGATCTATAGAGATAGATCAAGACGCTTGATAAGACTTTCGATGAGTACATACCTTGATAAGATTTTGAAGTAGTTCAAAATAGATCAGTCAAAGAAGAAGTTCTTGCCTGACTTGTAAGGTGGGAAGTTGAGTAAGACTCAAAGCCAGACCACGGCAGAAAAATATAGAGAGAATGAAAAGTCATTCCATATGCCTCAGCCATAGGTTCTATAAAGTATGCCATGCTGTGTACCAAACATGTTGTGTACCTTGCCATGAGTTTGTCAAGGGGGTACAATAGTGATCCAGAAGTAGATCACTGTACAGCGGTCAAAATTATCCTTAATAACTGGATGACTAAGGAAATGTTTCTCGATTATGGAGGTGATAAAGAGTTCGTCTTAAAGGGTTACGCCGATGCAAGCTTTGACACTAAATCCAGATGACTCTAAGTATCAATCTGGATGCATATTGAAAGTGGGAGCAATTAGCTAGAGTAGCTCTATGCAGAGCATTGTAGACATAGAAATTTGCGAAATACATACGGATCTAAATGTGACAGACCCGTTGACTAAACTTCTCTCACAAGCAAAACATGATCACACCTTATTACTCTTGGGTATTAATCACATAGCGATGTGAACTAGATTATTGACTCTAGTAAACCCTTTGGGTGTTGGTCACATGGCGATGTGAACTATGGGTGTTAATCACATAACGATGTGAACTATCGGTATTAAATCACATGGCGATGTGAGCTAGATTATTGACTCTAGTGCAAGTGGGAGACTGAAGGAAATATGCCCTAGAGGCAATAATAAAGTTATTATTTATTTCCTTATATCATGATAAATGTTTATTATTCATGCTAGAATTGTATTAACCGGAAACTTAGTACATGTGTGAATACATAGACAAAACAGTATGTCCCTAGTATGCCTCTACTAGACTAGCTCATTGATCAAAGATGGTTATGTTTCCTAGCCATAGACATGAGTTGTCATTTGATCAACGGGATCACATCATTAGGAGAATGATGTGATGGACAAGACCCATCCGTTAGCATAGCGCTATGATCATTTAGTTTTACTGCTATTGCTTTCTTCATGACTTATACATGTTCCTATGACTATGAGATTATGCAACTCCCGAATACCGTAGGAACACCTTGTGTGCTATCAAACGTCACAACGTAACTGGGTGATCATAAAGATGCTCTACAGGTGTCTCCGAAAGTATTTGTGGTGATGGCATAGATCAAGATTAGGATTTGTCACTCCGAGTGTCGGAGAGGTATCTCTGGGCCCTCTCGGTAACACACATCACAATAAGCCTTGCAAGCAAAAGACTAATGAGTTAGTCACGAGATGATGTGTTACGGAACGAGTAAAGAGACTTGCCGATAACGAGATTGAACTAGGTATAGAGATACCGACGATCGAATCTCGGGCAAGTAACATACCGATGACAAAAGGAACAACGTATGTTGTTATGCGGTTTTGACCGATAAAAGATCTTCGTAGAATATGTAGGAGCCAATATGAACATCCAGGTTCCGCTATTGGTTATTGACCGGAGATGAGTCTCGGTCATGTCTACATAGTTCTCGAACCCGTAGGGTCCGCACGCTTAACGTTTGATGACGATCGGTATTATGAGTTTATGAGTATTGATGTACCGAAGGTAGTTCGGAGTCCCGGATGAGATCACGGACATGACGAGGAGTCTCGGAATGTCCGAGACATAAAGATTGATATATTGGACGACTATATTCGGACACCGGAAGTGTTCCGGAAAAGTTTCGGATTTATCGGGAATGCCGGAGGGGGTTACCGGAACCCCCTACGAGAGGGGATGGTCCATAATGGGCCTAAAGGGAAAGAGAGAGGCAGCCCATAGGGCTGGCCGGCGCCCCCACCTAGGGTTCCTAGTTGGACTAGGATTGGGGGGGGGGGCGCCACCTCTCCTATTCCTTTCCCTCTTCCTTCTTTTGGTGAATCCTACTAGAAATAGGATTGCAATCCTATTCCTAGTAGGAGTCCACTCCCTAGCCGCACCAGGAAGGGCCGGCCGGCCTCCCTCCCTTGCTCCTTTATATACGGGGGCAGGGGGCACCCAAAGACACACAAGTTGAATTGTTTTAGCCGTGTGCGGTGCCCCCCTCCACAGAATCACACATCGGTCATACCGTCGCGGAGCTTAGGCGAAGCCCTGCGCCGGTGAACACATCATATCCGTCACCACGCCATCATGCTGACGAAACTCTCCCGTGAAGCTCAACTGGATCAAGAGCTCGTGGGACGTCATCAAGCTAAACGTGTGCTGAACGTGGAGGTGCCGTACGTTCGGTGCTTGATCGGTTGGATCGCGAAGAAGTTCGACAACATCAACCGCGTCACTTGACGCTTCCGCTCCCGGTCTACGAGGGTACGTAGACACACTCTCCCCTCTCGTTGCTATGCGTCTGGTAGATAGATCTTGCGTGATCGTAGGAAAATTTTAAAATACTACGTTCCCCAACAGAAGTATTGGTTTTGTTGAATCCTTTGACACTAGACAAAATGTGACATGAGGGGGTCTAGGTTTGTGGATCGCCGAGCAGTCAAGGGTCGAGGGGTCGAGAGAGGTTGCCTAGCTAGTGTCAAAGTATTGAAGAATTCCATGACTTCATCATTTGCCAGAAGTAACCGGGACATGTTGGTACGAAGTTATGCAAAGTTGTTCTGGAACGAAGTCCCTGATAGGATAATCCGTCTTTTGTTACGAATTATCTTATCTGGGACTCTGTTCCAAAACCACTTTGGAGAGCTTCGTACCATCATGCTACTGTTACTTTCGCCTAATGATGAAGTATTGGTTTTGTTGAATCCTTTGACACTAGACAAAATGTGACATGAGGGGGTCTAGGGTTGTGGATCGCCGAGCAGTCGAGGGTCGAGGGGTCGAGAGAGGTTGCCTAGCTAGTGTCAAAGTATTGAAGAATTCCATGACTTCATCATTTGCCAGAAGTAACCGGGGCATGTTTGTACGAAGTTATGCAAAGTTATTTTGGAACGGAGTTCCTGATAGGATAATCCGTCTTTTGTTACGAATTATCTTATCTGGGACTCCGTTCCAAAACCACTTTGGAGAGCTTCGTACCATCATGCTACTGTTACTTTCGCCTAATGATGAAGTATTGGTTTTGTTGAATCCTTTGACACTAGACAAAATGTGACATGAGGGGGTCTAGGGTTGTGGATCGCCGAGCAGTCGGGGGTCAAGGGGTCGAGAGGTTGCCTAGCTAGTGTCAAAGTATTGAAGAATTCCATGACTTCATCATTTGCCAGAAGTAACCAGCGCATGTTGGTACGAAGTTATGCAAAGTAGTTTTGGAACGGAGTTCCTGATAGGATAATCCGTCTTTTGTTACGAATTATCCTATCTGGGACTCCGTTCCAAAACCACTTTGGAGAGCTTCGTACCATCATGCTACTGTTACTTTCGCCTAATGATGAAGTATTGGTTTTGTTGAATCCTTTGACACTAGACAAAATGTGACATGAGGGGGTCTAGCTAGGGTTGTGGATCGCCGAGCAGTCGAGGGTCTTCCAGGGGTCGAGGGTCGAAGCTAGTTCTACGTTTGCCATTAATATATCCATCTGTCATGTTTGAATAATAATTGGCATGTTGTAAATATTTGTAGAAACTATGGACGACAACACCCGAGACCTAGCACAAGAAGCGATGTTGATGGACATAATCGCAGACGGACAAAATGCCGTCTTGTCGTTTCTCAACGACGCCGATGAGCAGGTGGAAAGAGAGCTACAGCTGGAAGATCTAGGCGATGATATTGATGGCTCCGGTGACCCAATGCACATGGAAGAAGTAGACCGTGAGGACGGCTCCGGTGACCCAATGCCGGTGCAAGAAGGAGACCGTGATGCTGGCTCCGGTGACCGAACCGAGTCCGGCCAGGAGGTATATATGTTAGTTAAGCCTGTGCTGACTAGTTAATTGATGCATTCATTAACTCTCGTCTTTGTTCCTTTTTCTAGCACTCCGGATCGAGCAAATCTTCGGTAAAGAGACGAGGCGCGAAGAAAAAGTTTAGGCCGGATGAAAAGTTTGAGATCTCAGAAATCTCGCGCTCCGGCGAGCTGATTGAACCCATCCGGACAAAGAACACATTTGTTAATCAGTGCGGGGTTCTGGTTAGGGACAAGATCCCGATCAGCATCCATCAATGGTTAAAGCCGGCTGCAAAAGACGCTCAGGTGTCTTATGTCACTGATATGCAGAAAGAAGATCTTTGGAATGAGCTGAAGTCAAATTTCGTCCTACCGCGAGAGGATGATCCAGCGAAGCCAGTTAAAGAGGACTTAATCAAGTCTGCTGCACTTTCGAAGATGGCAGACCAATTCAGGCATGGAAGAAAAAACGGAATAAGTTTGTCAAAGATAAAGAGACTCCAGAATTCGTGGGCATATATGAGAAGATCAAAGATGACCAGCCCGCATTTGTGGCCTATAAGACATCGGAAAAGAGTCAGAAGATGTCGGCGACAAACCGGATAAATGCTGCGAAGAAGAAGCATCACCATCGCACGGGGTCAGGTGGCTACCTCAGAGCCCGGCCTAAGCGGGCCAAGGCTGAGAATGATCTGCTTGAGAAAGGGATCGAACCAGAGACAATGCAATGGCCAGACCGTTGCCAGACTTGGTTCTTCGGGGCTGGCGGAACCTTGGACCCTGTATCAGGGAGGTGCATTTGGACGAACAAGCAATTGGAAACACCACTCAGGAAGATGCGGCAGTATATCAAAGCAGCGCATGAAGGGACGTTCTTCCCCGACAGAGAGAACGACGAGCTGACAATGGCCCTCGGGAATCCTGAGTACCCTGGACGGACACGAGGCACGCCAGGCTCCCTTCCGTGGCGTGCTGGGTTTCCGGACGCAGGCGGCTACAAAAGCCACGAGAGGAGGAAGAAAATGGAGCATACCGAACTGCAGGCGCTGCGGGCCAGAATACAAGCGATAGAGGAACGAGAAGCAAATCGGGACAAAAGAATTGCCGAAGCTTCCCCCGAAGCTACCCCGCCATCTCAACGGAGAAGCAGCGTGGCTTCCACCGAGTTGCTTCAGCCGGAGCCTGTCTTGACGGCTACTGCCAGGTATCCCGTGGATGCTATCACGGATGCACAAAATTGCCACCTTATGGCGCAGTGGATGAATCTGAAGGTCAAGGCGGCTGCTGGCTCTGTTTATCCTACTGGACCCGGCGACACTTTTCACTGGCGGCCGATTCCAGAAGGATATGCTAGGGTGATGGTGGATGAAATTACGGAGGGATTTGAGGAGCTCCAGCTTGACCACCCTACCGGTGAAGGGGAGACTCGGCTGGGTTCTTCACTGAAGACTCCATGCCTATGGTGGAAGGACCTCATCAACATTCTCAACTGGACGCCTCCGCCTCCTCCTCCTCCTCCTCCGGCGAGTCAGGGCACTCCGCCTCCTCCACCGCCTCCTCCACCGCCTCCTCCTCCGGCGAGTGACGATCAGGGCACTCCGGCTCCTTCTCCAGCACGTGGCGGCACTCCGCCTCCTTCGCCGCCGGCGCGTGGCGGCACTCCGCCTCCTTCGCCGCCGGCGCGCCCGAGCAGCCAGCCTGCTCCTCCTTCTCCGCCTAGTCAGCAAGGGCGGAAGAGACCTGCCGCCGCTCCGGCTGCTCCTGCTCCGGCGCGTAAGCAAGGAAAAAAGACAGCCGCTTCGTCTGGTCTGGCGACGTCTAGCAGTACAGCCAGAGGCGGGAGGCGATGCAGATTCGGTCCTTCTCTCACGCCTCTAGAGAAGTTACCATATGAGAGGTCCGACGAGGAAAACACGAAGATAGCTCAAGGCGAAGTGAAGGACTGGCTTGAAGGGTTGAAAGCACAGAGACATCCACCTCCAGAGGAGAAGATAGATGCGGTGAAAGCAAAGCGCACTCTTGCTGCCCTGAAGCAACCAGCGAAAAGTAAGCCGAAGGGCAACTATGACCGCATGATTCAAAAGACATTTCAATAAGCGAAGCGGTCGGGAAGTACTAAAAGTGATCAAAGGTTAGCAGAAGGACGAGCTGGGAAACAAATTGCCCAGCTCGGCGAACAAGCGGACCAATCGTGCCCCCCGCTCAAGGTGTCTAGCGACATGGTCGCTAATGATCCGAGGATGGTGCCCGGTTATACCAATCTTGCAGATTACGTGTCCGACGATGTACACTATGATTTCTTGGACGTGCAGATAGAAAGATACGTGTACAAAAAGCCTCTCGTCAAAAATGAAAGATCTCTATCAACCAATATGTGAAGATTGCATGATTGGTACTTGAAAATCTCCAGAGAGTCTGGGGGGAGGGATAGCTTGTATTTGAGAGTTAAACCCGAGCATGACCTCGTTGGAATTGAACTGTTGCCTGTTCCATTTGAGGAGTTCTATCAGTTTTTCAATCAATTAGCCCTCGATAAAACAACGGTGACCTGCTACTGTCTGTAAGTAGTACTACTCCTGTCATTAAGTCTCTCTATATAGCTGATCTTCATTGCATGTATTTATAATTATCCTCACTATATTATGCAGATTGAAGATCGTCGAATTGAAGAAAAGACAAGTAGGTGATATTGGGTTCATTAACACATACCTCATAGATGCAACCGAGGTTAAATTGCGTCCCGACGATACCGAGACCAACTTGCTTCGATCGTTGGTGGTAAATGAAAACAAAGATATAATACTATTTCCTTACAACTTCAAGTGAGTGTTACTGTCTTGTGCATATTTGGTTTCCCTTATATATCAGTCAAGGTTATAGTGATGTAATTGATGAGTTCATGCATGCGTGCGCAGCTTCCACTATATTCTCTTAGAGATTAAGCTTGAGAAGGGAGTAGTAACTGTCTTGGACTCTAAACGTAAAGATCCCGAGGAGTATGCGGACATGACTAAAATGCTCGTCAGGTAAGTTAAATCGATCAATATTATCCACCATGCATATCAGCAACTTCATTTCTGATATCAACTAATTGTTTTCTTTGTCTGGCAGGGTTTGGAGAAAATTCACCAAAAAAGCTCCGGGACTGCCGAAGAAGCTAGAATTTAGATACACGAAAGTAAGTACTATATAGTAGCATGTTCCGCGCGCGCATCTCCTATATCTTGATTCAAGCGCTAGTTTCATCAATACCAATTTGGCATTCTTGCTTATCAGTTTGATTGACCTCTATTTCTTGTAAAGTGGTTGTGGTAGGAACCCGGGAATGATTACTGTGGATACTACATTTGCGAGTCCATCCGCCACACGACCTGTGAGCGGGGCTACTCTGAAGCACAATTTGAAGTGCGTAAGCAATTAATAATATTCACAAATTTATAGAATCATTTCATGTATTGACCCCCTACTTCAAATTAGATGTTTCGGATGCGGGATGAACTCCTAACACCAGATCGTCTGCGAGCAATTCAAGAGGAATTGGCGGCATTCTTCCTTGAACACGTGATCGCGCCAGACGGAGAATACTATGTGGACCATGCGTCCATCCTATAGGAGATTATATTTGTAAGAGATAATTATTGTATATATGTACCCGGTAGTGTCGGATAGATCGATATACGAGAACTTGTTGTTCGACCAATCTCTCCGAGAAGGAGAGGTGGTCGATATTAATTACTTCTCTCTGTATGCATATATATATATATATATATATATGTTGATTATACGATCTTCTGTTTCCTTCGTTTGCTTTACTAGCTAGCTACCTAGCTAGCGTGTCTAGTCCTCTCTATACGTATGTGTAGTACGTAGCGTCGACCAAGCACGGACATAAGAGAGGACACTTCTCTCTATTAATTAGCTAGCTAAACACAATATGAAACACCTAAATTAACCCCCCAAAACCTCCAACCCCCCTCCCCTTTCAAAAAAAAACAAAAACCACAGCCACAGAAATGCTGACGCGTGGATGCCTTTTGGTCCCAGTTGGTGCCACCAACCGGGACCAAAGCTCCTCCTGCCTGGGCTCGGCGCACAGGCCATGTGGACACCCATCGGCCCCGGTTCTGGATTGAACCGGGACTAAAGGGTCAGAGCATTAGTACCGACACTTTTGTCCCGGTTCAGGAACCGGGGCTAAAGGCCCAAACGAACCGGGTCTGATGACCCTTTATCTACTAGTGGGTATATATAGGAGGAAGGAGGGCATCAGGGAGCAACATGGGGCCCACGAGGCAAGGGGCGCGCCCAGGGGTAGGGGCGCGCCCCCAGCCTCGTGGACGCCACGTGTGCCCTATTCCGTGGTTCTCAAGTCTCCCGTGCGTGATTTTCTCCAAAAATATCTCTCCCGAAGGTTTCATTCCGTTTAGCCTCCGTTTGATATTCCTTTTCTGCAAAAACCCTAAAATAGGCAAAAAAAACAGCAGTTTGGACTGGGCCTTTGGGTTAATAGGTTAGTCCCAAAAATAATATAAAAGTGTATAAATAAGCCCATTAAACATCCAAAACATCATATATAATAGCATAGAACAATCAAAAATTAAAGATACGTTGGAGACGTATCAAGCATCCCCAAGCTTACTTCCTGCTCGTCCTCGAGTAGGTAAATGATAAAAACAGAATTTTTGATGTGGAATGCTAACCAACATAATTTTCAATGTAATTCTCTTTATTGTGCCATGAATGTTTAGATCTGAAAGATTCAAGACAAAAGTCTATATTGACATAAGAAATAATAATACTTCAAGCTTACTAACAAAGCAATCATGTCTTCTCAAAATAACATGGCTAATGAAAGTTATCCCTACAAAATCATATAGTCTGGCTATGCTCCCTCTTCATCACACAAAATATTCATATCATGCACAAGCCCGGTTTCAGCCAAGCACTTGTTTTCATACTCCATTTTTTCAAACCTTTCAACTTTCACGCAATACATGAGCGTGAGCCATGGATATAGCACTATGGGTGGAATAGAGTGGTGGTTGTGGAGAAGATAAAAAAGGAGGAAGATAGTCTCACATCGACTAGGCGTATCAACAGGCTATGGAGATGCCCATCAATAGATATCAATGTGAGTGAGTAGGGATTGCCATGCAACGGATGCACTAGAGCTATAAATGCATGAAAGCTCAACAAAAGATACTAAGTGGGTGTGCATCCAACTTGCTTCTTCACGAAGACCTAGGGCATTTGAGGAAGCCCGTCGTTGGAATATGCAAGCCAAGTTCTATAATGAAAATTCCCACTAGTATACGAAAATGACTAAATATGAGACTTTCTATCATGAAGAACATGGTGCTACTTTGAAGCACAAGTGTGGAAAATAATAGTAGCATTGTCCCTTTTCTTTTCTTTTCTTTTTTTTCTATTTTTTGGGCCATTCTTTTTCTTGGCCTTTACTTCTTCTTTTTCTTTGGGACAATGCTCTAATAATGATGATCATCACACTTATATTGATTTACAACTCGATACTAGAACAAAGTATGACTCTATATGAATGCCTCCGGCAGTGTATCGAGATGTGCAATGAATCAAGAGTGACATGTATGAAAAATTATGCATGGTGGCTTTGCCATAAATACGATGTCAACTACATGATCATGCATGGCAAATGACAATATGAAGCGTGTCATATGAACGGAACGGTGGAAAGTTGCATGGCAATATATCTCGGAATGGCTATGGAAATACCATGATAGGTAGGTATGGTGGCTGTTTTGAGGAAGGTATATGATGGTTGTTTTGAGGAATGTATATAGTGGGTGTATGGTACCGGCGAAAGTTGCGCGGTACAAGAGAGGCTAGCAATGGTGGAAGGGTGAGAGTGCGTATAATCCATGGGCTCAACATTAGTCATAAAGAACTCATATACTTATTGCAAAAATTTACGAGTCATCAAAACAAAGCAATCAACGCATGCTCCTAGGGGGGAGGTTGGTAGGAGTTAACCATCGCGCGCCCCCGACCTCCACACAAAGGATGACACTCTACAAATACCTCATGCTCTAACTTCGTCACATAGCGGTTCACCATACGTGCATGCTACGGGAATCACAAACTTTAACACAAGTATTTATCAATTTCATAATAACTCCACCAGCATGACCCTAATATCACCATCTCCGTGTCTCAAAACAATCATCAAGTATCAAACTTCTCATCATATTCAATGCACTTTGTATAAAAGTTTTTACTACATTTATCTTGGATGCCTATCATATTAGGACTAGTTTTATAACCAAAGCACATTACCATGCTGTTCTAAAAGACTTTCAAAAGGATATAAGTGAAGCATGAGAGATCAACAATTTCTACAAAATATAATCACCACCGTACTCTAAAAGATATAAGTGAAGCACTAGAGCAAAAATATTTAGCTCAAAAGATAAAAGTGAAGCACATAGAGTGTTCTAACAAATTCTAGACCATATTTATCTCTCTCAAAAAGGTGTGTCCAGCAAGGATGATTGTGGAAAATTAACAAGCAAAGACTCAAATTATACATGACGCTCCAAGTAAAACAGATATCATGTGGTGAATAAAAATATAGTCCCGAGTATAGTTACCGATAGATGAAGACGAAAGAGGGGATGCCTTCCCGGGGCATCCCCAAGCTTAGGCTTTTGGTTGTCCTTGAATTTTACCTTGGGGTGCCTTGGGCATCCCCAAGCTTAGGCTTTTGTCACTCTTTGTTCCATAGTCCATCAAAGAAATACTCAAAACTTCACAACACAAAACTTAGCCAAAAATCTCGTGAGCTCCGTTAGTATAAGAAAACAAACCACCACTCAAAGGTACTGTAATGAACTCATTCTTTGTTTATATTGGTGTTAAACCTACTGTATTCCAACTTCTCTATGATTCATATCCTCCAATACTACTCATAGATTCATCAAAATAAGCAAACAACACACAAAAAACATAATCTGTCAAAAACAGAACAGTCTGTAGTAATCTGTAACTTTCCATACTTCTGTAACTCCAAAAAAATTGAAATAAATTGGTAAACATGAGGAATTTGTCTATTAATAATCTTCAAAAAGAATCAACGAAATATCACTCTCCAGTAAAATCTGGTGATTATTCTAGTGAGTGCTAATGTTTCTGTTTTTTACAGCAAAATCATATAAACTTCACACAAGTCTTCCCAGAGGTTCTATTTGGCACAAACACTAATTAAAACACAAAACCACATCTAAACAGAAGCAAAAACAAAGAAAATAAAATTAGGTTGCCTCCCAACAAGCGCTATCGTTTAACGCTCCTAGCTAGGCATGATACAAGGATAGATCTAGGTATTGCCATAATGATAAAATATATCGCGAAAACTCATCTCATATTCCCTACGTTCAGCGGCAAGTTTTCTTTGTGGCAAGAAAAAGTAATCAAAAGGGCTAAATTTAATGGGACAAAAATCCCCCATATCAAGCTCAGGAGGTATAGGTTCCTCTTTTGGCCCTTTATAGTGTACAACCAATTCATCGTTATAGGCATTCTTGTGGCAGAAGGTCATGAGCCTTCGCTCGAGGGAAAAACCTAACCCATTATTTTGAATAGCAAAATTATCATTCAATTCAGAAATTTTATCAACCAAGACATCGGTAGGAAACTTTTTTCTAAGGTTTTCATTAAAAGAAACATGATCAGGAGATCGCAACCGCATTATGTCTTCTTGATTAAATAAGATAGCCTCTATGGGAGGTCGACCAGCATCTACCCCATAATGAGCAAATATTTCTTTGGCCTCTTTCATGACAAATCTGAATTCATGGGCCAAAAAGATAGTAGCTGCACGCTTAACAGAAGAATGCTCGATGTTGGTAAATTCTAGAAAGATTCTCTGAATACAAGGATGCATATGGATAAATTGCCTTTCGATTTCAACTACAAGCATAGATATGGCATCCGCAAGGCTACTAGTTTTATGAAGAATAGAACCACCCATAGTGGGCAAAGCACCGGCACAAGTAAAGAAGTCTTGAAGAACTCCTTTTCCAATGATATTACCGCTACCAACCCGGAACTTCTTAATATGTAAAGTGATAGTTTCATCCGGAGGGTCAACATAGACGTTGCCCTCAACATTACTACCCTTCTCGATAAAATCTTCCCCCATCTCAGACATGAGGGCAAGCGAACGATAAACACACGACAAAAAGAAGGGCAAATAAAACGGCAAGGGTGAAGTGGGGGAGAGAAAAACGAGAGGCAAATAAATGTAATGCGAAGGATAAGGGTTTGTGATAGGTATTTGGTATGTGACTTTTGCGTAAGCCTCCCCGGCAACGGTGCCAGAAATTCTTCTTGCTACTTCTCAAGCTTGCGTTGTATTCCCTCGAAGAGGAAAGGGTGATGCAGCACAATAGCGTAAGTATTTCCCTCGGTTTTTGAGAACCAAGGTATCAATCCAGTAGGAGACCATGCGCGAGTCCCTCGCACCTACACAAACAAATAAGAACTTCGCAGCCAATGCGATAAGGGGTTGTCAATCCCTTTGCTGTCACTTACGAAAGTGAGATCTGATAGATATGATAGTTTGATATTTTTGGTTTTTCTGGATATAAGAACAGAAAGTAAAAACAGCAAAGTAAAGTAGATTGTAGATTGATATGTTGAGAATAGATCCGGGGGCCATAGGTTTCACTAGTGGCTTCTCTCATGATAGCAGATTTCTACGGTGGGTGAACGAATTACTGCCGAGCAATTGATAGAAAAGTGAATACTTATGAGAATATCTAGGCATGATCATTATATAAAGGCATCACGTCCGTGACAAGTAGACCGAAACAATTCTGCATCTACTACTATTACTCCACACATCGACCGCTATCCAACATGCATCTAGATATTAAGTTCATAAGAACAAAGTAACGCTTTAAGCAAGATGACATGATGGAGAGGGATAAACTGAAGCAATATGATATAAACCCCATCTTTTTATCCTCGATGGCAACAATACTATACGTGCCTTGCTACCCCTGCTGTCACTGGGAAAGGACACCGCAAGATTGAACCCAAAGCCAAGCACTTCTCCCATTGCAAGAACTATAGATCTAGTAGGCCAAACCAAACCGATAATTCGAAGAGACTTGCAAGGATATTATAATCATACATAAAAGAATTCAGAAAATAACCGAATATTTCTCATAGATAATCTTGATCATAAACCCACAATTCATGGGATCTCGACAAACACACCGCAAAAAGATTACATCGAATAGATCTCCTCGAAGACCAAGGAGAACTTGGTATTGAGATCCAAAAAGAGAGAAGAAGCCATCTAGGTACTAACTATGGACCCGAAGGTCTGTGGTAAACTACTCACAACTCATGGTGAGGCGATGGTGTTGATGTAGAAGCACTCCATGGAAGATCCCCCCTCCGGCGGAGCCCCGGAATAGGCCCCAAGATGGGATCTCACGGGAACAGAAGGTTGCGGCGGTGGAATTAGGGTTTTCTCTGTTGCTTCGATGTTTTCAGGGTACATGGGTATATATAGGAGGAAGGAGGGCATCGGGGGAGCAACATGGTGAAAGATCATGGATGTCGCCTAGAGGGGGGGTGAATAGGCGCTTTAAAATAATTATGGTTTAGGCTTGAACAAATGCAGAATAAACCAAGAGGTTAATTTTTCAAGCACAAAACCTACAACAACTAGGCTCACCTATGTGCACCAACAACTTATGCTAAGCAAGATAAACAACTAGGTGATAGCAAGATATATGACAAGAAACAATATGGCTATCACAAAGTAAAGTGCATAAGTAAAGGGCTCGGGTAAGAGATAACCGAGGCATGCGGAGACGACGATGTATCCCGAAGTTCACACCCTTTCGGATGCTAATCTCCGTTTGGAGCGGTGTGGAGGCACAATGCTCCCCAAGAGGCCACTAGGGCCACCGTAATCTCCTCACACCCTCGCACAATGCAAGATGTCGTGATTCCACTAAGGGACCCTTGAGGGCGGCCACCGAACCCGTACAAATGGCAACCCTTGGGGGCGGTCACCGAACCCGTACACTTTGGCAACCCTTGGGGGCGGTCACCGGAACCCATCAAATTGCTCGAGGCGATCTCCACAAACTAATTGGATACCCCGACACTTGCCCGGAGCTTTACACCTCAATTATTGAGCTCCGAACACCAAGGTTGGGGCTATCTCCCCAACGACACCACGAAGCTTCACCACAATGGAATATGGCTCCGAGGTGACCACAACCGTCTAGGGCGCCCAAGCACCCAAGAGATACAAGCTCAAGGGTACCAAGCACCCAAGAATAATAAGCTTCTCAACTTCACTTCCACGTATCACCGTGGAGAACTCAAACCGATGCACCAAATGCAATGGCAAGGGCACACGGAGTGCCCAAGTCCTTCTCTCCCAAATCCCACCAAAGCAACTAATGCTAGGGAGGGAAATGAGAGGAAGAACAAGAAGGAGAACACCAAGAACTCCATGATCAAGATCCAAGGGGTTCCCCTCACCTAGAGGAGAAAGTGATTGGTGGAAATGTGGATCTAGATCTCCTCTCTCTTTTCCCCCAAAAACTAGCAAGAATCCATGGAGGGATTGAGAGATAGCAAGCTCGAAGAAGGTCAACAATGGGGGAAGAACACGAGCTCAAAGGATTGGGTTCATTGGGGAAGAAGACCCCCTTTTATAGGTGGGGGAAAATCCAACCGTTATGCTCACAGCCCGCACAAAGCGGTACTACCGCTCCAGGAGCGGTACTACCGCCCTAGCGGTAGTACCCCTTTGAAAAACAACAGCGAGGAGGCAAAAAGGCCAGAAGAACCATCGGAGCGGTAGTACCGCTTGACCTCATGGTACTACCGCTAGGGGTAGCGATACTACTGCTAAGGGTAGCGGTACTACTGCTTGCGAGCGGTACTAAAAAATTACATCTGTGCCTACCACCGCTAGACTTGGGACGAGTTTTTGGTCCCGAGCGGAAGTAGGCACGGAAGTAGCCACGGTAGTACTGCTCCAAGCGGTAGTACCGCTCCCGAAAGCGGTAGTAAAAAATTACTTCCGCTCCAACCCGCGGTAGTACCGCTGCAGCCATTTCAGTACACCAAAACGACCATAACTTTTGCATACGGACTCCGAATTCGATGAAACCAAGTTTGTTGGAAAGCTAGCGACAAGGGCTAACACAATATTGATAGAAATATCAATAATAAGCAAATTAGAAAAGGCCCATAAGAAAATGGTGAGAACCCTTCCTCGGAGAAGACCGGTAAAACACCCAACACCGAAAACATCATAGAAGACACATGTGAACTCCGTTTTCGATGAACTCAAGCTTGTCATCAAGATGACCATAAGCTCTAAGACTCACAAAGAGAACCAAACAAGAACCAAGAAACATGATGCAAGGATGCAATGGTTTGAGCTCTCTACTAACGATACGATCAAGCTACCAACTTGAGAGCCCCCCTTGATAGTACGGCAAACGATCCTATAACCCGGTCTCCCAACTACCACCACGAGACCGGTAAAATAGAAAACCTATCAAGGGCAAACCTTTGCTTTGCACAAAGTCCACTTGAGCTAGATGTATACGATCTTGACTTCCTCAAGTTGGACGATCTTTCTTGATTGCGTTGTCTCGGTGAAGACTAGTAGATTGCTCCCCCATACTCCTCTATGGGTGAGCCACTCTTCAACATATCTTCACAAGTCCATTGTCACGACAATGGACGGCAAGCTTCAAGCACTTGATTTCTTTGTGATGCTCCACTTGAACTTGCACACCGCAACCTAACCCCACAAAGAACTCTCACGAAGAACATGGGTTAGTACACAAAGCGTGATTGACAATTCTTACCATACCATGGGATTGCTTGATCCCTCTCGGTACATCTTCTACACTTTGTGTGTTGATCAACTTGATTCATTCTTTGACTTAGATTTGATCAACCTTGAATCTTTCCAACTCTCTTCATTTGGATGATGTCTTGAAGGTAAACATGAATGCTCACAAACTCTTCTTCTTCAAGACATGATTGCAATAAGATCAACACCCACAAGACCAACCTTTGGATAATTCCTTAATAGCACCTTGGTCATCACAAACTCTCCTTGAAACCTACAAATGAACTCCAAGAAAAGCCTATGGACAAACCCTTCAAATATAACTCAAGGCAACCAGTAGTCCATAGAGATTGTCATCAATTACCAAAACCAAACATGGGGGCACCGCATGTTCTTTCAATCTCCCCCATTTTGGTAATTGATGACAATCACTTTCAAGAGAGTTTATATAAGGAATTATGCATCACCATACCATGCAACAATAATGTATGCGCATGAGATGCAAAAGCTTAGGAACAAAACCAAAGCAAGAAGAGATGACTAGATGACTCTCTAAACTTCTCCACAAAACTCTCTGAAACTTCTCCCCCATTGGCATTGATTGCCAAAATGGGTGAACAGCTTAGAAGGCCAATATAAATTATGCTCCTCCATAAATTGTGTATTTCTCAACTAGATAGTGGAATGCAATACACATATCCAATGGTAAATACTTGGAGGAACACAAATTATATTGAGGCTCAAAGATTGCAAAAGAAAGATATGCCACAAAGGCATAACAAAAGGAGCGACACGCAATCAAGTAATCAAAGGATACCAATTGAAGCAAGCTATCAAAAGATATCAATTGAACAAACTAGACCAATGATCCTACATGCCACATGAATAAAAGATATTAAGATATGATGAAGGAGTGTTCTAGAGAAACTAGAGAAGCTCCCCATGATTTGTGCACAATTTAATTTTGTATTTGGATACAATGAGCACAACATAGGATCGTCGCTCCCCCAAGATCAATAGACTCACGACATAGCAACCGATTTTTCTAAAGACACTGGTGAAGCTCCCCATAATTCGTGCACTCCTTAGAAAATTTTCATTAGGATACCAAGTGCACAAAATAGGATCATCACTCCCCCAAAATCAATAGAAACTCACACCAAGTGCAAGTGAGCATGAAGGTAACAAAGCCTAGCACTTGCAACAAACAAATGGTTGAGCAACATATAAAAGAGACAACTTAAGAGTATGCTCAACCAAAATGATGTGTGCGAGTCATGGCAAAGCACTTGAGAAGACTAATGTATGGATGAACATTAAGCATCAATATAGTCTTGAATGAAAGAGATACTCGGTGCAAGGCCTATCATTCCCACACACAACAAGCAAACGGGTTCACAAGCTCACTAATAAGTATATAAAGAACCTATGCTTGTGACAACCCGTGGTGAAGATATAAAAAGAGAGCATTAACAAGACGAGGGATACCAATTAATTGGCAAAAGCCTTGTCAAGACAAGCAAGAGACAAAAATATCCTCACCACACAAGAGTGCATCTAGATGCAACAAGATAAGATCCGCACTCAAGATAAAGGCTTTCACGGAGCCACCAAAGAAATGATACAAGAAAGACAAGGTGGTCGTGAAAGAAAGGATATCTTCTAGATATGTAATTTCTCTCAAGTGTATAAGATTCTAGGTAGATGAAAATCATGATGATATCAATCCACAAAGAATAATGTACACTCGAAATGGTTACAAAAAGGAAGTAAAAATATATCCACAAGGAAGTCATAATTATACCAATAAGATATTTTGCTTAAACGCAAGCACATGGCTAGATAAGGTCTTATTGTATATACATGAATTTCAACCAACACTACTAGAATCAGCTACTTTGCCATCTGCCAGCTCTTTGCCGTCTGCTAGCAGACGGCAAAGAAGCTCTTTGCCATCAGCTACCCAAAAGCAGACGACAAAGAACTGGCTGATGGCAAAGACCTTCTTTGCCATCAGCCAGTTCTTTGCCGTCCGCTAGCGGGCAGCAAAGATTCTTTGCCGTCAGCTGGCAGACGGCAAAGAGGGAGGTGGCCCACACTAACGGGCTGATTAAGGAAAACCTAACGGGGCCCCTCTTTGCCGTCCGCTAGCAGACGGCAAAGAGTAAAAAAGCGGACGGCAAAGGGGGCGGACGGCAAACAATTAGGGTAATAACGGCCGAGCCCCACCCCGCCCACCTCGATCTCTCTGTTTCTATCCCCCTCCTCCCCGACGACCGCCGCCTCCCGCCGCAGCCCCCGCCACCCACTGC
>LR738713.1:721017447-721073109 GCA_902687465.1 Secale cereale | reverse complement strand
CCCGACACCACACCCCGACCCCAAAACAGCACCCCGACCCCGACACGGCACCCCGACATCGACAGGACACCCCGACCCCCGACACCTCCCGAAAAGGTGTTCTTTGGCCTTCCAGAGGCCGACGGGGTCATATATTTGTGAATTATTAGTTAGGTCATATATTTTTCGATTTAGTTATGAAAAACATCATATATAATTGTGTTGATCGTGTAGTTTTAAATGTGCAGTTGTTTCATCGCTGCGAGGTTTGGTGTTTGACGACCTCGTCGTGCGTTTGACGAGCTCTGCCCCTTCGTTCGTGGGTGAGCACAAATGACAAGTCCTCCTCCCCCATTAATTATTTGATCTATTCCGATGAAACTTGATAGCTAGCTATATATGTGTCTTGAATCATCAGTATGCGTAACCAATATGTGTCTCCCATTCTAAAGCGTCATAGTTATAAATATGCATGCATTTGCATATTTATAACCTTGATTCTTTCGAATTGTCCAACGCTATCCATGGACAGCCCGAGTATGTGTAGATTGGGTTCGTTTTCCCATATGCTTTGCTCCGGATCCGACGCATAAATTTCGTCAGTGCCTCCCCTGTTGTTCTCCGGGTACACATCCTCTCTATTTATTGCAGAGACGTGTATCAGGAGAACAGCGGGGAGGTGCTGCCGAAATTTTGCGTCGGATCCAGAGCATAGCATGGGAAAATGAACCCAATCTACACATACACGGGTGGGATTAGGACCTATCATTACCTATTAGAGTGTAGGTTGCATGGACGTAATAAAATTGACAAAGTAGATCAACTGATGAATATATACATGGTGAATTACATATATAATTGTTGTGTGTCCAGTAGCTCTGAAAGTCAAGATGAGTGACCGTGCTTGGATGTATACCGGTCACACTGGTCAGAACAAATGGAGCGCTGAATGGTTCACAAAAACTAAGGGGTTTGTGCAAGCCGCATTTGCAAATGGCCAAAAGAAAACCTGGTGCCCCTGTTTCCGGTGCGGCAATTGGGAAAAGAAGACAGAGGCTGAAATGGGCAAACACCTGCAGAAGAGTGGTTTTACGCCCGATTATACGGTGTGGACATTTCATGGTGAGTCTGCCCAACGTGACCGAGCTGAGGTGGATCGTCGTCGCACCGGCGAGCATGGTACCGGGATGGAAAACATGGTGCAAGACTATGATGATGCTCGGGATTCGGACGAGGAGATGGAGGAATCTGCAAAGGCCTTCAATGAAATGTTGGAGTCTTCGAAACGTCCGCTCCACGAGCGCACTGAGCTTTGTCAGTTGGATGCCATCTCACAAGTAATGGCTCTGAAGGCTCAGTTCAACTTGGGCAGAGAATGCTATGACGCAATTATGACAGTATTTGGACGCTTTCTACCCAAAGGCCATGTAATGCCTGCAAACCTGTACTAGTCGGACAAAATCCTCCGTGCACTGAAGATGCCCTATGAGAAGATACATGCCTATGAGAAAGGATGTGCCTTATTTAGGCTTGACTATGCGGACTTGAACTATTGTCCCATTTGCAAGTCTTCCAGGTATATTGTGGTAGACAACGGTATGGGTGAGAAGACACAGACCAAAATCCCCGTTAGTGTTCTTCGGTATATGCCAATCGTACCAAGACTTCAACGTCTTTTCATGGTCGAAGAGACGGCCAGACAGATGACATGGCACAAAACAGGCAAAAGAACCGAACTAGATGCAGATGGGAATCTGATGATGGTACACACATCGGATGGTGTTGCGTGGAAAAAGTTTGATGAATTACATGCTGACAAAGCGGCAGATCCGAGGCATCCTCGAGTCGGCATCAGCACGGATGGGTTCAGTGTGTTTGGTATGACGGCAGCCCAATATAGTTGTTGGCCCGTATTTGTCTTTCCACTCAATCTCCCCCCCGGACAGATTATGCAAAGAAAGAACATTTTCCTGACGTTGATAATTCCAGGACCCAACTATCCGGGCAAAAATATGAATGTGTACATGCAGCCGCTTAAGGACGAATTGCAAGAAGCCTGGGATAATGGGTTCAAGACATACGACGCCTTTAGCAAACGGAACTTCATAATGCATGTCTGGTACATGTACTCGACGCATGACTTGCCGGTGTATGCGCTATTCGTTGGCTGGTGTGTGCATGGAAGGTTCCCGTGCCCCACATGCAAGGGAGCTCTTGAGTTTCGTTGGCTTCAGGCCGGTCGCAAGTTTTCTTGCTTTGACATGCATAGACAGTTCCTGGATCCTCGCCATAAGTTCAGGAAAGACAAGAAGAACTTCATCAGGGGTAGAGTTGTCAAAAACTCTGCACCACCTGCATTGACAGGCCAACAGACCCTGGATCAGTTAAACGCTCTCGAGCCAGATCCACAACGTCCAGGGTACTTCAAGGGGTATAATACTAAGCACGCGTGGACTCACAAAACATGCTTATGGGATCTGCCTTACTTCAAAGACCTCCTTTGCCCACACAACATCGACGTGATGCACACTGAGAAGAATATCGCCGAGGCACTTTTTGGTACATTGTTCGGCATAGATGGGAAGTCAAAGGATAATACTAAGGCCAGAGTCGATCTGGAGGCGCTATGTGATAGGCCGTTACAAAACATGAAAGAACCGAAAGGAAAGCAGAACTGGACGAAGCCAAAGGCATGGTTCAATCTTGGAAGGCCAGCTATGAGGGAAATTCTCTTGTGGGTGCAACAGCAGTTGATGTTTCCCGATGGGTATGCAGCGAATCTAAAGAGGGGAGCGAATCTTGATAAACTGAAGATATTTGGTCTCAAGAGTCATGATTGGCACATATGGATTGAGCGGGTAATGCCGGTGATGTTGCGTGGCTTCATCCCTGAGGATGAATGGCTAGTACTGGCAGAACTCAGCTATTTCTTCCGTGTTCTTTGTGCGAAAGAACTATCGCCTGGCGTGCTAGAAGAAATGGAAGAGTTGGCGCCGGAGTTGATCTGCAAGTTAGAGAAGATCTTTCCACCGGGCTTCTTTAATCCAATGCAGCATTTGATTTTGCATCTCCCGACCGAGGCAAGATTGGGGGGGCCCGTGCAAAATCGTTGGTGCTACCCAACTAAGAGGATGCAGAAGACGCTTCGAGAAAAATGTAAAAATAAACGTAGAATTGAAGCATCGATGGCTGAGGCATTCATTACAGAGGAGGCGGCAAACTTCGTAACAGCGCACTACGAAGCCAAAAATCGTCATTTGCATAATCCGAAGCCTCGGTACAATGCTGACGAGCCTAAAAAGGGTGGATCCAACCTCAGCCTATTCAAAGGGAATCTCGCACCAGCTAGTGTTTCACATCCAGTATCTTTGGATAACGAAGAATGGCGGACCATTTCGTTGTATATCTTCAACAACCTGATAGAAGTGCGGCCGTACATCGAGTAAGTTCTCGGTACATTGTTTCGCAACTTCTATTTCCTTTGAACTACTCTTATTCCTGGATATGTCATACCGTCGATACGTTACCATATTCTCGTATGGAGCGGAGATCCAAAAGGATTCCGTCGAAGAGTATGAGCTTCTCGCAAAGCAAGGAGGTGGCTATCCCGGTTTCATCTCTTGGTTCAAACAAACGGTAATTTCTATTAGACAATTTCATTTCATTCGCTAATTTGTGCATAATGCAACAATCCTTTCATATTAAACCTGTAGGCTAATTCAGAGTCTATGGACGCCGAATTGAGACAAGTCGCTAATGGTTTTGACTATAAGGTCTGTTCATTTGACAAGTACGACATCAACGGGTATCGCTTTCGTACCTATGGCAAAGAGCTATCGATGGCGGACCGAAAGTCAACAAATTGTTGTGTATCTGCTATCGGTGAAGGAGGTACCGAGTATTATGGGAGAGTTGAAGCAATTTATGAACTTCTGTTCTATGGTGAAAACCCACCGAATGTCGTAGTCTTCAAATGTTATTGGTTTCAGCCGAAGGAGACTAGAAGGACTCATGAACATGTAGGGCTAGTTGAAATCAACCAAAGCACTCATTTAGATGTTCCTGATGTCTATATTATGGCTCAACAGGCGACCCAAGTATTCTATCTACCGTGGGCCTGCCAAACTAATCCAAATCTGAAAGGTTGGGATGTCGTTTATGAAGTGCCGCCACGTGCTAGACTTTCTCCCCCAAAGGAAGAGGATTATGAACCTCACATTAACCCAGACACATATGAAGGAGAATTCTTCCAAGAGACACGTCTTTCCAAAAAGCGTTTCAAGAACCGCTATACTTCACCCCAAAACATTGAAGTAGACAGCGACAATGAATCCGACATCACCCGAGAGGAGGAACAAGAAGAGCCGGAACAAGAAGAGGTTACTGCTGCGGATGACCTGTCAATGCTTGACCGATTACGTCAAGGTGGCCTTGCACATGTTGATGCCAATGAACCCTATGAGCCCGTCATTGATTATAGTGATGATGATGATTATGCATTTATTGATGATACTGATCGAGATTATTAGTAGTGTCAGGTATTACATTTTTTTATGTTGTACTTGATGATGATACACTTAAGTGATACACATATTATTATTCATGTCGGTCTTTTTTTATGTTGTACTAATTTCGTTTATTGTTTGTCATGGCAGGTGTTGAAAGATGGTCGGCGCTGGTCGTGGGAGAGGAGGTAGGGTGACTGCTACGGTGCCTTCCTCGCCGCCACCCCCAGCCGTTTCACCCGAGCACGTGACTGCTAGGGTGGACTCGTCCGAGGAGGAGGCTACACGGACTCCGGTCCACGAGCCTCCGGTCCACGGGTCTTCGGCCCACGAGAGTTCGGCCCACGTGACCCCGGAGGAGCACACGTCCGGATGGGGTACCTGGCCGGATCAGCCCGAGGAGCCGAGTGACCATCAAGGCAGCTCCAACTTATATCAGTTCGGGCGCAACTGGGTATGTGGTTTGCTTCATGATTCATGCAATTCATTCATCATGCTAGCTTGAGCCCTTTAATTACTAATTTTCATTGTTTCTCTCTTTCAGGCACGCTACAATAAGGCGGATAAGGTGCCAGAGGTGTATGACCTGTATGCCATGGCCTACACTGCCTCTTTCAAGAAAGTCAAGGCTTTCTCTCAGTCTGACCTCGATGATGCAAACAACTTCACCAACATCTCCTCCCACAACAAGCTCGTGAGATATAGAGATGAGGGGAAGGCGAAGAAAGGGGAGGACTTTAACCCGAGCCAGGGTCCCATTGATCCAGAGCTGTTGATGATATCTGGTGGTGGGAGGTCCCATGGCTCCATAGCCATTGGAGATGGACTTATCCGTTGTCCTAGCACTCTCCCGGAGATCAAGGCGCGCCAGTCGAGCTCCGCTCCTGAGATAAGGCCTCGTGAACGGCCAGTGCAACTCGCCATCAAGGTTAGTGATACGTACTCAGTTATCTTTCTAGTCTTAACATTTGAATGGACATTACTTGCTAGTCTTAACATTTGAGTGTCATCATGCTAACAAGACATTGGAAATGATCTTTGGTGCAGCATAACTCCAGACAAGCATCACACGATCCTTCTCCAGCTACCGACACGAGCCACCCCGCTCCTACACCTCCTGGATCTTGGTAAGTTTATCTAGTGTTTTGCTTAACACATGCATAAAGACCTAGACTTAGCTTTATTTCCTCCAATGCTTACCATAATGACGTAGACTTAGCTTCTTCTCCTCCAAAATGACTTAATAAGCTTACTGACCTCCAAAACCATCCATTTTACCTAAGTTAGCTCTAAAACGATCTATACTTAGCTTACTTATGTCAAAAACTGCATAATTAGCTTAGTTAGCTCATAGACGATCCATTTTACCTAAGTTAGCTCCAAAATGACCCATCTTACCTAGGTTAGCTTATAAATGATCCAGTTTATCCAAGTTAGCTCTAAAATGACCCAATTTACCTAGAGTAGCTCCTAAACGATCCATTTCACCTAAGTTAGCTAAAAACGATCCATTTCACCTAAATTAGCTCTTAAATGATCCATTTCACCTAAGTTTGCTCAAAAACGATCCATTTCACCTAAATTAGCTCTTAAATGATACATTTCACCTAAGTTTGCTCAAAAACGATCCATTTCACCTTAGTTAGCTCAAAAACGATCCATTTCACCTAAATTAGCTCTTAAATGATCCATTTCACCTAAGTTTGCTCAAAAACGATCCATTTCACCTAAGTTAGCTCAAAAACGATCCATTTTACCTTAGTTAGCTCAAAAACGATTCATTTCACCTAGTTAGCTCAAAAACGATCCATTTCACCTTAGTTAGCTCAAAAATGATGCCCTTCACCTTAGTTAGCTCAAAAACGATTCATTTCACCTTAGTTAGCTCAAAAACGATCCATTTTACCTAAGTTAGCTCATAAACGATCTATTTTACCTAAGTTAGTTCTAAAATGATCCATTTAACCTTACTTAGCTCATAAATGATCCATTCTACCGAAGTTAGCTCTAAAATGACCCATTTTACCTAGCTTAGCTCCAAAATGATCCATCTTACCTAGGTTACCTCTAAAATGATGCATTTTACCTAAGTTTGCTCATAAGTGATCCATTGCACCTAGGTTAGCTCATAAACGATCCATTTCACCTAAGTTAGCTCACAAATGATCAATTTCACCTAAATTAGCTCATAAATGTCATATATATTCTTCTTCTTCTTCATTTTCTTCTTCTTCTTCTTCTAATCTTCTTCTTCTAACTTTCTTATTTCCCATTTTGCAGATTTCATTCACTTGACGAAAGCTTGCATAGATGGAGTGCTCCTTATCCCTTTCTCTGTTTCTTTTGTATCGTTGAACTATGCATGTATCGTTGGATGAAACTATTGTAATATATATGGTTGGATGCCTCTATGTTGAACTTGTTATGTATGATGGAACTATGCATGTAATATATATGGTTGGATGATGAAGTTATGTGTTGGATATCTTATATGTTTGCTCTGTAATGGCCTTTTGAAATATATCTATATATGTCATATATATTTGTGATGAAAATTGTTGGATTTAATAAAAAAAACAGATAAAAGAGCCAATATGCAGGCTCTTTGCCGTCTGCCACCGACGGTAACGGGCTCTTTGCCGTCCGCCGTGGACGGCAAAGAAGCCACGTGGCGTCCACCTGTGCTTCCTGGGAGCTGACCCATTTGGTCAGTTTGCCTACAGTGGCAGACGGCAAAGAACCTGCCACGTAGTGACGTGCAGATGACATCATACGGCGGACGGCAAAGACCCTAGAAATTTTGCCGTCCGCGGCGGACGGCAAAGGCCTTCCGTTAGCCACTTAACGGACTGACAGCGCAATTATTGCCGTCCGCCGTCTTTGCCGTCTGCCGCTCTCTCTTTGCCGTCCGCCGCAGACGGCAAAGACTTTGCCGTCAGTAGCAGACGGCAAAGAACCTGTTTACCGTAGCCTACTTTGCCGAAGCCTTTTGCCGTCCGCCGCTGACGGCAAAGGCCTTTGCCGTCCGCCGTTCGTGCCTTTGCCGTCCGCTATGGCGGACGGCAAAGTAGCTGATTCCTGTAGTGCAAGCGAACATCAAAGACATCACAACTAGCAACAAGGCATCATTGTTGGGATGCTTTGAGAAAGGAAACAAATATCACAAGAAGGAATGACTAACATGCCATGATGCAACCTACGCAAGGTTGGTGCAAGAAATGTGTGCATGAAGTAGATGATGATACTTGTTACCGAGATACCATTGGAAGGATGTAGTAGATACCAAATGAAGGTAGATAGTAGTTCATTGATCATCCTATCTTGACTCCAATAATCACATGGTGACACCACCTTCCTTTTGAATGAGCCGAGCATCCAATGCATCTCCAATTGTTCCTAGAACAACAACACAAACAAAATGGTACCCAAACTCATTGAGACCAAAGAGTTAGAAACACCAATACATAGGACAAACTCCACAAACACATGTGCATTTATATATGAAAATAAATTTCATGCACATCTCATCCAAATTGAGACTAGGTGGAGTTTCCCCTATATATTGGGTTAAAGAAAGAATGCATGCCAAAGAAAATACATGTAGTAAATATGCATGCTCAAGACTTTCAAGAAACGAAACGAAAAAGTAATACCAATTGAAAATAGGATACCGAATGGAGAAATCATAACTTGGAAGATATCTACTTAGAAGATACATCAAGGAATGAGATATCCATTGATACACGCAAAAGGAAAGATATCGCACTCCCAAAAGAGAGGATGGTTCCAAACAAACCAACCCATCTACAAAGTTTCATGATGGCACAAAGTACCAAAAAGAAACGAATTGCCTTCCATCAACACACACTTGATATGGATCACAAGATGAGTGTTCTATAGAAGATAGGATAGCTCCCCCAAGAATTGTGCATTAAAGAGAATTTGCATTTGAATACAAAATGCACAAGGTAGGATCACCACCTTCACTATATCTAGAAAACACTTGAGAAAATCAATAAAATAAAAAGATCCACAAGTGGCACGGAAGGCAATGGGAGTTGACACAAACTTGGCACGAGATAAGACAAATAAACAAAAGACAATGTAAAGATGATCAATAATTTCCACCACATAAATGATTACCAATTGTCAAAGACAAGAGGTATTTTGGAAATAATTCCCGGTGATAGATAGCAATGATATCCAACATCATCTTCACACCAAACACAAGCAAAATTCAACTTGTAGAGCTAACATGCCACCTTGGAACAACATAATTTATACTATCAACTCTAGGTGACAATATCTCAAATTTACACATTTTATAGGCTTGTAATATGCACATAGAATATTACTCCCCCATAATGTGATACCAATGAAAAACTTACCAAGATGCAAAAGAGAACCAACAAGAGATAATTAATGGAACATTTAGAATTTGACTTTCTCATGAGAAGACATACCACATAGAGACTAGATAATCTTGTAATATCAATACTAGATGGTATTCCTCATGTACACACATTTATAGGATTGTGAGGTGCACAAGGCACATCACTCCCCCAAAATGGAATGTTCCATTAATCTCTCACAAGAGCCAACTAAGATAAAAGCAAGAAGCACACAGGCTCAACGCACAACACACACATACATGATGTGCAAACCAATATACACATACTTGATTTCTCAAGATATACAAATTGGATGCACAGCATATACAAACACATGCAAGGAACAAAACCAAAACATGCAAAGGGGCAAGTAACTTTCAATGTAAACAATTTAAGAACGAGTTACCGCAAGGAGGAACATTGGATATAAGATAGAAACTTGATAATCCGACTGACTTGGCTTGAGACAATATGAATGATGAAGACCTCTTAATTCTTCATAATGTAGCCAAGTCTCCAATGGCCTCCAAAACACCTATTGATCAAGTTTGAGCTAGTTGGTCCCCAACTAAGTTGGGTCCTAAGAGGTTAGTCACAATAGGCTTGGCTACCCAAATGGTTCTTTTCTTGACACCACTTTGAGTACCAAAAAATTTGGCAAACACATTGCCAACATTATCCTTCCCAAGAAAATAGACATCATCAATAATAATTGGGTTGGATAAGTTACCACTAGTGCATGAAGAAGCAAGGTGACCCTTCTCACGGCATAGGTAGCAACATCTACTCTTCACTTTCTTCTCATTTGATTTCTCAAAATGAGAAGCATTACCATGAGTCTTCTTGGGAAGCGGCCTTTCTCCAACTTGCGGTTGAGCATGAGATTGAACTTGTGGCCTCTTCCCTTGTTGCTTGTCACTAATGACCTTCTTCTTCAATGGGCAAGATCTAACATGATGCCCTTCAATTTTGCACTTGAAGCAAATAATCTTGGCCGAATTCTTGAGTTGTTCTTGGCCCTTCTTCTTGTTGCTCTTGGACTTCTTCTTCTTGTTGGAGTTGAATCCAAGTCCACCTTTGTCATTGGGGGATTTTTGCACACTCAAGATATTGTTGAGTGTGGACTTCCCTTCATGACACTTTTCCAAGTCTTTCTTCAAGGAAGAGACTTGGGCCATGAGCTCTTTGATTTCCTCTACATGGTTAGTATCAACACAAGTACTAGAGGAAGCATAGGCTTCATTGTTAGAGCAACAAGGCAAGGAAAGCAATTCATCACAAGATGTACCAATGTTATGCATAGATGAATTACGAGGACTAGCACATGGCAATATAGCATTTTGACTAGAAGTAGTGCTAGCGACCACATGAGACTCACTAGATGTTACCTTGATGATCATGGCCTCATGAGCTATCTTTAGCACATTATGGGATACTAGAAGATCATCATGAGAGCTTGTGAGCTTTACATGACTTTCTTCCAATCTCCCATAATTGCTAGATAGCAACTCAAGTTGAGCCCTTAGCTCAACATTCTCCTTCAAAATGGATGCTTCACTAGAAATAGAGTTAGTAGCACAAGCATCATCAATAATAGCAAGAGGAGAAGGCAACTTGGCAAGCTCTTTAGAATATGAAGCTTTAAGTTGAGCATGAGACTCGCTGAGTTTGATGAGCTCACTCTTAATGACCCTTGATCCATTTTTGAGGTGATCAAAATCCTCAAGGAGTTTAGCATGTGCAACTTCAAGCTTCTCATTTTTAGTTTCAAAATCATTAGCCACCTCGAGAGCTCTATCACGGGATTCCTTTATTCTAGATAGTTCTAGAGCAAAATTCTCCTTAAGAGATTCCTTGGTGGTTTGTTCAAGTTCAAGAGCTTGCGAGAGGTCGGCGATCTCATTAGCGTAATCACGCTCATGACCTTCCATTTTCTCAATGGTGACCTCATGCTCCTCTAGATGAGATTCCAACTCATCAATATATTTCTTGCCCTCAATGGCAATAGACATGATTTCCATAAAGTTGGAACGAGCTAATTTATTCTTAAGAAGAGCTTTAAAAATCATTTCCCCCTTAATTTTTAAGGAGGCAACATTATCATTCTCTTCATCATTTTCTACATCATCATCATTGTCATCATCACTATCATCACAAGATATATTGGGGTTCAAAGTGGGAGATACCTTTGAAGCCTTAGCCATAAGGCAAAACGCAATAGATGATGATGTAGGATCCTTTGAAGCACCATTCAAGACTACATCTTGTTCCATGGGGTGTTGGGTTTCCTCTACATTGTTAGAAGAACAATTCGAGGAAATAGATGCATTTTTATCATGGCAACAAGACATAGCAAGCATATCATCATGAGTTTTAGTCAAGCAATTTCTACATGATATGCAAGGACTATCAACACAAGCATGTGAAACATGTAGGGTGCTCGAAGTGTTAAAGTCCAAAGAAGATGCATTGCAATAAGATAGTGATGAAGGATCATCCACAATAAGCATACTATCATCATTGCAATGACCAACACTACTCACCATATCATTACCTTGTGGCAATCCATATGTAGGCGAAGTAGAAGAAGTTGAGAAAGCAACATGGTCGGAGGTGGAGGGAGAACAATCATCCCCATAATTCTTGGACACACCATATTTATCTTGAAGCTTTGTCCACAACTCATGAGCATCCCGGAACGGCATGAGTTGAAATATAACTACATTGCTCAAAGCATCGAAAAGCACATTAGAAGCTTGAACATTGAGATAAGAGTTTTTCTCATCCTCTAAAGATAATCTTTGGGGATCCTTAGGAGGAGAAAAACCCATATCTACAATTCGCTCTAAATTTGGGTCCATGACCCTAAAGAGATTAAGCATGCGAATTACCCAAACATCAAAATTTGTGCCATCAAAACTAAGAGTGTCAGAGAATCCTAAACCCCTAGTCGACATCCTTACTCTCTAGGCGGTTAAGCCCTATAAAGAGAGACGAGGCTCTGGTACCAATTGAAAGATCGTGGATGTCGCCTAGAGGGGGGGTGAATAGGCGCTTTAAAATAATTACGGTTTAGGCTTGAACAAATGCGGAATAAACCTAGAGGTTAATTTGTCAAGCACAAACCCTACAACGACTAGGCTCACCTATGTGCACCAACAACTTATGCTAAGCAAGATAAACAACTAGGTGATAGCAAGATATATGACAAGAAACAATATGGCTATCACAAAGTAAAGTGCATAAGTAAAGAGCTCGGGTAAGAGATAACCGAGGCACGCGGAGACAACCATGTATCCCGAAGTTCACACCCTTTCGGATGCTAATCTCCGTTTGGAGTGGTGTGGAGGCACAATGCTCCCCAAGAAGCCACTAGGGCCACCGTAATCTCCTCACGCCCTCGCACAATGCAAGATGTCGTGATTCCACTAAGGGACCCTTGAGGGCGGTCACCGAACCCGTACAAATGGCAACCCTTGGGGGCGGTCACCGAACCCGTACACTTTGGCAACCCTTGGGGGCGGTCACCGGAACCCGTCAAATTGCTCGAGGCGATCTCCACAACCTAATTGGAGACCCCGACGCTTGCCCGGAGCTTTACACCTCAATGATTGAGCTCCGAACACCAAGGTTGGGGCTATCTCCCCAACGACACCATGAAGCTTCACCACAATGGAATATGGCTCCGAGGTGACCACAACCGTCTAGGGCGCCCAAGCACCCAAGAGGAACAAGCTCAAGGGTACCAAGCACCCAAGAGTAATAAGCTTCTCAACTTCACATCCACGTATCACCCTGGAGAACTAAAATCGATGCACCAAATGCAATGGCAAGGGCACACGGAGTGCCCAAGTCCTTCTCTCCCAAATCCCCACAAAGCAACTAATGCTAGGGAGGTAAATGAGAGGAAGAACAAGAAGGAGAACACCAAGAACTCCAAGATCAAGATCCAAGGGGTTCCCCTCACCTAGAGGAGAAAGTGATTGGTGGAAATGTGGATCTAGATCTCCTCTCTCTTTTCCCCCAAAAACTAGCAAGAATCCATGGAGGGATTGAGAGATAGCAAGCTCGAAGAAGGTCAACAATGGGGGAAGAACACGAGCTCAAAGGATTGGGTTCATTGGGGAAGAAGACCCCCTTTTATAGGTGGGGGAAAATCCAACCGTTATGCTCACAGCCCGCACAGAGCGGTACTACCGCTCCAGGAGCGGTACTACTGCCCTAGCGGTAGTACCCCTTTGAAAAAAAACAGCGAGGAGGCAAAAAGGCCAGAAGAACGGTCGGAGCGGTAGTACCGCTTGACCTCACGGTACTACCGCTAGGGGTAGCGGTACTACTGCTAAGGGTAGCGGTACTACTGCTTGCGAGCGGTACTAAAAAATTACATATGTGCCTACCACCGCTAGACTTGTGACGAGTTTTTGGTCCCGAGCGGAAGTAGGCACGGAAGTAGCCGCGGTAGTACTGCTCCAAGCGGTAGTACCGCTCCCGAAAGCGGTAGTAAAAAATTACTTCCGCTCCAACCCGCGGTAGTACCGTTGCAGCCTTTTCAGTACACCAAAACGACCATAACTTTTGCATACGGACTCCGAATTCGATGAAACCAAGTTTGTTGGAAAGCTAGCGACAAGGGCTAACACAATATTGATAGAAATATCAATAAGAAGCAAATTAGAAAAGGACCATAAGAAAATGGTGAGAACCCTTCCTCGGAGAAGACCGGTAAAACACCCAACACCGAAAACATCATAGAAGACACATGTGAACTCCGTTTTCGATGAACTCAAGCTTGTCATCAAGATGACCATAAGCTCTAAGACTCACAAAAAGAACCAAACAAGAACCAAGAAACATGATGCAAGGATGCAATGGTTTGAGCTCTCTACTAACGATACGATCAAGCTACCAACTTGAGAGAACCCTTGATAGTACGGCAAACGATCCTATAACCCGGTCTCCCAACTACCACCACGAGACCGGTAAAATAGAAAACCTATCAAGGGCAAACCTTTGCTTTGCACAAAGTCCACTTGAGCTAGATGTAGATGATCTTGACTTCCTCAAGTTGGACGATCTTTCTTTGATTGCGTTATCTCGGTGAAGACTAGTAGATTGCTCCCCCATACTCCTCTATGGGTGAGCCACTCTTCGACATATCTTCACAAGTCCATTGTCACGACAATGGACGGCAAGCTTCAAGCACTTGATTTCTTCGTGATGCTCCACTTGAACTTGCACACCGCAACCTAACCCCACAAAGAACTCTCACAAAGAACATGGGTTAGTACACAAAGCGTGATTGACAATTCTTACCATACCATGGGATTGCTTGATCCCTCTCGGTACATCTTCTACACTTTGTGTGTTGATCAACTTGATTCATTCTTTGACTTAGATTTGATCAACCTTGAATCTTTCCAACTCTCTTCATTTGGATGATGTCTTGAAGGTAAACATGAATGCTCACAAACTCTTCTTCTTCAAGACATGCTTGCAATAAGATCAACACCCACAAGACCAATCTTTGGATAATTCCTTAATAGCACCTTGGTCATCACAAACTCTCCTTGAAACCAACAAATGAACTCCAAGAAAAGCCTATGGACAAACCCTTCAAATATAACTCAAGGCAACCATTAGTCCATAGAGATTGTCATCAATTACCAAAACCAAACATGGGGGCACCGCATGTTCTTTCACATGGGGCCCACGAGACAGGGGGCGCGCCCAGGGGGGCATGCCCCCCACCCTCGTGGATGCCACGTGTGCCCTATTCCGTGGTTCTCAAGTCTCCCATGAAGATATCGCTCCAAAAATATCTCTCCCCAAGGTTTCATTCCGTTTGGACTCCGTTTGATATTCCTTTTCTGCAAAACCCTGAAATAGGCAAAAAACAACAATTTGGACTGGGCCTTTGGGTTAATAGGTTAGTCCCAAAAATAATATAAAAGTGTATAAATAAGCCCATTAAACATCCAAAACATCATTTATAATAGCATGGAACAATCAAAAATTATAGATACGTTGGAGACGTATCAACCAACAGCTTGTCTTCCAGATCTAATTCACGGGATCTCCGGTCACAAAGAATAGGTTACCACTATGAACAACTCATATTGTGGGTCTCATACCCATCTCCATCGATGCATTATCTATCACATTACGTGATAGACCCTTAGTAAAAGGATCTGTCATATTTTTAGACGTTTGGATATAATCCAATGCAATAACTCCAGAGTTTCTCATTTTCCTGACATACTTTAACCTTCTCTGAACGTGTCTTGATGCCTTCATGTTATCCTTCGAGCTGCTCACTTTCGTGATCACAGTTTGTCGGGGAAACTGATCGCCCACGAACACCTATGGGACCGGAGCCCCTTTTCGGTACGGCAAGGGAGCGGAGGGAGCACAGAGAGCAGATCGAGGGGCACACGCGAGCAGTTTACCCAGGTTCGGGCCGCACGGATGCGTAAAACCCTACTCCTGCCTTGGTTGTATTGAGTTCTTGAGCTCGGGAGCTTGAAGATCTACAGTACTAGCTACACCGAGCGTGGGAGTGATCAAGTTTCTGGAATCCAACCCCCTCTACGTTGTGCATGGGCCTCCTTTTATAGCTCAAAGGGGTCACCGACAGGTGTCAACGTAGAGGAGGGTAAAAGTGTAAAATTGGTGGTAGTTGTAACAGTGCATGAACAGTGTATGCACACTGGTCTATACCTAACCCTGACGGTGGGGGACAAGGGCATTGAATGCCCGTCGCCGTCACCCCAAAAGCGTCCGTCCATGCGTCTCCGTTCGCCACGGCGATGGCCTTGTCACCGCGGCTTGCCACCGTGTACCCCAGGCTGCACAGCCATCTGCCACGTGCCCCTGGAAGGGCCCCAGGGCGACGCGTGGACAGATGAGCTGGAGCGCAGGCACACAGTGTAAGCCTCCCCCGGCAAGCACCTTGCCAGGGTTGCTATCTTGCCGGGCCCGGAAGCTTGTCACTCTCCGGGTCCTGCCGGGGCGCATGATCCGCCACGATTTATCTTCTGAGGTGCTATTCTTTGGCCTTCCTGGCAAGCTCCTCTTGCCAGGGCCTTGTGCTGGAATGATAACCTTGAGCCTGGTGCGGCCTTCCCGGTAAGCTCCTCTTGCCGGGGTCTTGTCTCTTAACTTGAATACTTTGTTCTTGAATGGCTCCAAAGGATCTAGAGTGGGCCTTGGCGGGCGCGTGGTGAGCCTGACCACGGGACGCTGCTACTGCCCGTGCACAAGTCGGGATACTAAGGTACCCCTACTTTAGTACACCGACAGGAGCCCCCGGGCCTGGGCCACACACGGTGCCGAGCGCTGTTGGGCCAGGCCCAAAACAGTGCACGGGCACACGCGGCCCACGGCACGCCGTCTCCCACTCCAGATTCGCCACATCCCTCCCTAACGGCACGCGTCGATTGCGGCGTCGTGGGAGAGATCGTGGCCTGTTTCTTTAATGGGAAAATGTGGAACGTCCCCCACTTCCCCCTTAAAAGCAGAGGAAGCAGGGGCAGTTTCCCCCCATTGCTTTCATTGTGTCTTCAATCTCCAGAAACCCCCGGTGCTCTCCGCCTCCCCAAAGGTCGACACAGAGCCGAGCTCCACCACTCTTCCGCCGCCGCCTGCCTCTCCGGCACCGCCGACCCTTCCTGCCGTCCCCGCCATGGCCCCGAAGAGCAGCAAGGCGAAGAGCGACAAGTCCGACAAGGCGGTGAAGCTGGCAGCCATGCGGAAGAGGATGGTGGTCTTCCCGCCGAGGCTTGGCGCGAGGGAGCTGCGGGACAAGTATTACCTGTTCTGGGCGAGGGAGACGAAGGCTCACCGGCGCACCAGAGTCCTCCCCGCCCAAGCCATCGACATGTACCCGGGAGGTTACTACTTCTTTGCTCTGTTCTTCCACTGCGGTCTTTGTCCTCCGTATTCCGAGTTTTTCTGTGATGTGATGAACACATATGGATTCCACCTCTTAGATTACACCCCGAATGCCGTCCTTACTTTGGCCGTTTTCGCACATCTGTGCGAAAACTATGTCGGGGTCCATCCAAACGTAGCTCTCTTCCGCCACTTCTTCACACCTAGAGTAGAGTCTGGATCCCCACTCTCTGGCGGCATCTCCTGGATCTTCAGGCTCAACAAGAAGGAGGCATACTTGATTGGAGAGCTCCGCGGCAAGTGGGAGGAGTGGAGGGCTGATTGGTGCTGGGTTATGGAAGATGAACCCCAGCAGTTCACCTCGCCGCGCCGGACTGCAGTAGTGCGCGGCAAGGATTGGAGTGATTTGGCCCCGGAGGACGATAAGCTGCAGATTGCCCTTACTAGGATCCTTCGCCTCCGGGCAGCCAACCTTACTGTAGGCGAGGTTGGGGCTGATTTCCTTCGCCGCCGCATTGCTCCCCTGCAGGAAAGGAAGAGGCCTGCTTGGGAGTTTGGTAACGCGGCAGACCGCATGAGGTTGCGCCCCGGGCTGAATTATAACTTCACCGTTTTGGAGCTCAAGGGAATGGTCCGCTCGCTGTTTAAGCACGACCCCAAGCACAAGGAGTGGTTCACCCCGTCCCGGGGAGTAGTTCCATTGTGCAACAATACTGCTCTTAGCGCCATCCGCGCGGCAATGCCTGAGTGCGATTCACACGGGGTTGTTCCCACCTGGCTGACGCCTTCAGAGGAGACCATGCAGACCTTCTTCGACAGTCTGGTTGAACGGCCACGCAACCCCGAGGAGAAAAAGGGGCTCACCCGTGCGACCACCGACCGGGATGTGGCGTATATAGCCAACCGGATGGAGTAGGCCGCCGCCGCGGCGGCCGCTGGTGAGTTTGGGTATACCGTGGAGGAAGCAGAAGCAGCGGATGCAGTGAGCCAGGCCGAGGAGGAAGAGATCCTCAAGCTGCTGAGACCCGCCGGGAAGCTTGCCGGGGAGCCTACCGGGACGAGCGAGGCTGCCGGGCAAGGTACTGAGTCCAGTGAGCCCGCTGAGGAGGACGCCGAATCGGGCGACTCCGACGAAGACTCGGGCGGGTCACTGAACCTCGACGACGCCTCCTCATCCTCGGAAAACTCTCCGCCACCACCGAGTCCTCCGCCACAGCAGAAGAAGCGCCTCCGCAAGACCACTGAGACGGCGAGGCAACCGGCGCCCCGACAGCAGCCGAAGCGTCGTGCGACGCGTGCCACCACGACGAGCAAGGTCGTCAAGGAGGCGCCCCGTGTTCCAGCGGCAAGCGGAGGGGGATCTTCCCGAAGCGGCTCCGGCGTTCCTTCTGCTCCTCGGTCCTCGGCGACGACCGGAGCGGGGTCTTCGCAGCCCATGGCTCCGGAGCCCGCCAAGCGGCCGAGGGAGCCTACTCCTCCAGCTCCTCGCGCTGGGGCACGCGAGGCGGAATTTGACTTCTCCGCCCTTAGCTCCGACGAGGAGGAGGAAGAGTAAGCACTTGATACTTTTATTACTTCTGATTCTTGTTGTTCTTGTCTTGATTTCTCTTTGCCTAACTCTGGTCTTGTTTGGCTTCCAGGACCTTGACCCAGAGGATGGCAAAGAGGGCCAAGATCCCTGTGGTTGACCTCGAGGACGACGAGCCCGTTGCCGTGGCAGGAGATGCGCCCGCGACAGGCTTGCCGGACCAGCCTGCTGCTCCGGAGAGCAGCCCCCAGCGCAGCCCCCAGCGTAAGTCTTGTGTTCACTCTTCCGCTTGACGGGCGCGCTTGAGGTTATTATCCTTACTAATGTCTGGTTGTCTTGTGCAGAAGTGGAGCCGCAGTCGCAGGAGCACCAAGAGACCGCCCCCGACGAGCCGCTTGTCCCACCTTCCCCGCCAAGGAGGAGCTCCCCGGCGAGGGACAACGCTCCGCCAAGGATGGGTACTCCGCCAAGGGCGAGCACCCCGCCAAGAGCGAGCTCCCCGACAAGGGTGGACACCCCGCCAAGGGAAGGCGCAGGCGGCCCTCTGCCGGCGGGGGCTACTACCACGCCGCCAAGGGAGAACTCCCCGGCGAGGGACCCCGTCACCGAAGAGGCCCGCGCAGGTATCTTTTGTACTTTCCTTCTTTCGAACTCTTCTTTTTTGGATATTTGCTTGACGATTCTTCTTTTCTTCTTTTGTTGTTAGATCCTCCCGCCCCGGAGCCGATGGAGACGGAGACCATCGCCGAGGAGGAAGTGCGCGGCGATGCTGGCGACGCCACCACTGCTGAAGGAATGGCTGGCGCTGACGAGCCAGCCGCCGAGGAGACCGCCCCGACCGCTGACGCGGCAGCTGGGGAAGGGACCGGCGACCGCACTGTTGGCCCTGAGGCCGTAGGAGCGCCGGACGCTGCGCCGGCCGCCGACCCCTCCGCCCCCGCGGCTGGGTCAGGCGTCTATCTGGAGGCCGCCAACGGGGTCTTCATCCAAGTCCCGTGGGCGTCTTCATCAAGGGCACCCGCGGAGGGGGAGAGCTTCGACGGAGAAGGTCTCGCCTCCGCCGGGCTGAGGGTTGTCGACGCGCCCGGCAGCAGCAACGAACCCGAAGAGGAGCAACTCCTACGTCGACTCCTGGCCTTGTATCGGGCCAGGCAGGCTAAGTTGGAGTCCCGGGAGGCCCTGGATGCCAAGGCTGGTGCTGATCTAGAGAAGCGCGCCGCGGAGCTCCGTGCGGCCAACCAAGCGGCCCTCCGAAACTTGGCGGAGGAGCGCGAAGAGCTTGCCGGAGCACACCAGGCGTTCCTCCTCGAGAAGGCCGAGGTGGAGGAGCAGCAGCGACTGGCCGCCGAGGATCTGTCTCGGCGGGAAGGAGAGCTCAACCAGCGGAAGGTCGACCTCGATAGCCACGAGGACGACCTCACCGCTCGCGAGCAGGCCATTGGCGGGGCTCTGCAGGAGGCGAGGGACGCCGCTGCTACCGCAGAGACCGCCAAGAGGGATCTGGAGGCCAGGGTGGCGCAGTTGGAGACGGGCTTGAAGGCGAGCGAGGACAGGGTTGCTGCGCTCAACGTGGCGCGGGAGAAGGACGCCCACACCAATTCGGAGCTGCAAGTCCGTCTCTCCGAGAAGGGCAAAGAGCTCAATGACGCCAAGGACTCCATTGCAGACTTGGAGCTGAAGGTTTCCACCCTCACCGACTCGCTTGACGCCGCCCGAGACCGCGAAATGAAACTGAAGGACGATCTCCGAGCCGAAAGGGCGCTGCTGGACAGCGCTGCCCTGTCGCAGAACAACTTCCAGCGGACGGTGGAGCAGTGGACCGAGGAGCTCGTCGCCTCCGCCGCCAACATCGACAAGGAGATGGTGGCGCTGAGGGCGGAGCACCTCGTGTACTCCCCCGACGAGAGCCTCCCCTACAGCGCCAAGCTGAGCTTGTTGTTCAGAGGGGTGGCGCCGGCCCTCGCGCAGCTACGGGAGAGGGTCCCCACGCAGCTGGCAAACGAGGCGCGCCGGCTTTGCATGGGTACTATGGAGCGGGTGTTGACGAAGATCGTCTACCGCAACCCCGGGATTAATCTTGAGAACGTCCTCCGGACCTTGCCGCCCGAAGCTGACCTGGAAGCGTTGAAGGCACAAGTTGCCCACATCGTGGCCAAGGCGGGCAAGATCAAGAGGGTTGACGGAGACAGCGTAGACTAGGCTCCCTTCCTTCTGCTTCCCTTGCCGCTGTCGATTAAGTCATGGGTAGTAGTTGGTTAGAACAGCGGCAAATTATCTTGTAATATAACTTTATTTTGGATAGTCAATGCAGCGTTATCTCCCTTGCTTAGTCCCTTCGCTTTGTATGCTTTCCACCTTACGCTTTTAGGGAACTTGCCGGCAAAGGAACCCTTGCCGCGAGCGCTGAGTGCGGGACTCTTAGCAGCCTGCTGGCAATGCCCTTGCCGGCAAGAAACCTTGCTGCGGCTAGTCGCAGCACACTTAGATCGTTGAGCGAACTTGAAAACGAAGTAAGGGCGCGACACTTGTCGCAGCTCACTTAAGCCGTTGAGCGTGCTCGAAACAAAGTAAGGGCGCGGCTAGCCACGGGTAGGTTCCTCCGCGCACAGGTTTTCCATACAAAGTGTGGTCGTTCAAGGAAGATAACTAAGAATTTTTAAATTTCGAATGCTCAAACTTTGGCAACTTAGCTTTCATGGATTGTTTGCTTCCCGGCAAGGCTTTCCTTTCTTGAACAGCACTTGGTCCATACCACTGTCTCCTAGCCTTGTGGCTTGTTATTGCTTACCGGGTTCTTGTGCTGCACAAAGTGTCAGCTAATGTATGCAATGAAAACAAGAATGCATGAAACGACAAGCCGTGCGAAGCACAAAAGTTTTACTGATGCATGGGGTCTGCGCCCGGCTTTGTACAAAGGTTTACATGCGACAGCGGCAATACTTGTACAAAAAGGTGGTTGCCGGAGCGGATCACGGCAACCGCGCCTTATGGGTGAAACTTGCGAAGATGCTCTATGTTCCAGGAGTTGCTCACCGGTAAGCCTTCTTCGGTCTCAAGGCGGACAGCGCCGGGCCTTGTGACTTGCCTCACCCGATAAGGGCCTTCCCACTTCGGCGTCAACTTGTTGGAGTTCTTGGCGGACTGAACGCGCCGAAGAACAAGGTCGCCTTCCTCGAGACTCCTGGCCTTGACCTTGCGGCTATGATAGCGACGCAAGGCTTGCTGGTATCGAGCAGCTCGTACAGCAGCCTGGAGACGGTCCTCCTCGTGGAGCAGTGCATCATCTTGCCGCAGCTGCTCTTGCTCGAGCTCATCGTAAGCGAGTACTCGAGGAGACCCGTATACGAGTTCCGTGGGGAGAACTGCCTCTGCTCCATAGACAAGAGCAAAGGGTGTCTGTCCGGTGGCTCGATTTGGTGTCGTCCTGATTGACCAAAGAGCCGCCGGCAACTCCTCGATCCAGTTTCTTCCGCACTTGTGTAGCCTGTCGAACGTTCTTGTCTTGAGTCCGCGCAGCACTTCAGCATTGGCCCTCTCCGCTTGACCGTTGCTCCTCGGGTGAGCAACAGAAGCGAAGCAGACCTTGGCGCCAAGGTCTTGGACGTACTGCATGAAGGTGCGACTCATAAACTGTGTGCCGTTGTCGGTGATGATCCTGTTAGGGATTCCGAAACGGCAAACAATTGACCTGAAGAACTTCACTGCTGCCTGTGCGGTCACCTTTCTCACTGGTTCCACTTCCGGCCACTTTGTGAACTTGTCGATAGCAACGTACAAGTACTCAAAGCCCCCGACGGCACGGGGAAAAGGGCCGAGGATGTCGAGCCCCCAGACCGAGAAGGGCCATGACAAAGGGATCGTCTGGAGAGCTTGAGCTGGCTGGTGTATTTGCTAGGCATGGAACTGGCACGCTTCACACTTGGTTACTTGTGCAGTTGCATCTTGGAGGGCTTCTGGCCAAAAGAAACCTTGCCGGAACGCCTTCCCGGCAAGTGCTCTTGCGCCAATGTGGTGGCCACATATGCCTCCGTGTATTTCTGCCAACAGCTTCTGCCCATCCTCCCGGGAAATGCACTTCAATCTGACACCATTGAGTCTTCTTCTGTACAGTTCGTTGTCAACGAACTGGTACATACTTGACTGCCTGGTTATTCTCTCTATCTCTTCTGGTTCTTCGGGAAGTTCTCCAGTTTGAAGAAAACGGACGATTTGCTGTGCCCATGCTGGAGCCTGAGGCTCAACAACAAGGACTAAAGGCATCAGGGCTGCTGCGGGAACCTCGGCTTCTACGGCAAGAACATGCGGCTCTGCCGGAGCTGAGTGTTCCCTGGCAAGCCTGCCGGGGCAAGACTTGTCGGGAACGCCTGCTTCAACTGTACAGACCCTTGGGTCCGCAGGAGCAGACTGTTCCTCAGCATCTTGGTTGTTGATCTTGGGGACCTTGGCGGCGGCTTCAGGGAGATCCGCCGGCAAATAGTCGCCGGAGACCAACTTCCTCTTCTTGCTTTGCCCAACTGACGGTGTAACGGACGGTTGAGTTAGCTTGAGCACGAAGACCCCTGGTTCCACAGGTAACTTCATTGCAGCACACTTTGAGAGGCCATCTGCGATATCATTCTGAGCTCTTGGAACGTGCTCCATCTGCAGACCTTCAAAGTGTTCTTCAAGCTTCCTCACTTCATCGACATAAGCTTCCATCAAAGGGCTCTGGTAGCTCTTGTTTACTTGTCGGACCACCAACTGTGAATCTCCCCGCACAATAAGCTTCTTGATCCCAAGTTCGGCCGCAATTCTGAGGCCGGCAAGCAAACCTTCATACTCTGCAGTATTGTTTGTCGCTTGCTCCTTGGGAAAGTGCATTTGAACAACGTACTTGAGGTGCTCCCCAGTGGGCGCTATGAGTAACACGCCAGCACCGGCACCTTGCAGCGAGAAGGCACCATCGAAGTACATTATCCATTCCTTGCTTGCTTCTTTGACGGGGATGTTTGTCTCTAGAACTTCTTCATCTGGTGTTGGGGTCCATTCCGCTATGAACTCTGCCAAAGCTCTGCTCTGTATGGTTGAAGTGCTTTCAAACTTAAGACCAAAGCTTGACAGCTCCAGTGCCCACTCGACGATCCTACCCGTTGCTTCTGGGTTTTGCAATATCCTTTTTAGTGGAAAGCGAGTGACCACCGTTATCTCATGAGCTTGGAAGTAGTGGCGCAGCTTTCTCGAGGCCATGAGGAGGCCGAAAAGCAGCTTCTGCACCCCAGAGTATCTTGATCTAGCCCCCTGCAAGAGGGAACTTACGAAATAAACTGGGCGCTGCACCATCTTCTTTCGCACTCCTCCTTGTTCCTGCGCAGACTCGTCCTTGTCGGGTTCAGAGCTTGTCGGGGAAGCCCCCTGCTTGTCGCTGGATGCGCTTGCCGGGGCTGTGGGCTCCTCATCTGCCTCCCTCTCTGCTACCAACGCAGCACTAACCACTTGATTGGTTGCTGCTAAGTACAGCAGCAACTTCTCTTGCGGCCTAGGTGCGACAAGTATAGGAGTAGAGGACAGGTATCCTTTCAAGTCCCGCAGCGCTACCTCCGCTTCCGGAGTCCATTTTATTGGACCCGCCTTTTTCAAAATTTTGAAGAAAGGCAGGGCGCGTTCTGCAGAATTTGAAATGAACCTGCTGAGGGCAGCCACACAACCAGCAAGTCTTCGTACATCCTTGACGCGCTTCGGTGCTTCGATTTGCTCGATGGCCTTGATCTTGTCGGGATTGGCCTCAATCCCCCTCTGGGACACAAAGAACCCGAGAAGCTTGCCGGAGGGGACTCCGAAGACGCACTTCTCGGGGTTCAGCTTGAGTTGTATCTTGCGCAGATTTGTAAAAGTCTCATCCAGGTCTTGGACCAGGGTATCTTTGTCCTTGCTCTTGACCACTATGTCATCCATGTAGGCTTCTACATTCCTGTGTATCTGTGGCTCAAAAGCAGTGTGGACCACCCTTGCAAACGTTGAGCCCGCATTCTTCAGTCCAAAGGGCATACGTATGAAACAATAAGTGCCACATGGAGTAATGAATGCGGTCTTCTCTTCGTCTTCCTCAGCCATGAATATCTGGTGGTATCCGGAGTATGCATCAAGAAATGAAAGCAACTCACATCCGGCCGTGGAGTCAACAATCTGGTCAATGCGCGGCAAGGGAAATGGATCCTTGGGACAAGATTTATTCACATCAGTGAAGTCTATACAAAGTCTCCACTTCCCATTGGCTTTGCGCACGACAACTGGATTGGCCAACCACGTGGGATGAAGTACACCTCTAACAAGGCCTGCTGCTTCCAGTTTCTTGATCTCCTCGGCAATGAACTCTTGGCGCTCCACCGCTTGCTTCCTGACCTTCTGCTTGACGGGCCGCGCATGAGGACAAACAGCAAGCTTGTGCTCAATTACCTTCCTGGGAACGCCGGGGATGTCAGACGGTTGCCATGCAAACACTTCGACATTCGCCCGCAGGAAGGCAACGAGCGCGCTTTCCTATTTGGGGTCGAGCGTAGCACAAATGGTAAAGGTACCACCAGTGCCGTCCTCCTTTGCGGACACCTTCTTGGTTGCAGGTGGAGCCACCATTCCTTTCTTGCACTTGCCGGTGGAGCTCGATGGTGCGTCCTCGACGGCAGCGCAGCACTCCGAAGAGGTGCGTTTGCCGGAGTGGGCCCCGGAGCTCTTGCCGGACTTGGTTTTGGTCTTCCCCCCGGGAGCTTCAGCGGCAAGTGTCTTGCTGTCTGCCGCGGCTGCTGCATCCCGGTAGATCTTGTCGGCGCAGATAAGCGCGTCCTTCTTGTCGCCGGGGACAGAGATGACGCTTATTGGCCCTGGCATCTTGAGCATGTTATATGCATAGTGAGAGGCTGCCATGAACTTGGCGAGTGCAGGACGGCCAAGTATCCCATTGTATGGCAATGGGATATCGGCAACGTCGAAGGTAATCCTCTCAGTTCTGAAGTTTAGTTCTCCGCCAAAGGTCACGGGCAGTGTGATCTTCCCCTTCGGCTTGCTCCTTCCCGGGTTGATTCCTTGGAACATCCTGGTTTCTTCGAGCTCACTGTCGGGGATCTGCAGCTTCCGGATTACAGCAGAGGAGATCAAGTTTAGGCCGGCCCCGCCGTCAACCAACATCTTGGTGACCTTGAGGTTGCGGATGGTTGGCGAAACCAACATCGGCAAGCACCCGACCGCAGTCGTGCGGTCAGGGTGGTCCTCAAGGTCGAAGATGATGGGCGTGCTGGACCACTTCAGCAGCTTGCGCGACTCGACGGGTGGCTCAGCTGCATTCACTTCCCGCACCCATTGCTTGAGTTGGCAGTGGGAAGTGTGCATAGAGGCACCTCCATCGACGCACAGAACTTCTGTGGCCTTCTGGAATTCCTGCTCGCTGTTGTCTCCTTCATCCATGTCCTCGTCATCGTCTTCGTCTTCATCCTTGCCGCGGCCCCGGGGAGGTCTGTCTCCTTGCCGCTACTTGGCCTTGCCGCGGCGTCCTCCCCGGCCATTGAACGGTCGCTTCTTGCCGGACTCTCCTCCGCCTCCTTGGGCCTTCTCCTTGTCGCGATGCTCGTATTTAGCCTTCTGCTGTTCTACGAGGTACTCTACCCTCTTGCAATTCTGGAGATCGTGGCCCTTGGTGCGGTGGATCTTACAGTACTGCTTGTCGGAGCCGTCCTGCTTGTCGGCTGCCGCTATAGGGGTGGCCTCCTTGCCGGAGCCACCAGCCTGTGTCTTCTTGGCGGAAGCTTCCTTGCCGGACTGCTCGACAACCAGTACTTCCTTGTTCTTCTTCTTCTTATTATTCCGCCGCCGGTTTTTCCTTGCCGGGGCGGCATCCTCGCTGTCCGTTCCTCCTGCTCCAGTATCTTCCCCGGGAAGTTTCCTCCCCTCTTCAGCGCGCGCACACTTGTCAGCCAGAGCGTAAAGCTCGCTGACGTCCCGTATCTTGGTCATCGCCATCTCCTCCCTCATCCGGCGGTTATGCACGTTCTGGTGGAATGCGCTGATAACCGCGGCAGGGTGGACATCGGGGATGTTGTGCTGAACGCGGCTGAACCTCTGGATGTACTTGCGCAGGGACTCTCCCTCCTTCTGGGCAAGAATGTGGAGATCGCTCTCCTGGCCGTGGGGTTTGTGGCCGCCTGTGAAGGCGCCGACAAACTGGTGGCACAGATCTGCCCAAGAAGAGATAGAGTTATCCGGCAAGTGCATAAGCCAAGATCTGACGTTTGGCTTAAGCACGAGCGGGAAGTAGTTTGCTAAGATCTTCTCGTCGCGTCCCCCGGCAGCCTGCACCGCAATGGTGTAGATGCTAAGGAACTCGGAGGGGTGTGTCTTGCCGTCGTACTTCTCGGGTACGTCGGGCTTGAAGTTCTTCATGCTGGGCCACTAGACTTGCCGCAGCTCTCGGGTGAACGCAGGGCAGCCTGCCGCGTACGGCAGGTCGCCTGGTTCACCGGGCGCGTGCATGTCGACAGCAGTCCCAGCGCGTTGGTCAGACTGTCTTCGAGCTTCTCTTCGACGCTCGATGCGAGTTCGAGCGTCCTCCTGTCGCCTGTCGTCGAGGACTTGGCGCTGATCGCGACGAGCCCGCGGATCCAACGATGCTGTGGAGTCATCGTCGACGTTGATCCGGCGGGTCGGCGATTTCTGCTTCCGCGGCGGGGAGTGCACGGTAGTTGCACCCCCGGCGGTCTTGTCTCCATCGGCCTTCGTTTGGTCGGCTTGCCGCGGCCGTGACGTTGCCGGCTGCTGCGGCGTGTCGTTGTTGGCGAAGGCGATGAGGCTCTGGATTGTAGCCCTCCAGTCTTCGGCCTTGTCCGCCGCTGGAGGGAAGTCGAGGAGCAGCTGGGCTCTGGCTAGAGCTTCTGCTGGAGAGGAGGGAAACGGTGGCGAGCGGTGCGAGGAGCGAGACATGCTCGGACTTCTAACAGCGTTAGAAGGAGCAGGTTCCCGCCCCGGCGACCGCTCCTTGCTCGTGCCAGGACGCTGGCCTTGAGCGTCCCGCGACTCGCCAATTTGGCCTTGTCCCAGCAGGCGGATGGTACCGTGGGTACCACGTCGCTGCTGGCCCGGCACCTCCTGAGAGGGACTGGGTGCGTGCACGGACACCGAGGCTTTGGAGTTCGCCCGGTCGTCCGTATTGTCCTTGGACTTGGCGGCGCCGTGAGTGTCCTCGCCGGCATCCACCCTTCTTCCAGCGTCTACCCCACCAACCGTTGGTTCTGGTGGTGGTGGGATCGACGCGGACGGGCCTCCGACCTCCGAAGCCTTCTTCTTCGGCGGCATGCTGGTATAGTCGATGAGGTTGATGAAGCTGGAAAAGTTGCTGAAGGTTGCGCCCGCGTGAGCGCCAGATCAGGTCCGCACAACCTCGACGCCCCCTACCTGGCGCGCCAAAGATGTCGGGGAAACTGATCGCCCACGAACACCTATGGGACCGGAGCCCCTTTTCGGTACGGCAAGGGAGCGGAGGGAGCACAAAGAGCAGATCGAGGGGCACACGCGAGCAGTTTACCCAGGTTCGGGCCGCACGGATGCGTAAAACCCTACTCCTGCCTTGGTTGTATTGAGTTCTTGAGCTCGGGAGCATGAAGATCTACAGTACTAGCTACACCGAGCGTGGGAGTGATCAAGTTTCTGGAATCCAACCCCCTCTACGTTGTGCATGGGCCTCCTTTTATAGCTCAAAGGGGTCACCGACAGGTGTCAACGTAGAGGAGGGTAAAAGCGTAAAATTGGTGGTAGTTGTAACAGTGCATGAACAGTGTATGCACAGTGGTCTATACCTAACCCTGACGGTGGGGGACAAGGGCATTGAATGCCCGTCGCCGTCACCCCAAAAGCGTCCGTCCATGCGTCTCCATTCGCCACGGCGATGGCCTTGTCACCGCGGCTTGCCACCGTGTACCCCAGGCTGCACAGCCATCTGCCACATGCCCCTGGAAGGGCCCCAGGGCGACGCGTGGACAGATGAGCTGGAGCGCAGGCACACAGTGTAAGCCTCCCCCGGCAAGCACCTTGCCGGGGTTGCTATCTTGCGGGCCCGGAAGCTTGTCGCTCTCCGGGTCCTGCCGGGGCGCATGATGCGCCACGATATATCTTCTGAGGTGATGTTCTTTGGCCTTCCTGGCAAGCTCCTCTTGCCAGGGCCTTGTGCTGGAATGATAACCTTGAGCCTGGTGCGGCCTTCCCGGTAAGCTCCTCTTGCCGGGGTCTTGTCTCTTAACTTGAATACTTTGTTCTTGAATGGCTCCAAAGGATCTAGAGTGGGCCTTGGCGGGGTGAGCCTGACCACAGGACGCTGCTACTGCCCGTGCACAAGTCGGGATACTAAGGTACCCCTACTTTAGTACACCGACACAGTTTGATTGTCGTAGTTCATAAGTACACCCGGTACAGGTTTCTCAACAACCGGCAAGTCATTCAAGAGACGGCGAAGCCAATCTGCTTCGGCCGTAGTTGTATCTAGTGATGTGAGTTCTGCTTCCATTGTTGACCTCGTTAAGATGGTATGCTTGCAAGACTTCGAAGAAACAGCACCACCTCCATGAGTGAATACATATCCGCTCGTGGCCTTTATCTCATCAGCATCTGAGATCCAGTTTGAGTCACTATACCCTTCAAGCACCTTTAGGTGCCCAGTGTAGTGAATTCCATAATTCGCAGTGCCTTTCAAATAACGCAAAACTCTCTCTAGAGCTTTCCAATGCACATCTCCTGGTTTTGAGACAAACCGGCTCAGTTTGCTAACAGCAAAAGAGATCTCAGGTCTTGTAGCACTGGTTAAAAACATAAGCGGGCCAATATTCTAAGAATACTTCAATTGGTCTCTAGCTATTCTTCGATTCTTTCGAAGCAACACACTAGCATCATATGATGTTGGAGAGGGTTTGCAGTCACTTTAGCAAAAGCGACTCAAGATCTTTTCCACATAGTGAGATTGAAGCAATGTAATCCCACCATCCTCGTCTCTCAACAACTTGATGTTCAGAATGACATCAGCCATTCCTAAATCCTTCATCTCAAAGCAACGAGATAGGAAATCCTTGACCTCCTTAATAACCTTCAGATTTGTTCCGAAAATCATTATGTCATCAACATACAAGCAAAGGATAACTCCCTTGCCCCCACCATGGCGATAGTACACACATTTATCAGCTTCGTTTACAACAAAGCATGCGGCTGTTAAAGTTCTTTTAAACTTCTCATGACACTACTTGGGTGCTTGCTTAAGTACATACAAAGACTTCAGGAACTTGTACACTTTTCCTTCCTGGCCATCTACTATAAACCCATCTGGTTGTTCCATATAAATTTCCTCTTCCAACTCTACATTTAGGAAAGCATTCTTAACATCCATTTGATGAACAAGAAGACCATGTGAGGCAGCTAGTGAAAGTAGTACTTGAATAGTGGTCAGTCGCGCTACAGGTGAGTAAGTATCAAAGAAGTCGTCACCTTCCTTTTGGTTATAACCCTTAGCCACGAGTCGTGCCTTGTACTTTTCGATAGTACCATTAGGCCTAAGCTTCTTCTTGACTACCCATGTGCACCCTATAGGTTTGCACCCATAAGGACGATTAGTTATCTCCCAGTTTCATTTGCCAAGATGGAATCCATCTCACTACGGACTGCTTCCTTCTAGTAGTCAGCATCTTCAGATGCATAGGCTTCTGAAATAGAACTGGGAGTGTCATCTGTGAGATACACAAGAAAATCATCACCAAAGGACTTTGCAGTCCTCTATCTCTTGCTGCTAGTAGGAACTTCATTGTTCTCCTCCACAGAATTTTCAAAGTGTTCCATCGAAATGGTAGGTTCAGTAATTGTAACTAACTCCTGATTCGATGAACTAGGCATCTCCTGATTAGATGAGGTAGCCATATACTTCATGGGAAAGATATCTTCGAAGAAAGTCGCATCATTTGACTCCATGATTGTACCGACATGCATGTCAGATACCTCAGATTTTATAACCAAGAATCTATAACCAATGCTATGAAAAGCAAAACCCATGAAAACACAATCCATAGTTTTTGGTCCAAGTTTGCGCTTCTTTGAAATTGGCACATTGACTTTCACCAAACAACCCTAGGTCCATAGATAAGAGAGTTTTAATATTTTCTTTTCCCATTCCTCGAATGGAGTTATCTCTTTGTTCTTTGTGGGAACTCGGTTTAGGACATGACATGCAGTCAATATCGCCTCCCCCCACCATGCCTTGGAGAGACCCGATGTGTCTAACATGGCGTTAACCAAATCAGTTAGAGTACGGTTCTTTCTTTCGGCTACCCCATTTGACTGAGGTGAACAGGTAGGCGTCCTCTCATGGATTATACCATGTTCCGCACAAAAAACATCAAATTCATTGGAAAAATACTCTCGACCACGGTCGGATCTAAGCCTCTTGATTTTACGATCAAGTTAGTTTTCCACTTTAGCTTTATAGATCTTGAAAAAGTTCAAAGCCTCATCCTTAGATTTCAGAAGATACACATGGCAGTATCTAGTGGAGTCATCAATTAACGTCATGAAATATTTCTTTCCACCTTTTGTCAGAACACTGTTCATTTCACATAGATCTGAATGTATGAGCTCTAGTGGTGCAAGATTCCTCGTTTCCGCAGTCGTGTGAGACTTACGAGTTTGCTTAGCTTGCACACAAACTTGAAACTTAGATCCCTTGACAGTGGTGAAACTAGAGATTAAGTTCAATTTGGCTAGTCGTGACATGCAACCAGATTTAACATGAAAGAGACGTGAATGCCACACATTTGATTCACTATTGTTGCAAACATGATTAATAACTTTAATGCAAACATCTCACAAGGATAAATGGAACAGGCCTCCTGTCTCATAACCTTTACCAACAAAGGTTCCATACTTGGATATTACAAATTTATTCGACTCAAAGACAAGATTGTAGCCATCTCTACACAGAAGAGATCCGCTAACAAGGTTTTTATTGACGGAGGGGACATAATGCATGTTCTTCAGCCGCACGATCTTCTCCGAAGTAAACTTCGGATCGACCGTGCCAACACCACGAATAGAAGCACTTGAACTGTTGCCCATCAGCATGGTGGAAGTCCCTGCAGTCTGATAAGACGAAAACATGGAACTATCACTGCATAAATGCACATTAGCACCCGTGTCAATCAACAAATTAGGAGAATGACATACTGAAAGAATAGTGGGAAATATACCATACCCGGCATCCTTCATGTTAGTGTCTGCAATGACAACATTAGTGGTCTTTCCGCCTTTCCCAAGATGACGCTTGTCATAGCGATTAGGGCAACTAGGGGCCCAATGATCAGGATCTCCACACACATGACAAGCACCTTTCTTCTTGTAATTCTTCTTCTTGAAGTTCATGTGTTGTACAGCCTTGTTCTTCCCATCAAACTTTGATTTACCATCAAACTTGCTCTTGTTCTTGAACTTGTGGGACTGGAAGTTTTTCTTCTGTACCAGATTGGCACTAGATCCTCCCTCAATACCTCGAGCCCGTATGTCTTTTGCTCTTGCCTTTTCTTCCACATCAAGAGTACCAATGAGATCCGGAACGGAAGACTCCTGCCTCTTATGCTTCAGCAAGGTAGCAAAGTTCCTCCACGAAGGAGGAAGCTTAGTGATGATACCTCCGGCAACAAACTTTTCCAATAGCATACAATTAAAGTGCTCAAGTTCTCTAGCAAACGACTGTATCTCGTGAGCTTGCTCAACCATGGAGCGTTCTTTAGTCATCCTGTAGTCATAGAATTGTTCCATGATGTACAGTTCAGTGCCGGCATCCGAGACCCCAAACTTGGCCTCGAGTGCATCCCACATATCTTTTCCATTATCAATTAACACATAAGCATCAACTATGTTCTCACCAAGAACACTCAAAGAGAGCAGCCTTAAAGAGGGTATCCATTTTCTGAAAAGCTTGTTCCTATTGAGCATCATAATCTCCTTCAGGTTTGTGATACGTCTCCAACGTATCTACTTTCCACACACTTTTGCCCTTGTTTTGGACTCTAACTTGCATGATTTGAATGGAACTAACCCGGACTGACGATGTTTTCAGCAGAATTGCCATGGTGTTATTTTTGTGCAGAAATAAAAGTTCTCGAAATGACCTGAAATTCAACGGAGAATTATTTTGGAATATATAAAAAATATATGCGGAAAGAACCAAGCCAGGGGGCCCACACCCTGTCCACGAGAGTGGGGGCATGCCCCCTCCTCCTGGGCGCGCCCCGTGCCTCGTGGGCCCCCTGTTGCTCCACCGACGTAACCCCGGACTCCATATATTCACTTTCAGGGAGAAAAAAATCACAGAGGAAGAATTATCGCGTTTGACGATACGGAGCCACCGCCGAGCCCTAATCTCTCTCAAGAGGGCTGATCTGGAGTCCGTTCGGGGCTCCGGAGAGGGGTGATCATCGCCATCGTCATCATCAACCTTCCTCCATCACCAATTCCATGATGCTCACCGCCGTGCGTGAGTAATCCCATCGTAGGCTTGCTGGACGGTGATGGGTTGGATGAGATTTACCATGTAATCGAGTTAGTTTTGTTAGGGTTTGATCCCTAGTATCCACTATGTTCTAATATTGATGTTGCTATGACTTTGCCATGCTTAATGCTTATCACTAGGGCCCGAGTGCCATGATTTCAGATCTGAACCTATTATGTTTTCATGAATATATGTGTGTTTTTTATCCTATCTTGCAAGCCAATAGTCACCTACTATGTGTTGTGATCCGACAACCCCGAAGTGACAACAATCAGGACCACTCTCGGTGATGACCGTAGTTTGAGGAGTTCATGTATTCACTATGTGTTAATGCTTTGGTCCGGTACTTTATTAAAAGGAGGCCTTAATATCCCTTAGTTTCCAATAGGACCCCGCTACCACGGGAGGGTAGGACAAAAGATGTCATGCAAGTTCTTTTCCATAAGAACGTATGACTATATTCGGAATACATGCCTACATTACATTGATGAACTGGAGCTAGTTCTGTGTCACCCTAGGTTATAACTATTACATGAGGAATTGCATCCGACATAATTTTCCATCACCGATCCAATGCCTACGAGCTTTTCACATATTGCTTGGTTCTTATTTACTTTTCCGCTCCTGCTATTACAAAAACTACAAAAACACTACCGTTACTTTTATTGCTGCTACCGTTACTTCCATGCTACTAAATTACCTTGCTATAGATACTAAGTTTCTAGGTGTGGTTGATTTGACAACTCAGCTCCGAATACTTAAGAGTATTCTTTGGCTCCCCTTGTGTCGAATCAATAAATTTGGGTTGAATACTTTACCCTCGAAAACTGTTGCGATCCCCAACACTTGTGGGTTATCAAGACTATTTTCTGGCACCGTTGCCGGGGAGCATAGCTATATTCTCTAAGTCACTTGGGATTTATATCTATTGATCACTATGAAGAACTTGAAGGACTCAAAAACCAAGATCTTTCCCTCAATTACGAGGGGAGGTAAGGAACTGCCATCTAGCTCTGCACTTGATTCACCATCTGTTATGAGTAAATTTGCGACACCTACTCCTGCTATTGAATCTGATATGTCGCATGTTCTTGATGATGCTACTTATGCTATGTATGATGAAACTACTTCTATGCTTGATAATACTGTGCCACTAGGTAAATTTCTAGATGAACAAATTGCTAAGGTTGGGGAGAATGCAAATATTGAAACTGATAATATTTATGGAAGTGATGTTGAAGATTCTCCCCCTAGATATGAATTGCTTGTTATTCCTGAGGGTTATGTTATGGATGAAGAAACTTCTAGAGACTTTCTTGCTTGCAATGATAGATATGATCTTAGGAAATTATTAGCTAAGCTGAAAGAAAAGTCTTTGAATGCTAGAATGAAATATAACCCTGCTTTTGCTACTTCACCTATCTTTATTACTGATAAGGATTATGATTTCTCTATTGATCCTGAGTTAATTACTTTGGTTGAATCTGATCCTTTCCATGGCTATGAATCCGAAACTGTTGTGGCACATCTTACTAAGTTGAATGATATAGCCACCCTGTTTACCAAGGATGAAAAGATTCGTTATTACTATATCCTTAAGCTATTTCCGTTCTCGGTAAAGGGTGATGCTAAGACATGGTTTAATTCTCTTGATCATGGTTGTGTGCGTAGTCCCCAGGATATGATTTATTATTTCTCTGCTAAATATTTTCCCGCTCATAAGAAACAAGCTGCCTTACGGGAAATATATAATTTTGTGCGAATTGAAGAAGAGAGTCTCCCACAAGCTTGGGGGGGGGGGGGCTTATCCAATTACTTAATGCTTTGCCTGATCATCCTCTTCAGAGGAATGATATACTTGATGTCTTTTATAATGGACTAACTGATGCTTCCAGAGACCACCTGGATAGTTGTGCTGGTTGTGTTTTCAGGGAAAGAACAGTTGATCAAGCTGAATTACTATTGAATAATATGTTGGCCAATGAAAATAACTGGACACTTCCTGAACCAGCCCCTAAGCCAACTCCGAAGAAAAGGGGTGTTCTATTTCTCAATCCTGAAGATATGCAAGAGGCAAAGAAATCTATGAAAGAAAAAGGTATTAAAGCTGAAGATGTTAAGAATTTACCACCTATTGAAGAAATACATGGTCTTGATAACCCGACACAGGTAGTAAAGGTAAATTCTCTTTATAGATTTGATGAAGGTGATATTCCTCGTTATAAGTTTGCTAGCCAATGTTTAGATGAGTTTGACAATTTCATTGTGAAACAAGAAAACTTCAATGCTTATGTCGGTAGACAATTACTCCCTCCGTCCCAAAATTCTTGTCTTAGAGTTGCTTAGATACGGATGTATCTAATACTAAAATGTGACTTGATACATCCGTATTTAGACAAATCTAAGACAAGAATTTTGGGACGGAGGGAGTACAACACAATGCCTATATGATTGAACGCTTGAGTGTTTATCTGTCTAGAGTTAAAGGTGAATTGAAACTCATTAATAAACATGCTTCTATGGTAACCACTCAAGTAGAACAAGTACTTAAAGCTCAGAATGACTTGCTCAATGAATTAAATAGTAAGAATAATGATAATGTTGCTAGAGTTATGACTAGATGTGGTAAAATGACTCAGGAACCTTTGTATCCTGAGGGCCACCCTAAGAGAATTGAGCAAGATTCTCAGAGAGCTAATTTAGATGCACCTAGTTCTTCTAAGAAGAAGAAAAAGAAAAATGATAAGACTTTGCATTTTTCTAGTGAACCTGTAGCTGACACACCTGAGAATCCCAGTGATATCTCTGTTTCTGATGCTAAGACACAATCTGGTAATGAACATGAACCTAGTGATAATGTTAATGATGATGTTCATGATGATGCTCAACCTAGCAATGATAATGATGTAGAGATTGAACCTGATGTTGATCTTGATAACTCACAATCAAAGAATCAACGTTATGATAAGAGAGACTTTGTTGCTATGAAGAACGGTAAGGAAAGAGAACCATGGGTTCAGAAACCCATGCCTTTTCCTCCTAAACCATCCAAGAAAAAGGATGATGAGGATTTTGAGCACTATGCTGAAATGATTAGACCTATCTTTCTGCGTATGCGTTTGACTGATATGCTTAAAACAAATCATTATGCTAAGTATATGAAAGATATCATTACCAATAAAAGAAAGATACATGAAGTAGAAATTTCCACCATGCTTGCCAACTACACTTTTAAGGATGGAATACCTAAGAAACTAGGAGATCCAGGAGTACCTACTATACCTTGCTCCATTAAAAAAAACTATGTTAAAACTGCTTTATGTGATCTTGGAGCCGGTGTTAGTGTTATGCCCCTCTCTTTATATCGTAGACTTGATTTGAGTAAGTTGACACCTACTGAAATATCTTTGCAAATGGCCGATAAATCAACCGCTATACCTGTCGGTATTTGTGAGGATGTGCCTGTTGTGGTTGCAAATGTTACTATTCTAATGGACTTTGTTATACTTGATATTCCCGAGGACGATAGTATGTCTATTATCCTTGGTAGACCATTTTTGAATACTGTAGGGGCTGTTATTGATTGCAACAAAGGCAATGTCACTTTTCATGTCAACGGTAACGAGCATACGATACACTTTCCGAGGAAACAACCTCAGGTCCACAGTGTCAATTCTATTGGAAAAATTTCAACTATTACAATTGGAGGTTTTGAATTTCCTCTTCCTACTGTCAAGAAGACATATGATATTCTTATTGTTGGGGACATACATATCCCCATTGAGGTAACCTAGTGTTATTCGAAAATTCTCCGTTTTCATGTTATTCGGAAAGAGTTTATTAACAAGACTTGATCAACCTTGTTAATGAATTCCTTTTGATGAGCATGACATGGGTGAATATAGATAGCACAACCTTCTGTACCCTCCTTTTACCTTCTGTTAATTAGATTACATAAAGCAAAAATATTATTTTATGTCTGTTTTCAGACTTATCCGTGCAATAAAAAAATACCCCGAAAATAAAAGTTCTCCAAATGCCCTGAAAATGAAATATGATTTTTTTTCTAGAATATTTGAGAATATTTGGCACAGAGAACACAGCGAGGGGAGCCAGCACCTGGCCACGAGGGTCTAGGGTGCTCCCACCCTCACTGGGCGCGCCCTGCCTCGTGGGCCCCACGTGCCCCCCCTCCACTTATTCCTGCACCCACACACTCCTTCTTCCTCCCAAAAAAATCACTATCCAGCTAAAGCACGAGTTCTAGTTCATCTTATTGCCATTTTCGATCTCCTTGCTCAAAGCTCCATTCACAAAATTGTTTGGGGAGATTGTTCCTTGGTATGTGACTCCTCCATTGGTCCAATTAGTTTTTGTTCTAGTGCTATATTTATTGCAAAAAAATTTGTTGTGCTGACCTTGTTCTTGAGCTTGCATGTCAAATTTCTTTGGTCCCAAGTAGTTCTAATGCATGATATAGTCTCTAGGCACTTGTAGGAGTTGTTGCTATCAATCTTGTTGAGTTTGGTTCACTTTTATTTTGAGTTACTAAAAATTTCAGAAAATTTCAGGAAAATGCATAGGAAAATCTTCCAGGTGGTTCCTCAAGAAAGCAAGAACCAAGGCTCGCAATGCGTGAGCCGGACGATGAATTACTGAGGGAAGCTTGAGTGCGGCCTTGTAAATGGCCGTCAAAAGAATTTATGGTTCGGGCAGGCATTAAGGAGGAGTTTGACGCATATGTGCGTAATGCTGACCTCGAGGGCTTCATGCAAGATAAGTGCCCTCAATACCGTTACTTAACAGATACCTTTGTGAGAAGGTTTAAATTTTCATCTTCACGAAATTCTCACACTGTCCTGTTTGATCTTTATGATAAATCTTATACCATGGACCTAGAAGATTTTAATGATGATTGTAAGCTCCCGCAATGGGCCAATATTAGTGATCCTCGCAAATATGAGTATAAAAACTTCCTTGCTAGTATCACTGTGGGGGAATCTAGAGAGATCACACAAGCTACCATAGGAATCATTCATTCTCCTGCTATACATTATTTTGCTCTCTTTATTGGTAGATGCATCAACGGTAAAGATGAGGCTTGTCATATGTGCGTCCCAGATCTTAGTGTTCTCAAGAGTGATGTATTAGGTGATAGACAATATAACTTGGGAGCCATTGTTGCACGTAGGCTACATCATAATGGTTTAGATGGAGATTTATTTGCTGGGATTTATGCCACTCGCATAGCCTGTCGTCTTGGTGTGCCTATACATGAAAATGATGAACTATTACTGCCTGATTATTTAGATTATAATGCTATGGTTAGCCATCGGTTTGTGGAGAGGGATGAACAATCTCTCCAGTATGGACTAATCTTTGACAGGTGTCACGCTATCCATATTGCTCTCCCGGCTCCTACCTTGTTTGACTTTCAAGCAAAAGGGAGATATACTATAACCAGGGAGGAGGCAAATGAGTATCATGAGACGATGAGAGCAACCCATCTCCAAGCTGCAGCTCAGCAGGCAGTAGCTGATGCATCTCAGTACAACCCCAACTACAACTTTGGATATCTGCGAGGCCAGTACTGGCCATAGACCAACTTAGGCCAAAAGCCTAAGCTTGGGGGAGTACGTGTTTCTCACCGACATTACATTCATGTTCACACACTTATTCCGGTAGTCGGTGCTCACACTCTTTCATTGTACTATCCATGCTAGTTTCAATTCTTTTCTTAGTCTTTTTCTTGCGTACTAGAAAAACCTTAAGAAAAACAAAAAAAATTAGTTGTAGCTTTCAGCTAGTTTACTTTCCATGCTTGTAGTAGTAGTAATTAAAAGAAAACCCAAAAGGATTTCTCGTTCTTCTTTTGCTTGTTGGGATCTTTCCCGTGTAAATAGTTTCTTTTCTTCTCCTTGGGGGTCAAGAGTAGAAGACCATGATGAAAATGTTCAGTGGCTCTCATATGCTTTATTGTTGATTTAACCTTGAGCCATATTACCTTGACTTCTCTCTTGAATTAAATGCTTGCAGATTCTAGCTTAGTCCAACGCACGTGCACTATTATTATTATCCACACCGTTCGGTCGTGCGAGTGAAAGGCAATAATGACGATATATGATGAACTAATCGAGATGAGAAAAGATGGTATGAACTCGACCTCTCTTGTTTTTGTAAATATGATAGTTCATCGTTCCTGATTCAGCTTGTTATGAATGAAACGTGCTTGCAACGACAATTAGAGATCATAGCTGCTCATGCCATGCTTAATTAGCTAGGAGTTTATAATGGTCTATCTTGTGTGCCAACATGATATTAAAATGGTTGTGATGTGGTATGATAGGGTGGTATCCTCCTTTGAACGATTCAAGTGGTTTGACTTGGCACATGTTCACGCATGTAGTTGAAACAAAATCAACATAGCCTTCACGATATTTATGTTCATGGTGATTTATATCCTATTCATGCTTGCATTCATTGTTGATTAATTTTAATGCATGTTCATGCCTGTTGTCGCTCTCTAGCTGGTCGCTTCCCATTCTCTTTCTAGCCTTCACTTGTACTAAGCGGGAATATTGCTTGGGCATCCACTTCCGTAAACCCCAAAGTTATTCCATATGAGTCCACCATACCTTCCTATATGCGGTATCTACCTGCCGTTCCAAGTAAATTTTTATGTGCCAAACTCTAAACCTTCAAATGAAATTCTGTTTTGTATGCTCGAACAGCTTATGTATCAACTAGGGTTGTCTATATCTTCCATGCTAGGTGGGTTATTCTCACAATGAGTGGACTCCGCTCATCATTCATGAGAAAATGGTTGGTAACCGGGATGCCCGGTCCCATGCTCAAATCATAATAATTAAACAAAACTCCCCCAGGGTTGTTGCTGGTTTGGACGGTACCCGTTGTTTCGGGCTAGCCGTGGAGTGTGCTTATTGGTGGTTGGGGGAGTATAAACTTTACCATTCTGTTTGGGAACCGCCTACAATGTATGTAGCATGGAAGATATCGAGATTCTTGGTTGTTATGTTGACAATGAGAGTATACCGCTCAAAATATTATTCATCTCTATTTAAAAATCGAGCTCTCGCACCTCTACAAATCCATGCTTCCCTCTGTGAAGGGCCTATCTATTTACCTTTTATGTTGAGTCATCATCCTCTTATTAAAGAGCACCAGTTGGAGAGCACCTCTGTCATTTGCATGTATTGCTATTAATTCACATTGACTATGATTGTGACTAGATCTCTTTTACCATGAATTACAATGTCTAATCAGTCCTTGTTCTTTAAAGGTGCTCTGCATTTATGTTTTGCTGTCTCAGAAAGGGCTAGAAAGATACCATCTTGTTATATCATATTATGATTGTTTTGAGAAACTGTTGTCATCCGAGGTTTATTATTATTGCTCGCTAGTTGATTATGCCATTGATATGAGTAGACATGAGACCTGAAAGTTATTGTGAATGTGGTTAGTTCATGATCTTTGCTGAAAACTTGAATGCTGGCTTTACATATTTACAACAACAAGAGCAAACAGAGTTTGTCAAAGTTTTTCTTTATCACTTTCAGTTTATCAACTGAATTGCTTGAGGACAAGCAAAGGTTTAAGCTTGGGGGAGTTGATACGTCTCCAACGTATCTACTTTTCCAAACACTTTTGCCCTTGTTTTGGACTCTAACTTGCATGATTTGAATGGAACTAACCCGGACTGACGATGTTTTCAGCAGAATTGCCATGGTGTTATTTTGGTGCAGAAATTAAAGTTCTCGGAATGACCTGAAATTCAACGGAGAATTATTTTGGAATATATAAAAAATATATGCGGAAAGAACCAAGCCAGGGGGCCCACACCCTGTCCACAAGGCTGGGGCGCGCCCCCTCCCCATGGGCACGCCCCCTGCCTCGTGGGCCCCATGTTGCTCCACCGACGTACCCTCGGACTCCATATTATTCACTTTCGAGGAGAAAAAAATCAGAGACGAAGAATTATCGCGTTTTGCGATACGGAGCCGCAGCCAAGCCCTAATCTCTCTCGGGAGGGCTGATCTGGAGTCCGTTCAGGGCTCCGGAGGGGGGAGATCGTCGCCATCATCATCATCAACCTTCCTCCATCACCAATTCCATGATGCTCACCGCCGTGCGTGAGTAATCCCATCGTAGGCTTGCTGGATGGTGATGGGTTGGATGAGATTTACCATGTAATCATGTTAGTTTTGTTAGGGTTTGATCCCTAGTATCCACTATGTTCTAATATTGATGTTGCTATGACTTTGCCATGCTTAATGCTTATTACTAGGGCCCGAGTGCCATGATTTCAGATCTGAACCTATTATGTTTTCATGAATATATGTGTGTTCTTGATCCTATCTTACAAGTCAATAGTCACCTACTATGTGTTGTGATCCGACAACCCCGAAGTGACAACAATCGGGGCCATTCTCGGTGATGACCGTAGTTTGAGGAGTTCATGTATTCACTATGTGTCAATGCTTTGGTCCGATACTCTATTAAAAGGAGGCCTTAATATCCCTTAGTTTCCACTAGGACCCCGCTGCCACGGGAGGGTAGGACAAAAGATGACATGCAAGTTCTTTTCCATAAGAACGTATGACTATATTCGGAATACATGCCTACATTACATTGATGAACTGGAGCTAGTTCTATGTCACCTTAGGTTATAACTATTACATGAGGAATCGCATCCGACATAATTTTCCATCACCGATCCAATGCCTACGAGCTTTTCACATATTGCTTGTTGCTTATTTACTTTTCCGATGTTGCTATTAAAAAAACTACAAAAACACTACCGTTACTTTTATTACTGCTACCGTTACTTTCATACTACTTTGCTACTAAATTACCTTGCTGCAGATACTAAGTTTTCAGGTGTGGTTGAATTGACAACTCAGCTGCTAATACTTAAGAGTATTCTTTGGCTCCCCTTATGTCAAATCAATAAATTTGGGTTGAATACTTTACCCTCGAAAACTGTTGCGATCCCCTACACTTGTGGGTTATCAGTTTGCCAAGAGTGACGTCACAGCAGCTCATGGTTTGAAACCATAGAACAGCTCTCACGCGCCACCTCTTATAGTGGATACCCTCAAAATAGGAGGTCTCATGGAAGCAGCAAAACTACTTGGGGTAAATTGCCTATAATAAGGTTTTTGGATTGCTGGAAATATGAGCAATTTACCATATGATTTTATTAATAGAAATATTAGATAAAATATGACTAATCTAGCAGAGTAATAGAAAATAGCATATGTACATGTGAACTAAAACAGAACTCATGTAGAACAAATAATAGAACAAGATAAACTAGAGCAAGAAACTGTTGCATGATCTTGAACAGAGAGATCACGGAGACGTACGGAGCAGTGGCAGAAGCACCGGTCTTGGGGTTGGTGTCCTCGCCAGCCATGTCGTCGAAGAGGTTGTCGATGTCGGGGAAGAAGTCGTCGTCGGGGAAGTGGTCGTTGGCGTCCGGATCGGCCGTGATGAACCAGCCAGTAGTCACGCAGAGCTCTCACCAAAAACCTTATCACCCTTCTCCCATACAGGACTCAAAGCGCTAGAGTTTCGGAGGCCTACTGTCCCGACCTGCGGTGCACGCCGCAAGCCAGGATGGGGAAGATCATAGCAGCAACGTAGTGCTCAGGAATTTTGTGGCGAGAGGAAGAGGATCTTCTGGTGTCCATCTCTGGAGAGGAGCGACCTTCCTTTTATAGGCACAGGAGAGAGAGGTGAGAGGGCAGCGACGGAAGGTGAAACGAAGAGACGGAGATGAAGCGAGTAGCCAGCAGCCGAAGGGCTGCACCGTTCGTATGCAAACTCCACTATCGCAAAAATCTTTTCAGTGTTCGTGTGACATTTCGTATACCCGTCCTGCGTGGCAAAAATTTAGACATCGGCTCGGCTCATTCCCGCAACCCGCGGTGCGGCGCGACGCGTCGTGACGAGGCGTGGCAGGCGGCGGAGGAGGAGCGCGTGTGGATATCCCTCTTGTTCTCATGCTCATACAAGTAGGGAAAGAACCTCCCTTTTAAGGAGGTTCAACTTCCACTAAACTAGCAATGTGAATTTAAACTTTAGTAGTATCCCTTACCTTGTACGAATGGGCTAAGTGTGCCTCTAAGATTTATTAAAAATTTCTGAAATAGTTATTGTGGTGTCTTAAAATAGACTAAATTCCAGCACATCTATGCCCGCGGACTGATCCCCATGTCCTCACACGGATGCGGGAATTTTTTGCGTGTTGCCATTGAAGATGAAGGGACTTGAAAATCAGAAAATGACTCGTTTGAGAAATTTGCAGCCGGGGTATGTGCATATGTGCATACATGCATGCACGGTACTCCTTAACACATTAATTGTGGGAGAAAAGAGCTAGACACGAACAAAACATGCCTTCTGTCTCGATCTGTATGTTTGTGCAACGAAATTCCTCTCCACACGACAAGTTGGAAGACGACCTTGTCATCGATGGCTACAGCCCACATGGCTGTTGTATCTTGTCGTCCAGAGATCGGGCACAGCCCATTGTTTGTGTAGCAGTTCTTTTTGTGCAATCACCACAAAAGCACGGCAACACAAGTGGGAAGACGATCTGCAGACGACCTTGTCGTCGATGGCTACAGCGCACATGCATACCGGCTGCAAAGTCAGTCAGATGCTGCCACGTGCCCCGCCTCAGGATCTGACGTTCCTGGCTCGTCCACTCCGTCAGTTGACCATCGCCCGCTCCAAGTTGTCCAATCGGCGTATTCGCCTGGCCCACCTCTCGTCCGCGGGCACGACGCACGAGCACCGGTCTCCGGCGACCCCGCGTCACAAGCACCGAGCAGGTCAACTTCCTCCACTGATTCACGACCTATCCTCTCGTCCTCATCTTCTTTTCCTCTTCATCCTGTACGCGCATCTCCTAAAGACTAGTCTTCTGTTTGGATGTTGATACTCAGGGCCATGGTATTGAATTGGCCAAAACTGGCAATCCTCCTCCCTCAACAGTCAACACCCTTACTCACTACCAATCTGGACGGTGCATGTTTCAATTGCCGAGTCTAGTACGCGAAATCTTTTGTGTTTGTAACAGATGATTTGTGTCGTCATTTTGATGAGAGAAATAGGCACTTTTTGCCCCCACGAAGTTTGATGCTTGACATAATAGGTTTTAGTACATCAAAGTTGATAGAGCGCAGGTTTGTTTATCACCTGTACCTACGAATTCCCATATAGTAATGCTCTTTACCAAGGAACTTGTCCTTGTATTGCATCTGGTGGTGCCTCTCCTGTGTTTGCAGTACAACAATTCAAGGTGGACAAGAACTTAGCATAGTAGTGGATGAAAATTAGTACTCCCTCCGTTCACTTTTGTAAGATGTTTTAGACATTTAAGACAACACCCAAAACAATTCAATTTCAGTTGTCTAAAACGCCTTATAAAAATGAACAGAGGGAGTAGTAGATCATCTGGTTGTTATTTCTAAATGTCAGTGTATGATTTTTGTGTTCGTTTATTTGAACCTTTTCTGCTTACCGGAAGACTAGTATGTAAAAGCTTGTGGAAGCCGTGATAGAGAAGTCGTCAAGTTGGCAAGACCTGGTCTAATACACCGCTGCACGAAGAACCTCTAGTACAGCGCTGGATGAAGACCCTCGAGTACACCATTGGAACAACACAACTGTCGCGGAAACAATTAGAGAAGATGAATGCTTGCTGATGGAGTGGACTTAGATTAGGGATGCCAAATTTTGCAAACTTGGAGTTGGATTCTTGACAAATGTTGAAGCAATGTAGAACTAATCGCTCTCCTTGACAATGTTCAATGTACCTTTTCATCTGAAATGCCAAAAATTGGGTTTTGGCCGGGGCAAAACACTTGGCATCCTTGATGCCGCGATAGTAGTCCTTTTTTGTTTTCACATTTTGTTGAGGAGTAATGACCCTCATTGAGACTTTGTTTTATATTCCTTATTTATTAATGATAAGGCAAAAAAAATTCCTCCGTTTCAAAAAGAGAAAAAAATACATACGGATGATTTTTTATGGATGTGTTAAGAAGGTGTCATTGTTTCTTTTATGGAAAACGCTTATTCGAAGTCGGATGATAACATCCAAATGCAAGCCTCCTCCCTTGATGGACACGTGCCATGTGGACCCACCGATGTTTTCTCGGTCAAGACTTATCTCCTTATCTTCTCGCACGGGCCATCATCCGTTCATCTCTTTCCCGTCCCCACTGTGGTCCTCACGCAGGGAGAGGAGATAGCTCCCATGGAGACACGACCCCCCACCCACCATTGCCGTGAAGCGGGAGAACAACGACGACCACCATCTGTTGCATCTCAGTCGCACACCCCTGTGATGTAACTATTGGGGAACGTAGTATTTTAAAATTTTCCTACGATCACGCAAGATCTATCTACCAGATGCATAGCAACGAGAGGGAAGAGTGTGTCTACGTACCCTCGTAGACCGGAAGCGGAAGCGTCAAGTGACGCGGTTGATGTAGTCGAACTTCTTCGCGATTATCTACCAGATGCATAGCAACGAGAGGGAAGAGTGTGTCTACGTACCCTCGTAGACCGGAAGCGGAAGCGTCAAGTGACGCGGTTGATGTAGTCGAACTTCTTCGCGATTCAACCGATCAAGCACCGAACGTACGGCACCTCCGCGTTCAGCACACGTTCAGGTTGATGACGTCCCACGAGCTCTTGATCCAGTTGAGCTTCACGGGAGAGTTTCATCAGCACGACGGCGTGGTGACGGATATGATGTATCTACCGGCGCAGGGCTTCGCCTAAGCACTGCGACGGTATGACCGAGGTGTGTTTCTGTGGAGGGGGGCACCGCACACGGCTGGAACAATTCAACTTGTGTGTCTTTGGGTGCCCCCCTGCCCCCGTATATAAAGGAGCAAGAGGGGAGGGCTGGCCGGCCTCCTATGGTGCGGCTAGGGCAATCCTACTAGGAATAGGATTGCAATCCTATTCCTAGTAGGAGTCCACCAAGAAGGAAGAGAGGGAAAGTAAAAAGAGGGAGAGCTGGCGCCCCCCCAATCCTAGTCCAACTAGGATCCCATGGTGGGGCGCCGGCCAGCCTCTATGGGCTGCCTCTCTCCTTTCCTCAAGGCCCACTATGGACCATCCCCCCTCGTGGGGGGTTCCGGTAACCCCCTCCGGCAATCCAGTTAAATCTGAAACTTTTCCGGAACACTTCTGGTGTCCGAATATAGTCGTCCAATATATCAATCTTTATGTCTTGGACATTCCGAGACTCCTCGTCATGTCCGTGATCTCATCCGGGACTTCGAACTACCTTCGGTACATCAAAACTCATAAACTCATAATACCGATCGTCATCAAATGTTAAGCGTGCGGACCTTACGGGTTCGAGAACTATGTAGACATGACCGAGACTCATCTCCGGTCAATAACCAATAGCGGAACCTGGATGCTCATATTGGTTCCTACATATTCTACGAAGATCTTTATCGGTCAAACCGCATAACAACATACGTTGTTCCTTTTGTCATCGGTATGTTACTTGCCCGAGATTCGATCGTCGGTATCTCTATACCTAGTTCAATCTCGTTACCGGCAAGTCTCTTTACTCGTTCCGTAACACATCATCTCGTGACTAACACATTAGTCTTTTGCTTGCAAGGCTTATTATGATGTGTGTTATCGAGAGGGCCCAGAGATACCTCTCCGACACTCGGAGTGACAAATCCTAATCTTGATTTATGCCAACACCACGAATACTTTCGGAGACACCTGTAGAGCATCTTTATGATCACCTAGTTACGTTGTGACGTTTGATAGCACACAAGGTGTTCCTACGGTATTCGGGAGTTGCATAATCTCATAGTCATAGGAACATGTATAAGTCATGAAGAAAGCAATAGCAGTAAAACTAAACGATCATAGTGATATGCTAACGGATGGGTCTTGTCCATCACATCATTCTCCTAATGATGTGATCCCGTTGATCAAATGACAACTCATGTCTATGGTTAGGAAACATAACCATCTTTGATCAATGAGCTAGTCTAGTAGAGGCATACTAGGGACATACTGTTTTGTCTATGTATCCACATATGTACTAAGTTTCCGGTTAATACAATTCTAGCATGAATAATAAACATTTATCATGATATAAGGAAATATAAATAACAACTTTATTATTGCCTCTAGGGCATATTTCCTTCAGTCTCCCACTTGCACTAGAGTCAATAATCTAGCTCACATCGCCATGTGATTTAATACCGATAGTTCACATCGTTATGTGAATAACACCCATAGTTCACATCACCATGTGACCAACACCCAAAGGGTTTACTAGAGTCAATAATCTAGTTCACATCGCTATGTGATTAATACCCAAGAGTAATAAGGTGTGATCATGTTTTGCTTGTGAGAGAAGTTTAGTCAACGGGTCTGTCACATTCAGATCCGTATGTATTTCGCAAATTTCTATGTCTACAATGCTCTGCATGGAGCTACTCTAGCTAATTGCTCCCACTTTCAATACGCATCCAGATTGATACTTAGAGTCATCTGGATTTAGTGTCAAAGCTTGCATCGGCGTAACCCTTTACGATGAACTCTTTATCACCTCCATAATCGAGAAATATTTCCTTAGTCATCCCGTTACTAAGGATAATTTTGACCGCTGTCCAGTGATCTACTCCTAGATCACTATTGTACCTCCTTGCCAAACTCATGGCAAGGTACACAACATGTTTGGTACACAGCATGGCATACTTTATAGAACCTATGGCTGAGGCATAGGGAATGACTTTCATTCTCTCTATATTTTTCTGCCGTGGTCTGGCTTTGAGTCTTACTCAACTTCACACCTTACAAGTCAGGCAAGAACTCCTTCTTTGACTGATCCATTTTGAACTACTTCAAAATCTTATCAAGGTATGTACTCATTGAAAGTATTATCAAGCGTCTTGATCTATCTCTATAGATCTTGATGCCCAATATGTAAGCAGCTTCACCAAGGTCTTTCTTTGAAAAACTCCTTTCAAACACTCCTTTATGCTTTCCAGAAAATTCTACATCATTTCTGATCGACAATATGTCATTCACATATACTTATCAGAAAGGTTGTAGTGCTCCCACTCACTTCTTGTAAATACAGGCTTCACCGCAAGTCTGTATAAATCTATATGCTTTGATCAACTTATCAAAGTGTATATTCCAACTCCGAGATGCTTGCACCAGTCCATAGATGGATCGCTGGAGCTTGCACATTTTGTTAGCACCTTTAGGATTGACAAGACCTTCTAGTTGCATCATATACAAGTCTTCTTTAATAAATCCATTAAAGAATGCAGTTTTGTTATCCATTTGCCAGATTTCATAAAATGCGGCAATTACTAACATGATTCGGACAGACTTAAGCATCGCTACGGGTGAGAAAGTCTCATCGTAGTCAACTCCTTGAACTTGTCGAAACCCTTTCGCAACAAGTCGAGCTTTGTAAACAGTAACATTACCGTTTGCGTCGGTCTTCCTCTTGAAGATCCATTTATTTTCGATGGCTTGCCGATCATCGGACAAGTCAACCAAAGTCCATACTTTGTTCTAATACATGGATCCCATCTCAGATTTCATGGTCTCAAGCCATTTTGCGGAATCTGGGCTCATCATCGCTTCCTCATAGATCGTAGGTTCATCATGGTCTAGTAACATGACTTCCAGAACTGGGTTGCCGTACCACTCTGGTGCGGAACGAACTCTGGTTGATCTACGAAGTTCGGCAGAAACTTGATCTGAAGTTTCATGATCATCATCATTAGCTTCCTCACTAATTGGTGTAGGAATCACTGGAACGAGTTTCTGTGATGTACTACCTTCCAATTCGGGAGAAGGTACAATTACCTCATCAAGTTCTACTTTCCTCCCACTCACTTCTTTCGAGAGAAACTCCTTCTCTAGAAAGGATCCACTCTTAGCAACAAAGACCTTGCCTTAGGATCTGTGATAGAAGGTGTACCCAATAGTTTCTTTTTGGGTATCCTATGAAGATTTACTTCTCCGATTTGGGTTCGAGCTTATCATGTTGAAACTTTTTCACATAAGCATCGCAGTCCCAAACTTAAAGAAATGGCAGCTTAGGTTTCTCGTCAAACCACAGTTCATACGGTGTCATCCCCACGGATTTAGATGGTTCCCTATTTAACGTGAATGTAGCTGTCTCTAATGCATAACCCCAAAAGCAATAGTGGTAGATTGGTAAGAGACATCATCGATCGCACCATATCTAATAAAGTACGATTATGACGTTCGGACACACCATTACACTGTGGTGTTCCAGGTGGCGTGAGTAGTGAAACTATTTCACATTGTTTTTATTGAAGGCCAAACTCGCTAACTCAAATATTTTACCTCTACGATCATATCGTAGAAACTCTTATTTTCTTGTTACGATGATTCTCCACTTCACTCTGAAATTCTTTGAATTTTTCAAATGTTTCAGACTTGTGCTTCATTAAGTAGATATACCCATATCTGCTCAAATCATCAGTGAAGGTCAGAAAATAACGATACCTGCCGCGAGCTTCAACACTCATTGGTCCGCATACATCAGTATGTATGATTTCCAACAACTCTGTTGCTCGCTCCACGGTTCCGGAGAACGGAGTTTTAGTCATCTTGCCCATGAGGCATGGTTCGCAAGCACCAAGTGATTCATAATCAAGTGATTCGAAATAGTCCATCACTATGGAGTTTCTTCATGCGCTTTACACCAATATGACCTAAACGGCAGTGCCACAAATAAGTTGCACTATCATTATTAAACTTGCATCTTTTGGCTTCAATATTATGAATATGTGTATCACATGATCGAGATCCAACAAACTATTTTCATTGGGTGTATGACCATAGAAGGTTTTATTCATGTAAACAGAACAACAATTATTCTCTAACTTACATGAATAACTGTATTGCAATAAACATGATCAAATCATATTCATGCTCAACACAAACACCAAATAACACTTATTTAGGTTCAACACTAATCCCGAAAGTATAGGGAGTGTGCGATGATGATCATATCAATCTTGGAACTGCTTCCAATACACATCGTCACTTCATCCTTTAACTAGTTTCTGTTCATTACGCAACTCCCATTTCGAGTTACTACTCTTTAGCAACTGAACCAGTATCAAATACCGAGGGGTTGCTATGAACTCTAGTAAAATACACATCAATAATCTGTATATCAAATATACTTTTGTTCACTTTGCCATCCTTCTTATCCGCCAAGTATCTAGGGCAGTTCCACTTCCGGTGACCATTTCCTTTGCAGTAGAAGCACTTAGTTTCAGGCTTGAGTTTAGCTTTGGGTTTCTTCACGGGAGTGACAACTTGCTTGTCATTCTTCTTGAAGTTCCCTTCTATCCCTTTGCCCTTTACTTGAAACAAGTGGTCTGGTTAACCATCAACACTTCATGCTCTTTCTTGATTTCTACCTTCGCCGATTTCAGCATCGTGAAGAGCTCGGGAATTACTTTCGTCATCCCTTGCATATTATAGTTCATCACGAAGTTCTACTAACTTGGTGATAGTGTCTAGAGAACTTTGTCAATTACTATCTTATCTGGAAGATTAACTCCCACTTGATTCAAGCAATTGTACTACCCAGACAATCTGAGCACATGCTCACTGGTTGAGCTATTCTCCTCCATCTTGTAGGCAAAGTACTGTCAGAGGTCTTATACCTCTCGACACGGGCATGGGTATGAAATACTAATTTCAACTCTTGGAACATCTCATATGCTCCGTGGCGTTTCAAAACGTTTTTGAAGTCCCGGTTATAAGCCGTAAAGCATGGTGCACTAAACTATCAAGTAGTCATCATATCGAGATTTTGTCAAAACGTTCATAACGTCTACATCTGCTCCTGCAATAGGTCTGTCACCTAGCGGTGCATCAAGGACATAATTCTTCTGTGCAGCAATGAGGATAATCCTCAGATCACGGAACAATTCCGCATCATTGCTACTAACATCTTTCAACTTGGTTTTCTCTGGGAACATATAAAAAATAAACGTGGAGCAACATCGCGAGCTATTGATCTACAACATAGATATGCTAATACTACCAGGACTAAGTTCATGATAAATTAAAGTTCAATTTAATCATATTACTTAAGAACTCCCACTTAGATAGACATCCCTCTAGTCATCTAAATGATCACGCGATCCAAATCAACTAAACCATGTCCGATCATCACGTGAGATGGAGTAGTTTCAATGGTGAACATCTTATGTTGATCATATCTACTATATGATTCACGCTCGACCTTTCGGTGTCCAGTGTTCCGAGGCCATATCTACATATGCTAGGCTCGTCAAGTTTAACCCGAGTATTCTGCGTGTGCAAAACTGGCTTACACCCGTTGTATTTGAACGTAGAGCTTATCACACCCGATCATCACGTGGTGTCTCGGCACGACGAACTTTCGCAACGGTGCATACTCAGGGAGAACACTTATACCTTGAAATTTAGTAAGGGATCATCTTATAATGCTACCGTTGTTCTAAGCAAAATAAGAAGCATAATAAGATAAACATCATATGCAATCAAAATATGTGACATGATATGGCCATCATCATCTTGTGCTTTTGATCTCCATCTCCAAAGCATTGTCATGATCACCTTCGTCACCGGCGCGACACCTTGATCTCCATCGTAGCATCGTTGTCGTCTCGCCAACTATTGCTTCTACGACTATCGCTACCGCTTAGTGATAAAGTAAAGCAATTACATGGCGATTGCATTTCATACAATAAAGCGACAACCATATGGCTCCTGCCAGTTGCCGATAACATTACAAAACATGATCATCTCATACAAAAAACGTATAACTCATCATGTCTTGACCATATCACATCACAACATGCCCTGCAAAAACAAGTTAGACGTCCTCTACTTTGTTGTTGCAAGTTTTACGTGGCTGCTACGGGCTTAGCAAGAACCGTTCTTACCTACGCATACAAAACCACAACGATGTTTCGTCAAGTATGTGCTGTTTTAACCTTCACAAGGACCGGGCGTAGCCACAATTGATTCAGCTAAGGTGAGAGAGACAGACACCCGCCGGTCACCTTTAAGCAACGAGTGCTCTTAACGGTGAAACCAGTCTCGCGTAAGCGTACGCGTAATGTCGGTCCGGGCCGCTTCATTTCACAATACCGCCGAAGCAAAGTATGACATGCTGGTAAGCAGTATGACTAGTATCGCCCACAACTCATTGTGTTCTACTCGTGCATATCATCTACGCATAGACCTGGCTCTGATGCCACTGTTGGGGAACGTAGTATTTTAAAATTTTCCTACGATCACGCAAGATCTATCTACCAGATGCATAGCAACGAGAGGGAAGAGTGTGTCTACGTACCCTCGTAGACCGGAAGCGGAAGCGTCAAGTGACGCGGTTGATGTAGTCGAACTTCTTCGCGATTCAACCGATCAAGCACCGAACGTACGGCACCTCCGCGTTCAGCACACGTTCAGGTTGATGACGTCCCACGAGCTCTTGATCCAGTTGAGCTTCACGGGAGAGTTTCGTCAGCACGACGGCGTGGTGACGGATATGATGTATCTACCGGCGCAGGGCTTCGCCTAAGCACTGCGACGGTATGACCGAGGTGTGTTTCTGTGGAGGGGGGCACCGCACACGGCTGGAACAATTCAACTTGTGTGTCTTTGGGTGCCCCCCCTGCCCCCGTATATAAAGGAGCAAGAGGGGAGGGCTGGCCGGCCTCCTATGGTGCGGCTAGGGCAATCCTACTAGGAATAGGATTGCAATCCTATTCCTAGTAGGAGTCCACCAAGAAGGAAGAGAGGGAAAGGAAAAAGAGGGAGAGCTGGCGCCCCCCAATCCTAGTCCAACTAGGACCCCCTGGTGGGGCGCCGGCCAGCCTCTATGGGCTGCCTCTCTCCTTTCCTCAAGGCCCACTATGGACCATCCCCCCTCGTGGGGGGTTCCGGTAACCCCCTCCGGCAATCCAGTTAAATCTGAAACTTTTCCGGAACACTTCCGGTGTCCGAATATAGTCGTCCAATATATCAATCTTTATGTCTCGGACATTCCGAGACTCCTCGTCATGTCCGTGATCTCATCCGGGACTTCGAACTACCTTCGGTACATCAAAACTCATAAACTCATAATACCGATCGTCATCAAACGTTAAGCGTGCGGACCTTACGGGTTCGAGAACTATGTAGACATGACCGAGACTCATCTCCGGTCAATAACCAATAGCGGAACCTGGATGCTCATATTGGTTCCTACATATTCTACGAAGATCTTTATCGGTCAAACCGCATAACAACATACGTTGTTCCTTTTGTCATCGGTATGTTACTTGCCCGAGATTCGATCGTCGGTATCTCTATACCTAGTTCAATCTCGTTACCGGCAAGTCTCTTTACTCGTTCCGTAACACATCATCTCGTGACTAACTCATTAGTCTTTTGCTTGCAAGGCTTATTATGATGTGTGTTACCGAGAGGGCCCAGAGATACCTCTCCGACACTCGGAGTGACAAATCCTAATCTTGATTTATGCCAACACCACGAATACTTTCGGAGACACCTGTAGAGCATCTTTATGATCACCTAGTTACGTTGTGACGTTTGATAGCACACAAGGTGTTCCTACGGTATTCGGGAGTTGCATAATCTCATAGTCATAGGAACATGTATAAGTCATGAAGAAAGCAATAGCAGTAAAACTAAACGATCATAGTGCTATGCTAACGGATGGGTCTTGTCCATCACATCATTCTCCTAATGATGTGATCCCGTTGATCAAATGACAACTCATGTCTATGGTTAGGAAACATAACCATCTTTGATCAATGAGCTAGTCTAGTAGAGGCATACTAGGGACATACTGTTTTGTCTATGTATCCACACATGTACTAAGTTTCCGGTTAATACAATTCTAGCATGAATAATAAACATTTATCATGATATAAGGAAATATAAATAACAACTTTATTATTGCCTCTAGGGCATATTTCCTTCAGTAACAAGCAGGACGGGAAGCAGAGCTGCACGCGAATTGCTGCAACGCAGTTGCTAGGAGGGGGTTGCATGCTTCGCCGTGCAGCGGGAAGATTAAGGCTGGAGGCGGGGCGCACTCCCCGCACGGTGCTGCCACGCAGCACAAATATCCTATCGTCGAAGAGCGGTTGCCGGTGGTGCAGTGGGAGCTGCGACAGCGACGTCGGAGCTGCAATGGAGCATCGTCGTGTCGGGACGCCGGCGTTGTGATGGAAGCTACGACGACAACGTCGGAGCTGCAATGGAGCACCGCCGTGTCGGGACGCCGGCGCTGCGATGGGAGTTGTGACCATGACGTTGATGCTGCAATGGAGCACCGTCGCGTCGGGACGCCGACGCTGCGATGGGAGCATTGGGAGTGCTGCGACGGAGCTTCGTCGGGGTCGCCGGTGTTGCAATGAAGCTCCGTCGAGGTCGTTCAATGCTGCAATGGAGCTTCGTTGGGGGGCCACCTGTGCTGCAATGGGCTTTGCCAGCAGTCGACGAGGTTGCGCTGAAGCTTCATCAAGCGGCCGGTGTTTCAACGGAGCATCGCCTTCGGCGGCGGGTGCTGCGATGGAGCGCCACCGTGCTGATGTTTTATCGCCGCAGTGAAGCGTCGCCGGCGACTTCGGGTGTTGCGAGATCGAAGGAGAGAAGGAAGCTGTTGTGCGATGTGAGGAGAGTACGCGTTGACCAAAGCGTCTGACGGAAGGAATCCAACTGTGCGATCGGGGCAGATCAAACGGCCGGCGAGGCGGCTTAAAAATCCCCGGCATCAGCCAATTTATTTGTAGCACTCGCCTTCTCTTATTTATTAGTGTCGTTTCATCTAAAATATATATGAACGATTTGAGATCTTCAATTTGGTGGGTCTCATTAGATAAGATGCTACTTTTTGTCTTGTCATTTAGTTGAAGTCAGACAGTATATGTCTGAAAATTCAAATGTATTGCAAATCTGGAGGCATGAAATTCAATTAAAGCACGGATTTTTTTTTAATAGTATGAAATATGTCAGCCCTTTTTTGTATGAAATTGCTAGTCTCCTTCACCTTCCATGGAGGCTGTCCCATCTGCCTTCCTCATGACATGTACCGTTTTTGCCCGCTAGGTTAATGTGGTTCAAGCCGGCGGCAGAGCCACAATGGTCGTCCTTTTATAGGCCACAATGTCGGATTCCGGCATGGCCGCTCCTTCCTCTGTCGACAGTAGTGTAGCTTGAGACGGTAGCATCATAGCCCGCGAATCGTTTGGGCGTGCGGCGGACACTAGACCAACTCCACCGCACAATCCCAAACGGACGTCCGGTTTAGCCGGATTTTATCCCTTTGGGACGGCAATGGGTTCCCCGTGTCCGCCTCTGTTGGGTTGTGGATGCGCCCAGCGCGTGGCACCGCAAATCATGTCCGTGTTGGACGTGATAAAAAAACAGAAAAATTAAAATAAAATGACTTTAAAAAATAAATAAACACAGTTAAAAAAACTTAAAACATAAGTTAAGGGGCTGATACGTCCAAAACGTATCTATAATTTATTCTTGCTCCATGCCACTTTTGGGTGATATTGCTATGATATTCATACACTTCCATACACTTTTGATCATATTTGGACTAACTTACTAATCCAGTGCACCCCAGTGCCAGTTTCTGTTTTCGGCTATTTTTGTATTTCAGGTTTTCACGTTTCGAGAACTGCCCAGAAAAATCCAGAAAAATTATATAAAAAATCAGCGAACCGGAAACAA
>LR738713.1:720993154-721010839 GCA_902687465.1 Secale cereale | reverse complement strand
CCCCCCCGGGCCGCGCCGGGGGGTGCGCCTCGGCCCCCCGAGGGTCCCCCGGTGCCCTACTTTGGCATATATTTAAAGGGTCCTCCGTAACCCTCAGAACAGGACTTCTTTTCACGATCCCATCTCTGTTCCGCCGCCGCCGCCGTATCCAAGATCGGGAGCACCAGGAGAACTCTTCCCGGCACCCTGCCGGAGGGGAGGATCACCACCGGGAGCTTCTCCACCACCATGGACGCCTCCCGGATGACTCGTGAGTAGTCTCCCTTGGACCATGAGTCCATGACCAGTAGCTATGTGATGTTCTCCTCCTGTTCTTGTGCTTCACTAATTAGTCCTCGTGAGCTGCCCTACATGATCGAGGCACCTATGTAATCCTTATGCTGTTGCTATGTTGAGTTTGCTGGGATCCGATGGATTATGAGATTATGTTCAGATTGATCTTGAGTAATATATTTGATTCACCTCTTTTATATTTTAGTTCATAAGTAATTCTTGCATGTTCTCCGTTGTTATTTATTGCTTTGGCCGAGTAGTAAGTAGTGACTCCAAGAGGGAACGTTATGCTCGATTGTGGGTTCATGCCCCTCGATGACTAGGTTGAGTGACAGAAACATGAGTCAAGGGGATGTGCTGTTGCCACAAGGGGGAAAACAACGGTGCTTGTGCCCGCGGGTGCAAGGATTGTTTAGTTTACGCAAAGTTCTTTTAATGCAGTTGTCTGTTGCATTGAGTTTAGACTATGGGTGGGACTCGCAACTTAATACCAGCGAGATGTTCTGGATAGATATCTCAAGGTGGATGATTAGTAGTAGATATTGATGGATTTTGGTCTACTTACTTTGGCGTACCGCCCATGCTTTGAACCTCAACCTTTCTTGCAATGTAGTCAGCATTGGTTTGCGTTCGTGGTCCTGTCAATTGCCCAGCTGTAATTTGTTTACCTCACATAGTTGTTTTATCGTCTTTTGGGAGAGAGACATCACTAGTGAACATCATGAGACTCCGGTCCATATTACCATCATTGATCACATCCACTATTTACTTTCCCGTTATTATTTACTATTGCAAAAACTATCTATCACTACTATCATTGCTTTTAACCCTTTGTGAACTACAAGGCCGGAGAGATTGACAACCTCTCTGTACTCGTTGGGAGCAAAGTTATTTGTATCTGTGTGCAGGTCCACGTTGGTTGCTACTAATCTGGCGCCGTAGCAATTGACACCTACCTGTTGAACCTAGGAGTCTCTGGGGATTCGATCCTTGGCATCTTTGCTAGGGAAAAAAAATTCTACTTACTGCATCTTACACCTTCCACTTGGGGTAACCAACGAGGGGTTCGAGGCCCATCAGGGGCCATGGCCACAAAACGGCCCAGTTTCACAGTTCACTTGTGCCATAATTAACATATAAACAAAATAAAAGACGCCGCCCGCGCGCTCCGGCCGTGCCCGTTGATGCCATGGCCGCCGCCTTCTTCTCACTGCTCGTCGTCTTCGTCGTCGCTGACGAGGTCGACGTACGGCGGCGGCGTCCAGAGGTGGGACGGCGGTGTCTGGTACACGGTGGCGGGCTGGAAGGCCGGAGGTGCCTGCACCACCTCCTCCCGTGGCGAGGCCTCCCGCTCCGGTGACCACGGCGGCGTGGGGCACCAGTTCACGCCCCCCACGGCGGCGGCCATCTCCGGCGCCATGCACGACCAGCTCCACTGCTGGCCCACCAGATCCGGGTGGAACGCGGCCACGGGCGCCTCCTCCATCACCTCGTCCGTCCTCGCCATCTCCAGCTCGGCGATCGCGACGTCGCCGGCCGCAGAGAGGGCCATCGTCTCCTCTAGGCCCGGCCATTGGCGCTCATCGTGCGTGTTCATGGAGCCCGGACACAAAACGGACCAGACGGGTCCACGCCGTCGCGCGCTGGGCCGCATCGTTTGTCTGTTTTACCCCAAACGGACGGGGCCGGATAGGATGGGGTTGCGTGGTGGAGTTGGCCTTATTATCGTCTAGCCTGGTGGAGTGAGTTGCCGGACAAGGGAATCAACGGCGGCGACCAGCTCCACCTGCCTTGATCGGATTGCCACAATTCTTCTATTGAAATCAAATGAAACAAAAGGTCCAAAGTACATTCACATCATCACATAGGAAAAATAACATGAAACCACATCATCATTATTATGCCAACTGGGATCCAAATCCAAATCAAAACAAAATCATCATTTGCAAAAACAAAAATGAAAACAAAATCATGATCATGAGATGACCTAGTTCTCATTAGAAGGGTCGTGGACGTGTCCCACAAAGACAACTATGCCAGTCACCTCCTCCACTATAAAGTACGCAAACGGATGGTCAGCTACGAAATCAACCGGAGGAGGTGGCGATGGCGGCATCGCACAACATCCAGCTCCAACATGCATCAATGTGGAGGCCGCAGCTTCAGTGCCTTCCTCGTTTACCTCGATGACCGCCTTGTGGATGATGTCACTCAGGACCAATGGCAAGCCGGATTCATCACCTTCGACCATGTCAAACAGATCGGCTTGGTCGCTAAACGGCAACTGAAGCCCCAGCTTCTTGAGAATGGTGACGACGCTGTTGTGGAAGGACAGCTTGAACTTGGGCAGCCGGAACTTCCTAACGTCAATCTTCTCCGTAGGCAGGTGCTTGTGCAGGAAGCCAGGTTGAGAAGCTATCGTGTCGACCAGGCTCGGCAAGCCGTCGAAGGCATCAGGGAGGAAGATGCACATAGAAAACTGTGTATGCTTGTTGCGATCTGCGCGCCACCCTGTGAGCAGGTTAGGAAGATGTAATGCATTAGTGCAACCGACGAGTGACAGGATCAAGACAGTGTCTGGACGGACAGATTACCTTGAGCCATTCGGTACCGGAGTTTGAGCACCTTGAACCCTTCGTGCACGGCGACGACATGGGAAAGCTCTTCATGAATGGCACTTCGACGGTGCGGCCGTCGAGCCGGTGGAAGGGTTTGTTGGCGGTGTCCTCCTTGTCGAAGGGCTTCTCCCACCTGCCCTTGAAGTACATGGCGTTGCCGAGCACGACGCGGGTGAGCGACGTTATGGATCCCGGTTCAAGGACGGAGCCGATCAGGTTACTCGTGACCTGCGCGACCCACGCGTTGATCTGACCCCGTGCCGCCTCGGGACTGTTGCGGAAGTCGACGGTGCGGGCATCGGCCTTGTACGTGCTCACGGTGGCGTGGCGGTAGGCTGGCTTCAGCGGGCGCGCGAGGTCGGTCCACACGCCATGCGCGAACGCGACGCATGGCCCGCCGGACTCGGAGTGGTCCTTGAGCGCGTCCTCCGCCACACAGGAGAGGAACTCGTCGAGCGCTGCGCGAGACAGCGCGCCGAGGACACCGAGGATCTCGTCAAGGGTGGAGCCCCGCGCGCCGGCGGCCAGGAGCACGAGCGCCGCGTAGATGGACAGCGGCGAGAGCACCAGGTTGTTGTCCGTGTTGTCGTCGGAGAGGTGACTTGCTAGGCTGGCAGTGAGCGCCGCCTGGCCGCCGGAGGAGGACTGCGTTGTGTCCCTCGTGTTGGAAAAATGAGCAATTTACCAAGTGATTTTATTAACAGAAATACTAGATAAAGCATGAGTATTATAACAGTGATAAAATAAGTCATGCGATTTAACAAGAAGAAGGTAAACATCATCTTCATATATAGAGCTAGTTGCATATATGAAGTAGGACCTAACAAATTTAGAGCAAACACTAGAACAAAGAGCAATGACAGTGTTTCTAACAGAAAAAGCATGAACACATACGGGCCAGAGAATGGAACAAAATAAACTGGAGAGATCATGGAGACATACGAAGCAGCAGCCGAAGCCCCGGTCTTGGGTGAGTTGTCCTCGCCGGCCGTGTCGTCGAAGAGGTTGTCGACGTCGGAGAAGAAATCGTCGTCGTGGAAGTAGTCGTCGGCGACCGGATCGTCCGTGATGAAACAGCCAGTAGTCGCGCCGAGCGCTCCCCAAAAACCTTATCACCCTTCTCCCGTACAGGACTCAAAAGGTGTGGTTTCGGAGGCCTACTGTCCCGACCTGCGGTGCACGCCGCAAGCCGGGATGGGGAAGACAACAGCAGCTCGGGATTGGAACTTGGGGCGAGAGGAGGAAGGAGTTCTGATGCGTCTCTCTAAGGAGGAGCGACCTCCCTTATATAGGCGCAAGAGAAGGAGGTGAACAGGCCGCGCGGGGAGCCGAAGCAAAAGAGGGAGGCGAAGTGAACAGGCAGCAGCCGAAGGGGTTGCACCGTTCGGATTTATTCTCCACTAACGTGTGACCATTCAGATTTATTACCCGTCGTGCGTGACAAAAATTAGACATCGGCTCATTCCCGCAACCCGCGGCGCGGCGCGGCGCGGCGCGGCGGGCGGCGGAGGAGGAGCGCGCGTGGATGTCCCTCTTGTTCTCATGCTCGTACAAGTGGAGAAAGAGCCTCCCTTATAAAGAGGTCCAACTCCTTGTAAACTAGCAATGTGGGACTAAACTTTAGTAGTACCCCTTGCCTTGCACGAATGGGCTAAGTGGGCCTCTAGGATTTATTAGGAATTTCTGAAATTAATATTGGGCTGGGCCATAATAGACTAAAATTCCAGCAGTCCCCCACCAGATCCCAGAGGCACGCAGAATTTGTCTTTGGTTCCAAACACTGTTTTATATACCGGTACTGCAGTGTTGACTGTTAAGTTGAACTTCCACCTAGAACTCTGTGCTACACTAGTAAGCAACTTGAACAGTGGACTGGGCCTTGAACTGCAAGTTTTCTGTGAATCTAGCTTCACACAAAGCCTTGACCGATACTTGGCTACCATGGGTCTTCCCCGCGGGTGGAGCTTATGCGTCATACTCCGTAACCTTTCATGAGTTTACTAGAGAGAACCATACTCTCATAGATTGCGACGTTCGACAATCAGACTCATATAGGTGTGTTCTTCAAAAGATGTTCTGCAGGACAACATCTCTGCTTACATGAGCCACTTAGAACACATTAAGATATACATCAACCTGCCATGCAGATTTAGGAGAGTATTGCATCTTCATGGAGTGGTATTGATAGTAAGGATACTCTCCTCTCAGTTAACCAACAGCTTGTCTTCCACATCTAATTCACGGGATCTTCGATCACAAAGACTAGGTTACCACTGTGAACAACTCATATTGTGGGTCTCATACCCATCTCCCTCGATGCATTATCTATCACATTTCGTGATAGACCCTTAGTAAACGGATCTGCCAGATTTTTAGACGTTTGGATATAATTCAATGCAATTACTCCGGAGTTTTTCATTGTCCTGACAGATTTTAACCTTCTCTGAACGTGTCTTGATGACTTCATGTTATCCTTTGAGCTGCTCACTTTCGTGATCACAGTTTGCTTGTCGCAGTTCATAAGGACACCCGGTACAGGTTTCTCAACTACCGGCAAGTCATTCAGGAGCCGACGAAGCCAATCTGCTTCGACTGTAGCTGTATCTAGTGTTGTGAGCTCTGCGTTCATAGTTGACCTCGTTAAGATGGTCTGCTTGCAAGACTTCCAAGAAACAGCGCCACCTCCATGAGTGAATACATATCCGCTCGTGGCCTTTATCTCATCAGCATCTGAGATCCAGTTTGAGTCACTATACCCTTCAAGCACTTTTGGGTGCCCGGTGTAGTGAATTCCATAATTTGCAGTGCTTTCAAATAACGCAAAACTCTTTCTAGAGCTTTCCAATGCACATCTCCTGGTTTTGAGACAAACCGACTCAGTTTGCTAACAGCAAAAGAGATGTCAGGTCTTGTAGCACTTGCTAAGTACATAAGCGAGCCAATAATCTGAGAATATTTCAATTGATCTCTAGCAATTCTTCTATTCTTTCGAAGTAGCACGCTGGCATCATATGGTGTTGGAGAGGGTTTGCAGTCACTATAGCCAAAGCGACTCAAGATCTTTTCCACATAGTGAGATTGAAGCAAAGTAATCCCACCATCATCGTCTCTCAGCAACTTGATGTTCAGAATAACATCATCCACTCCTAAATCCTTCATCTCAAAACAATGAGATAGGAAATTCTTGACCTCCGTAATAACATTCAAATTTGTTCCGAAAATCAGTATGTCATCAACATACAAGCACAGGATAACTCCCTCGCCCCCACCATGGCGATAGTACACGCATTTGTCAGCTTCGTTCACAACAAAGCCTGCAGTTGTTAAAGTTCTTTCAAACTTCTCATGCCACTGCTTTGGTGCTTGCTTGAGTCCATACAAATACTTCAGCAACTTGCACACTTTTCCTTCCTGACCATCTATTACAAACCCATCTGGTTGTTCCATATAAATTTCCTCATCCAACTCTCCATTTAGGAAAGCAGTCTTAACGTCAATTTGATGAACGAGAAGACCATGTGAGGCAGCTAGTCAAAGTAGAACTCGAATAGTGGTCAACCGCGCCACAGGTGAGTAAGTATTAAAGAAGTCTTCACCTTCCTTTTGGGTATAACTCTTAGCCACGAGCCGTGCCTTGTACTTTTCAATAGTATCATCAGGCCTGAGCTTCTTCTTGAATACCCATTTGCACCCTATAGGTTTGCACCCATAAGGACGATCGGTTATCTCCCAAGTTTCATTCGCTAAGATGGAATCCATCTCACTACGAACCGCTTCCTTCCAGTAGTCAGCATCTCCAGATGCATAGGCTTCTGAAATAGAACTGGGAGTGTCATCTATTAGATAGACAAGAAAATCATCACCAAAGGACTTTGCATTCCTCTGTCTCTTGCTCCTAGTAGGAGCTTCATTGTTTTCCTCCATGGGTTTGTCAAAGTGTTCCATCGAAATGGTAGGTTCAGTAATTACAACTGATTCTTGATTCGATGAACTAGGCATCTCCTGAGTAGATGAGGTAGCCATATCCTTCATGGGAAAGATATCTTCAAAGAAAGTCGCATCATTCGACTCCATGATTGTACCGACATGCATGTCAGATACCTCAAATTTTACAACCAAGAATCTATACCCAATGCTTCGGAAAGCATATCCCAGGAAAACACAATCCACAGTCTTTGGTCCAAGTTTGCGCTTCTTTATGATTGGCACATTGACTTTCGCCAAACAACCCCAGGTTCGTAGATAAGAGAGTTTTAACCTTTCCTTCTCCCAATCCTCGAATGGAGTTATCTTTTTGTTCTTTGTGGGAACTCAGTTTAGGACATGACATGCAGTCAATATCGCCTCCCCCCACCATGCCTTGGATAGACCTGATGTATCTAACATGGTGTTAACCAAATCAGTTAGAGTACGGTTCTTTCTTTCGGCCACCTCATTTGACTGAGGTGAATAGGGAGGCGTCCTCTCATGTATTATACCATGTTCCGCACAAAAAGCATCAAATTCATTGGAAAAAAACTCTCCACCACGGTCGGACCTAAGCCGCTTGATCTTATGATCAAGTTGGTTTTCCACTTCAGCTTTATAGATCTTGCAAAAGTTTAAAGCCTCGTCCTTAGATTTTAGAAGATACACATGACAATATCTAGCGGAGTCATCAATTAACGTCATGAAATATTTCTTTCCACCTTTTGTCAAAACACCATTCATTTCACATAGATCTGAATGTATGAGCTCTATGTTGGAAATATGCCCTAGAGGCAATAATAAAAGGATTATTATTATATTTCCTTGTTCATGATAATTGTCTGTTATTCATGCTTGAATTGTATTGTACGGAAACAGCGATACATGTGTGAATGCATAGACAACAACGTGTCCCTGGTAAGCCTCTAGTTACTAGCTCGTTAATCAACAGATGGTTACGGTTTCCTGACCATGGACATAGGATGTCATTGATAACGGGATCACATCATTAGGAGAATGATGTGATGGACATGACCCAATCATGAGCCTAGCACGAGATCGTTTAGTTCGTAATGCTTAAGCTTTTCCAGTGTCAAGTATTTATTCCTTAGACCATGAGGTTGTGCAACTCCCGGATACCGTAGGAATACTTTGGGTGTGCCAAACGTCACAACGTAACTGGGTGGCTATAAAGGTACGCAACGGGTATCTCCGAAAATGTCTGTTGAGTTCGTACGAACCGAGACTGGGATATTGTCACTCCGTATGACGGAGAGGTACCTCTGGGCCCTCTCGGTAAGACATCATCATAATGAGCTCAAAGTGACTAAGGAGTTAGTCACGGGATGATGGATTACGGAACGAGTAAAGAGACTCGCCGTGACGAGATTGAACAAGGTATCGGGCATACCGACGATCGAATCTCGGGCAAGTACCGTACCGATAGACAAAGGGAATAACATATGGGTGAAGGAAATATGCCCTAGAGGCAATAATAAAGTTGTTATTTATATTTCCTTATATCATGATAAATGTTTATTATTCATGCTAGAATTGTATTAACCGGAAACTTGGTACATGTGTGAATACATAGACAAAACAGAGTGTCCCTAGTATGCCTCTACTAGACTAGCTCATTGATCAAAGATGGTTATGTTTCCTAACCATAGACATGAGTTGTCATTTGATCAACGGGATCACATCATTAGGAGAATGATGTGATGGACTAGACCCATCCGTTAGCATAGCTCTATGATCGTTTAGTTTTACTGCTATTGCTTTCTCCATGACTTATACATGTTCCTATGACTATGAGATTGTGCAACTCGCGAATACCGTAGGAACACCTTGTGTGCTATCAAACGTCACAACGTAACTGGGTGATCATAAAGATGCTCTACAGGTGTCTCCGAAAGTATTCGTGGTGTTGGCATAGATCAAGATTAGGATTTGTCACTCCGAGTGTCGGAGAGGTATCTCTGGGCCCTCTCGGTAATGCACATCATAATAAGCCTTGCAAGCAAATGGCTAATGAGTTAGTCACGAGATGATGTATTACGGAACGAGTAAAGAGACTTGCCGGTAACGAGATTGAACTAGGTATAGAGATACCAACGATCGAATCTCGGGCAAGTAACATACCGATGGCAAAAGGAGCAATGTATGTTGTTATGCGGTTTGACCGATAAAGATCTTCGTAGAATATGTAGGAGCCAATATGAGCATCCAGGTTCCGCTATTGGTTATTGACCGGAGAGGAGTCTCGGTCATGTCTACATAGTTCTCGAACCCGTAGGGTCCGCACGCTTAACGTTTGATGACGATCGGTATTATGAGTTTATGAGTTTTGATGTACCGAAGGTAGTTCGGAGTCCCGGATGAGATCACGGACATGACGAGGAGTCTCGGAATGTCCGAGACATAAAGATTGATATATTGGACGACTATATTCGGACACCAGAAGTGTTCTGGAAAGTTTCGGAATTTACCGGAGTGCCGGGGGGTTACCGGAACCCCCCGGGGGAATGGTGGGCCCTGGTGGGCCATAGGGGAGAGAGAGGGCAGCAGCCAGGAGGTGGCGCGCCCCCTCCCTAGGAGGAGTCCGAATAGGACAAGGGGAGGGGGGCGCGGCCCCTCTTTCCCTCTCCCTCTCCCTCTCTTTCCTTCCCCCTTTTCCTTCTTTGGTAGTTCCTACTAGGAATAGGATTGCAATCCTATTCCTAGTAGGATTGCTCCCTAGCCGCACCATAGGAGGGCCGGCCGGCCTCCCCCCTTGCTCCTTTATATACGGGGGCAGGGGGGCACCCAAAGACACACAAGTTGAATTGTTCCAGCCGTGTGCGGTGCCCCCCTCCACAGAAACACACCTCGGTCATAGCGTTGCAGTGCTTAGGCGAAGCCCTACGCCGGTAGATACATCATATCCGTCACCACGCCGTCGTGCTGACGAAACTCTCCCGTGAAGCTCAACTGGATCAAGAGCTCGTGGGACGTCATCAAGCTGAACGTGTGCTGAACGCGGAGGTGTCGTACGTTCGGTGCTTGATCGGTTGAATCACGAAGAAGTTCGACTACATCAACCGCGTCACTTGACGCTTCCGCTTCCGGTCTACGAGGGTACGTAGACACACTCTTCCCTCTCGTTGCTATGCATCTGGTAGATAGATCTTGCGTGATCGTAGGAAAATTTTAAAATACTACGTTCCCCAACAACGGGATTGAGTGAATCCTTGACACAGTGGTTCATCCGATGATATCATCGAGGAACACGTGGGAACCAACATGGGTATCCAGATCCCGCTGTTGGTTATTGACCGGAGAGTCGTCTCGGTCATGTCTGCATGTCTCCCGAACCCGTAGGGTCTACACACTTAAGGTTCAGTGACGCTAGGGTTGTAGAGATACATGCACATGGAAACCCGAATGTTGTTCGGAGTCCCGGATGAGATCTCGGACGTCACGAGGAGTTCCGGAATGGTCCGGAGGTAAAGAATGATATATAGGAAGTCCAGTTTCGGCCATCGGGTGAATTCCGGGGGTCACCGGGAGTGTCCCGGGACCACCGGAGGGGTCCCGGGGGTCCACCGGGTGGGGCCACCCATCCAGGAGGGCCCCGTAGGCCGCAAGGGGGAAGGGGCCAGCCCCTGGTGGGCTGGCGCACCACATGGGCCCCCCCCCCTCCATGCGCCTAGGGTTGAAACCCTAGGGGGAGGGGCGCCCCCTATGCCTTGGGGGGGCAAGTATCCCCCCTCTGGCCGCCGCCCCCTAGGAGATCTGATCTCCCTAGGGCCGGCGCTCCCCCCCCCCGGCCCCTATATATAGTGGGGGGGAGAGGGCAGCCGCACCCCAAGCCTCTGGCGCCTCTCCCCCCTCCCGTCACACTTCCATCTCCTCTCGCAGGGCGCCGGCGAAGCCCTGCAGGTTTTCCCGTTGCATCCACCACCACACCGTCGTGCTGCTGGATCTCCGTCAACCTCTCCTTCCCCCTTGCTGGATCAAGAAGGAGGAGACGTCGCTGTATCGTACGTGTGTTGAACACGGAGGTGCCGTCCATTCGGCGCTGGGATCATCGGTGACGAGGATCACGAAGAGTACGACTACTTCATCCACGTTCCTTCGAACGCTTCCGCTCGCGATCTACAAAGGGTATGTAGATGCACTCCTTTATGCTCGTTGCTAGATGACTCCTTAGATTGATCTTGGTGAAAGCGTAGAATTTTTTTGAATTCTGCTACGTTACCCAACAGTGGCATCTGAGCTAGGTCTTTGCGTAGCATCTTGCACGAGTAGAACACAAACAAGTTGTGGGCGTTGAGTTTGCTCAATTTTCTTACCGTCACTAGTCCAATCTTGATTCGGCGGCATCGTGGGATGAAGCGGCCCGAACCGACCATACACGTACGCTTACGTGAGACTGGTTCCACCAACAGACATGCACTAGTTGCATAAGGTGGCTGGCGGGTGTCTGTCTCTCCCACTTTAGTCGGATCGGATTTGATGAACAGGGTCCTTATGAAGGGTAAATAGAAATTGACAAATCACGTTGTGGTTTTGGCGTAGGTAAGAAACGTTCTTGCTAGAAAACCTATAGAAGCCACGTAAAACTTGCAACAACAATTAGAGGTCGTCTAACTTGTTTTTGCAGCATGTGCTATGTGATATGGTATGGCCAAGAAGATGTGATGAATGATATATGTGATGTATGAGATTGATCATGTTCTTGTAATAGGAAATCACGACTTGCATGTCGATGAAAATGACAACCGGTAGGAGCCATAGGAGTTGTCTTAATTATTGTATGACCTGTGTGTCACTGAATAACGCCATGTAATTACTTTACTTTATTGCTAAACGTTAGCCATAGTAGTAGAAGTAATAGTTGGCGTGACGACTTCATGAAGACACGATGATGGAGATCATGATGATGGAGATCATGGTGTCGAGCCGGTGACAAAGATGATCATGGTGCCCCGAAGATGGAGATCGAAGGAGCAAGATGATATTGGCCATATCATGTCACTTTATTTGATTGCATGTGATGTTTATCATGTTTATGCATCTTGTTTACTTAGAACGACGGTAGTAAATAAGATGATCTCTCACTAAAAATTTCAAGAATTGTGTTCCCCCTAACTGTGCACCGTTGCTAAGGATCGTTGTTCCGAAGCACCACGTGATGATCGGGTGTGATAGGCTCTAACGTTCGCATACGACGGGTGTAAGCCAGATTTACACACGCAATACACTTAGGGTTCACTTGACGAGCCTAGCATGTACAGACATGGCCTCGGAACACGGAAGACCGAAAGGTCGAACATGAGTCGTATAGAAGATACGATCAACATGAAGATGTTCACCGTTGATGACTAGTCCGTCTCACGTGATGATCGGACACGGGCTAGTCGATTCGGATCATGTATCACTTAGATGACTAGAGAGATGTCAATCTGAGTGGGAGTTCTTTAAAATTTGATTATAAGAACTTAATTGTCACGAACTTAGTCTAAAAATCTTTACAATATGTCTTGTAGATCAAATGGCCCACGCTCAATTTGCCCTCAACTTCAACGCGTTCCTAGAGAAAACCAAGCTGAAAGACGACGGTAGCAACTATACGGATTGGGTCTGTAACCTGAGGATTATCCTCATAGCTGCCAAGAGATCATATGTCCTTGAAGCACCGCTAGGTGATGCACCCGTTCTCCCGGCGACCCAAGACGTTATGAACGCCTGGCAGTCGCGTTGTGATGATTACTCCCTGGTTCAGTGCGGCATGCTTTACAGCTTAGAGTCGGGGCTCCAAAAGCGTTTTGAGCACCACGGAGCATATGAGATGTTCCAAGAGCTGAAAATGGTTTTCCAAGCTCATGCCCGAGTCGAGAGATATGACGTCTCCGACGCATTCTACAGTTGTAAGATGGAGGAGAATAGTTCTGTCAGCGAGCACATACTCAAGTTGTCTGGGTTGCACAACCGCTTGTCTCAGTTGGGAATGAATCTCCCAGACGAAGCGGTCGTTGACAGAATCCTTCAGTCACTCCCACCTAGCTACAAGAGCTTCGTGTTAAATTTCAATATGCAGGGGATGGAGAGGTCCATTCCCGAGGTGTATTCAATGATGAAATCAGCGGAGGTGGATATCAAGAAAGAACATCAAGTGTTGATGGTCAATAAAACCACTAAGTTCAAGAAAGGCAAGGGTAAGAAGAACTTCAAGAAGGAAGGCAAAGGAGTTGTCGCGCCCGGTAAGCCAGTTGCCGGGAAGAAGCCAAAGAATGGACCCAAGCCTGAAACTGAGTGTTTTCATTGCAAGGGAACGGGTCACTGGAAGCGGAACTGCCCCAAATACTTAGCAGACAAGATGGCCGACAACGTCAAAGGTATATATGATATACATGTTATTGATGTGTACCTTACCAGCGCTCGTAGTAGCTCCTGGGTATTTGATACCGGTGCAGTTGCTCACATTTGTAACTCAAAGCAGGAGCTGCGGAATAAGCGGAGACTGGCGAAGGACGAGGTGACGATGCTCGTCGGGAATGGTTCCAAGGTCGATGTGATCGCCGTCGGCACGCTGCCTCTACATCTACCCTCGAGATTAGTTTTAAACCTTAATAATTGTTATTTAGTACCAGCTTTGAGCATGAACATTGTATCTGGATCTCGTTTGATGCGAGATGGCTACTCATTTAAATCCGAGAATAATGGTTGTTCTATTTATTTGAGAGATATGTTTTATGGTCATGCCCCGCTGGTCAATGGTTTATTTTTGATGAATCTCGAACATGATGATACACATATTCATAGTGTGGATGCCAAAAGATGTAAAGTTGATAATGATAGTCCCACATACTTGTGGCATTGCCGCCTTGGTCATATTGGTGTCAAGCGTATGAAGAAGCTCCATATAGATGGACTTCTAGAGTCTCTTGATTATGAATCATTTGACACGTGCGAACCATGCCTCTTGGGCAACATGACCAAGACTCCGTTCTCCGGAACAATGGAGCGAGCAACCAACTTGTTGGAAATCATACATACCGATGTGTGCGGTCCAATGAGTGTTGAGGCTCGCGGAGGCTATCGTTATGTTCTCACCCTCACAGATGACTTAAGTAGATATGGGTATATCTATTTGATGAAGCACAAGTCTGAGACCTTTGAAAAGTTCAAGGAATTTCAGAATGAGGTTGAGAATCAACGTGACAGAAAAATAAAGTTCTTGCGATCGGATCGTGGGGGTGAATATTTAAGTCATGAATTCGGCACGCACCTTAGGAACTGTGGAATTGTTTCACAGTTGACACCGCCCGGAACACCTCAGCGTAACGGTGTGTCCGAACGTCGAAATCGTACCCTGTTGGACATGGTACGATCTATGATGTCTCTCACTGACTTACCGCTATCTTTTTGGGGTTATGCTTTAGAGACTGCCGCATTCACTTTAAATAGGGCTCCGTCGAAATCCGTTGAGACGACACCGTATGAACTTTGGTTTGGCAAGAAACCTAAGTTGTCGTTTCTGAAAGTTTGGGGTTGCGATGCTTATGTCAAGAAACTTCAACCTGAAAAGCTCGAACCTAAATCGGAAAAATGCGTCTTCATAGGATACCCAAAGGAAACGATTGGGTATACCTTCTACCACAGATCCGAAGGCAAGGTCTTTGTTGCCAAGAATGGATCCTTTCTGGAGAAAGAGTTTCTCTCGAAAGAAGTGAGTGGGAGGAAAGTAGAACTTGATGAGGTGACAGTCACCCCTCCCGAACCGAAAAGTAGCACAGCGCAAGAAATTGTTCCTGAGGTGCCTGCACCGACAAGGGAGGAAGTTAATGATGATGATCATGAAGATACAGATCAAGTTACTACTGAACTTCGAAGGTCCACAAGGACACGTTCCGCACTAGAGTGGTACGGCAACCCTGTCATGGAAATCATGTTGTTAGACAACGGTGAACCTTCGAACTATGAAGAAGCAATGGCGGGCCTGGATTCCAATAAATGGCTTGGAGCCATGAAATCCGAGATAGAATCCATGTATGAAAACAAAGTATGGACTTTGGTGGACTTGCCCGATGATAGGCACGCCATAGAAAATAAATAGATATTTAAGAAGAAGACAGGCGCGGATGGTAATGTGACCATCTATAAGGCTCGGCTTGTCGCTAAAGGTTATCGACAAGTTCAAGGGATTGACTACGACGAGACTTTCTCTCCCGTAGCGATGCTAAAGTCCGTCCGAATCATGTTAGCAATTGCCGCATTCTATGATTATGAGATATGGCAAATGGACGTCAAAACGGCATTCCTCAATGGCTTCCTCAAGGAAGAACTGTATATGATGCAGCCGGAAGGTTTTGTCGATCCAGAAAATGCTAACAAAGTATGCATGCTCCAGCGCTCGATCTACGGGCTGGTGCAAGCATCTCGGAGTTGGAATATTCGCTTTAATGATGTGATCAAAGCGTTTGGCTTTATACAGACTTGGGGAGAAGCCTGTATTTACAAGAAAGTGAGTGGGAGCTCTGTAGCATTTCTCATATTATACTTGGATGACATATTGCTAATGGGAAATGATATAGAATTCTTGGAGAGCATAAAGGCCTATTTGAATAAGAGTTTTTCAATGAAGGACCTTGGAGAAGCTACTTACATATTAGGCATCAAAATCTACAGAGATAGATCAAGACGCCTCATTGGTCTTTCACAAAGCACATACCTTGACAAGATATTGAAGAAGTTCAATATGGATCAGTCCAAGAAGGGGTTCTTGCCTGTTTTGCAAGGTATGAGATTGAGCAAGGCTCAATCCCCGACCACGGCAGAAGATAGAGAAAAGATGAGTGGCATTCCCTATGCCTCGTCCATAGGTTCTATCATGTATGCCATGCTGTGTACCAGACCTAATGTGAACCTAGCCATAAGTTTGGTAGGGAGGTACCAAAGTGATCCCGGTATGGAACACTGGACAGCGGTCAAGAACATCCTAAAGTACCTGAAGAGGACTAAGGATATGTTTCTCGTTTATGGAGGTGACGAAGAGCTCGTCGTAAAGGGTTACGTCGATGCTAGCTTCGACACAGATCTGGATGACTCTAAGTCACAAACCGGATACGTGTATATTTTGAATGGTGGAGCAGTCAGCTGGTGCAGTTGCAAGCAGAGCGTCGTGGCGCATTCTACATGTGAAGCGGAGTACATAGCTGCTTGCGAAGCAGCACAAGAAGGAGTCTGGATGAAGGAGTTCATCACCGACCTAGGAGTCATTCCAAGCGCGTCAAGCCCGATGACTCTCTTCTGTGACAACACTGGAGCTATTGCCATTACCAAGGAGCCCAGGTTTCACAAGAAGACCAAGCACATCAAGCGCCGTTTCAACTCCATCCGGAATTATGTTCAAGATGGAGACATAGATATTTGTAAAGTGCATACGGATCTGAATGTTGCAGACCCGTTGACTAAACCTCTTCCACGGACAAAACATGATCAACACCAGAACTCTATGGGTGTTCGATTCATCACAATGTAACTAGATTATTGACTCTAGTGCAAGTGGGAGACTGTTGGAAATATGCCCTAGAGGCAATAATAAAAGGATTATTATTATATTTCCTTGTTCATGATAATTGTGTGTTATTCATGCTTGAATTGTATTGTACGGAAACATCGATACATGTCTGAATACATAGACAACAACGTGTCCCTGGTAAGCCTCTAGTTACTAGCTCGTTAATCAACAGATGGTTACGATTTCCTGACCATGGACATAGGATGTCATTGATAACGGGATCACATCATTAGGAGAATGATGTGATGGACATGACCCAATCCTGAGCCTAGCACGAGATCGTTTAGTTCGTAATGCTTAAGCTTTTCCAATGTCAGGTATTTATTCCTTAGACCATGAGGTTGTGCAACTCCCGGATACCGTAGGAATACTTTGGGTGTGCCAAACGTCACAACGTAACTGGGTGGCTATAAAGGTACGCAACGGGTATCTCCGAAAATGTCTGTTGAGTTCGTACGAACCGAGACTGGGATATTGTCACTCCGTATGACGGAGAGGTACCTCTGGGCCCTCTCGGTAAGACATCATCATAATGAGCTCAAAGTGACTAAGGAGTTAGTCACGGGATGATGGATTACGGAACGAGTAAAGAGAATCGTCGTGACGAGATTGAACAAGGTATCGGGCATACCGACGATCGAATCTCGGGCAAGTACCGTACCGATAGACAAAGGGGATAACATACGGGATTGAGTGAATCCTTGACACAGTGGTTCATCCGATGATATCAATGAGGAGCACGTGGGAACCAACATGGGTATCCAGATCCCGCTGTTGGTTATTGACCGGAGAGTCGTCTCGGTCATGCCTGCGTGTCTCCCGAACCCGTAGGGTCTACACACTTAAGGTTCAGTGACGCTAGGGTTGTAGAGATACATGCACATGGAAACCCGAATGTTGTTCGGAGTCCCGGATGAGATCCCGGACATCACGAGGAGTTCCGGAATGGTCCGGAGGTAAAGAATAATATATAGGAAGTCCAGTTTCGGCCATCGGGTGAATTCCGGGGGGTCACCGGGAGTGTCCCGGGACCACCGGAGGGGTCCCAGGGGGTCCACCGGGTGGGGCCACCCATCCCGGAGGGCCCCGTAGGCTGCAAGGGGAAAGGGGCCAGCCCCTGGTGGGCTGGCGCACCACATGGGCCCCCCCTCCATGCGCCTAGGGTTGAAACCCTAGGGGGAGGGGGCGCCCCCTATGCCTTGGGGGGCAAGTATCCCCCCTCTGGCCGCCGCCCCCTAGGAGATCTGATCTCCCTAGGGCCGG